>CM049806.1:3350519-3691249 GCA_027422405.1 Ptychobarbus kaznakovi | reverse complement strand
ATTGTTATGCATATGCAAGTACAAAAAGCTTGTGCTTGTGCTGTTCAGCTATCATCCATCTTCACATTGATCTTCAATAGATCACTGGAGCTGTGTGAAGTCCCCTCCTGCTTCAAACGCTCCACCATCATCCCTGTACCCAAGAAACCAAAAATCACAGTACTTTATGACTACAGACCTGTTGCTTTAAACGTCTGTGGTGATGAAGTCATTTGAGAGGCTCGTGTTGGCTCACCTGAAGGACATTACTGGACCCTTCCTGGACCCCCTGCAGTTTGCTTACCGAGCAAACAGGTCTGTGGATGATGCAGTCAACATGGGATTGCACTACATCCTCCAACATCTAGACAAACCAGGGACTTATGCAAGGATCCTGTTTGTGGACTTCAGCTCCGCTTTCAACACCATCATCCCGGACACCTTCAGAATAAACTGACACAGCTCTCCGTTCCCACCTCCATCTGTCAGTGGATCACCAGCTTCCTGACAGACAGGCAGCAGCTAGTGAGGCTGGGAAAATTCTCATCCAACACCTGCACCATCAGCACTGGAGCTCCTCAGGGTTGTGTTCTCTCCCCACTGCTCTTCTCCCTCTACACCAACGACTGCACCTCTAAAGACCCCTCTGTCAAACTCCTGAAGTTTGCAGACGATACCACACTCATCGGCCTCATCCAGGATGGTGATGAGTCTGCTTACAGACAGGAGGTTAAGGAGCTGGCTGTCTGGTGCAGTCTAAACAACCTGGAGCTCAATACGCTTAAAACTGTGGAGATGATCGTGGACTTCAGGAGAAACCCCCCAGCTCTCCCCCCACTCACTATCATGAACAACTCTGTGAATGCAGTGGAGTCATTCAGGTTCCTGGGAACCACCATCTCTCAGGACCTGAAGTGGGACACTCACATCGACTCCATCGTGAAAAAGGCTCAGCAGAGAATGTACTTTCTTCGTCAAATGAAAAAGTTCAACCTGCCACAGGTGCACATGACACAGTTTTACTCTGCTGTTATTGAGTCGGTTCTGTGCTCTTCTATAACTGTATGGTTTGGGTCAGCCAGCAAATCAGATATAAGAAGACTGCAGCGGACTGTTAGGACAGCAGAAAGGATCATTGGTGTGCACCTGCCCAGCCTTCAGGATTTGTACTACTCCAGAGTGAAGAAACGTGCAGGTAACATCATCACAGACCCCTCTCACCCTGGACACGACCTGTTTGCGCTTCTCCCTTCAGGCAGACGCTACAGATCTCTGTGCACTAGAACATCTAGGCATAAAAACAGTTTTTTCCCCTATGCCATCTCCAGCCTAAACAACTAACACAGGAATTATTACCTGTGTTCTGTAATTCTCTAACCCTAATTCTTGCCTGTAATTCATCCCCCATCTCTAATTATTTACTCTCCCTAGTACTATGTAAATATGTATGCATAATTTTCTATACAGCTGTATATATAGAGTAAATAAGGCACAAATCTGTACATAAATCTTCTGCTCCAGATTCAGACACATTATTATTATTATTATTATTATTGTTAAGGCTTATTTAAATGTTCTGTTCTCATGTCAGATATGTATGTTTATATGTATGTATGTATGTATGTATGCGTGTATGTACCAAGAGCTTCTTAAAAACCACAACAAATTCCTCGTGTGTTTGCACACACTTGGCGAATAAAGCTGATTCTGATTCTGATTCTGATTCTGATATTTGAATTGAGTCAAGAGGTCATAGTTGGGTTGTATATGTGACTGCATGCGCATGTGTTTCTAACAGGAAGTAAAAGTGCCCCGTAGCCAGGCGCTAAAAGAACAATCTGATTTCCCTGCAGTGACATCATTAGCCAAACAGGTTTTCACGGCTATCAGCCAGCAGAGCAGTTGGGTGTTTGAACTGAAAACTTGAAAGGCACTAAACAGCACGTTCTCATTTCAGGTAACTTAACCTAGACCATCAGCTTGGGCTCTTCTGCAGGCCCCCCAAATACCTGTTGTGAGAGCTCTGGTACGGTCTGTTTGTCGTTAAGTAGGCTATGAATGCCCACGGGACAAATGCATGTACTTCCTTCACACTTTTGTCATAGTTCATAATCTGCCATAGATTTTGAAGGGGTTTCCAATTCACCCCCTACAAGGTTAGCTGGAGTTCCCACCAATAAGATACACCTCTGACATGATTTGTGACCAATTCATTCAAAGGACACAGATGCTCAGTACTTCATGACTGGGGATTCATTGTTTAATTCATTTTTGATACATTTGTGCATTTATGAAAAGTTTATCTACCATAAGACTTGAAGCAATATTGTTTTGTAAATGACCATTGTAATTCAGATGGTTTAAGTAAAAGCAAACAAATAACTCAGCTTTAAATAACTCAATTACACAATTAGGTGCATCGCAATATTAAACCAATGTGTCCCACATGTTTGCGCTAAAGTAAACTGTGCAAGTAACTGGCCAGTTCATGTAAACATAGTAAAAATACATCTGAAGCTCTCTGTAATGGCAAATCCCAAAGAGTCGGAGCCTGTGATCAGAGCTTTTCAACCTTTGGAAAAATAAACCTTGTCCACTGCGTTGTCAGATCAGATGGAATATCCTGTTGTGTCAATACAAGGGCTGTACACCAAATACACCAATTACGCTCTGTGATTTATTGCTTTTCTCTTCGTTGTCCTCTATATACATGAGTTTGATGGCTTATCTATCCGTTTTGTCTTTATTTATGAACTAATTATGCCAAATTATCAGTTAATGTGATTATTTACTTCCTTACTTTTACATTTATGCATTTGGCACTTTTATCCAAAACATCTTACATTGCATGGTATGCAAGTTCATACATTTCCTAGAAATTGAACCAACGACCTTGGCAGTGCTAACGTGCTATACTACAAGAATAGCAAGTTGCGTACGTTTTTAACTGTTGTTTAATACATTTAAAATATCTAAACATTCTTAAAACTATGTTTGATTAAAATAATAATAAGAATAATAATAAAAAAATACAAATAAAAAAGAATAACCAATAAATAAATACATTTCTGTCTTTATTTAGTCACCCTCTTGTCATTGTAAATCCATATAATTTTCATATCACTTAGTAGTTTTCTCAAGTGTACATGTGGCAGTAAAGGTTTTCAGCTATTTCTAGATCAACAGCTTATAGATTAACCTCTCTTTTTAGTTAGCACTGTAATTCAACTTCATCATTTATTGGCATGTTTGCGCTGTAAGACCCATCATATCCTTTTGGTATTATACATGATATACATATAATGCATAAATAATACATCAATCTGAATGTGAATAGGAATTTGTGAATGCAGTAGCCGTGGTTTGACCTGAATATCTCCATCAGTCTGACTCCTGTCTCATTTCCTGCAGCTGCCCACCATCCAAGTCATAATTAGGGTCTGAGTAAATGGAGAGATAGGGTGTACTCTGCGTGCTGTAGGGAAATTGTTGTATTGTTTATTTGCTTCTGTAATTTCTCCCAACTGAAGAAATATCTATAGCCTTAGCAACAAAGCAGTTGATGTTTACTTCTCTGGGTACATCACTCCACCGATGGAAACAGATGCAGGTCTATCCTGATAGAGACATAGCCGTTATTGTTACGCAGCTGCATTAAATAATAGTTTTTTGCACAGTAGGATGTTCTTTGTGGAGACTGTTTACTCATAATAAAAAATACATTTGTATGCTAAATTGTTCAACTCAACAATGATACGCCAAAGGCCTCGATACTAGGAAAAAAAGCGGCAAAAACAGCACAATGGTTGTGTGTTTGAAGTGCCAAGAGTATTTTGGTGGTATGTGCATTGAGCCTCCGGCTGGAGTCTTGGCGGTGTGGCGCCTACTGGGGCGACCCAAAACACCCTTACTCGCTGAGATGTATTCCCGAGATTTTGAGCAACAACGACATCAAAAACGAGCCTTGATCGTTTCTAATTGTAGGATTATTTAATGTTGTAGTCTGCTTTTATTTGGGGAAAAAGATATTATCATTCAACCACACTTATTTAATTGCAGCAATTGAAGGCATTCTGAGAGAAGGCTGTGCTTTCATCTGCCGTGGTAATGATCATTAGATAGGGACTGGCCAGCCAGACTGATCAGGAACAGTTAAAGAATGAAGATTTCTGCCTTCCTTTCCCTGTCCTCGTTGTGTTCTCTTTCTCTCTCTGAACTAATAATGTGACTCATAGCATGAAATATCATGAATACAACAGTGGAACAATGAAAGAAGTTTGGGCTTAGACTCTGGAAACATGCATTAATATGGCCTGTTTTAAGATTACCTCGCTACACTGACTTGAAATTGGTGCATTTATTTGTATCATGTGAGTTGCTCCAATATGTTGCCAATGGAACAACCTTTTGATAATATTTCATAAAAAGCTGTATCTTTCCAATTTAACCCTAAGCAAATATTACATTCTTGCATTTCGATTTAGTCATTTGGCAATATTTATTTAAAAAAGTACTAAAACATTATTAAAAACACTTTTTACAAAGTTGTATCAGTTAATATTATTTAATGGACCTGAGCTAACATGAACAAACAACAATCAACTGCTGTTATAATGTTAAAATAGATTAAGATGAATAAATAATGTACATTGCTCATTGTTAGTTCATTTTACTTAATGCATTAACTAATGTCAACTGATGCATCTTGTAAAGTGTTAAAAAATGTATATTATTAAAGGACATGTCAGATGTTACACTGTTGGTCAAAATCTATTTGTGGAGCAAAAATAATTAATCAATAATCACAATTAATACATTTCTTGAAGGCCTCTTGTTTACAGTGTAAATTCCTTGTGCTTCGTAGTTTTGGTTCTTCGTGCTTTATTTTAGCATGATGTAGTTACACATTACAGGTACTTTAACAGTAGATTTTATTTCAACTTAAATTAAACTTAAATCAAGCACATGTAGTTAACTATTATTACTGAATACTTTGGGTAATTACACTGTAACAACATCACCTTAAAGTGTAACCAAAATTATTTTTAATCCAAACGCTGATTATTAATTTGCCACAATGCTTTCAAATATTGAATATTATGCCAAAAA
Source organism: Ptychobarbus kaznakovi (assembly GCA_027422405.1). Classification (NCBI taxonomy): domain Eukaryota; kingdom Metazoa; phylum Chordata; class Actinopteri; order Cypriniformes; family Cyprinidae; genus Ptychobarbus; species Ptychobarbus kaznakovi. The sequence goes on along the minus strand of CM049806.1, from coordinate 3,686,161 downwards.
AGGAATTGTGCACCATATTTTAGCACAATAAATATCCATAATTAATGAGTTAATGATAGCAATAAATTCTCCAGTTCTCATCGACATGCATTTGACTAGATCTGTCTACGTTATTTGAGAACAATTTATATGGATATGAATAATACCCACAAAGTGTGACAGTATGTTTGTCCAACGGCCACAGTGATTTAAAAAGCATTTATCATGCTGATTTATGCAATTAAACATGAAGTTGCTCTCTGCGAGCTCTTACAGACTGTATCTTCTTATCCTCAAAGGTTTTCTAAGGCCGGATAAAGTATTCTTATCACAGTCATTATGTGGTTAACTGTCTGGCCATGGAAAGAAAAAAAAACCCTCTATGTTCAGATTTGGAGAACTATTTGATTTAGTACAACCACTTGTGTTTATTTGTACACACCTCATTTTAGGGAGTCAAGCTTTAAACAGCAAGAGTTCAAAAAGATAACTCCAAATTGAAATCCCAAAAATGTCTGCCGAGACATAATCTGTATTCCATTTACACCACGTTTACATTTTACCTGTTCTTGTGGGCAGTACAGCTTGACAAGGTAATCGGCATATATTTAATATTTGTGAACAAATACTCCCATTCAGGTCAACCACATTTGGATTGTGATCTAATCAAAAGAGATCCCATAGAAATCCAGGTAACTATCTTTTCTTGCCCTCAGTCAGCAAAGGAGTGTTTTGACATGGTTTATCTTCTTCATCGGCAGGTAATTTATATCAGCCCTTAGCTTCTCTATCCCACTATCTCTCTCAAGAACTCAGCTTACAAGAAGGTGAATGCTGGTGGCAAGTTCTCACACTACTCTGAGGAGGAGGGGAAAAGTGAGCAGACTATCAGAGTGCCCTTATTGCGGGTATTCTCTTGATGGCTTCTGATGCACCACAGTTCAACGTTTTCTCCAGTTCACACTGTTAGAGCACACAGAGATGAACTGTAAAACAGTATTACAGAGCTGGCAGTGTTTGATAATGGTGGACAACATTTCTATGCCATCTATCAAAAGAGATGGCACAATGTTTATGAATAACCAGCTGAAATCGTAGAGGCTTTACCTGAATTCACCCCATTGTTTCAAGTGAGTTAGTCATCTTTGGTGCCTAAACAGAGTGGTGCCAAATTAATTTGGAAATGTTTTCATGGAAAGGTGCTATCTAAACTGCATCTAATAGAGAGACTGTACTTCTGGTTCCTTAGAGCACTATTAGACAGGTAGCAATTGGAGTGTGGCGCCAAAGCACTTCTTGGCACTAGATGTTTCTGTTTCAAAAAAGGACAACAGCATTAAGAGCCCAACAGTCCTGAAAGATCTGATTTACTCAGCAAAATGTTATGCAGAAAATTATGAATAAGTATTTGCATTTTTTTTTATTCAGAAACATGATTTGATATCTACAAAAGACAAAAAAAAAACAGAGCAGAAGGGCAGCAAATGATGCTCTGTTTTTTTAAAGAGTGGCTTTATTTGTTTACAGCATTTAAAGCTCACTGTGCGCATAAGCCAAGTGATCCTACATGTGTTTTTTATGATAAATACAGTGGACAAAATACTGAGAAAGGATTTGCAAAAAAAATTGAGGCCTGCAATTTCAAAATGAAATTAAATCCAAAATGTAACCACATGAGGTTTTGTTCAAAGCTTTTTTTGTATGTTTGAGATGAGAAGAGGTTCCAAAAGGCCACCCACATTTTACCCATTTGTGAGCGGCCAAATAGCTACCAGCACCTATTTATGGATTAGGCATCTGCCAACTCAGAATTCTTCTCCTGTTGAAAAAAGCCTTGAAAATGGAGAAACATCCATCATACCACATTAACTGGTTAATCATAAAAACAGGAGCATTATTTGATTGAATGATGGTCTGGATTTATGTGACCTATTATGATCCACTGGCTAAAAGATGCTCTTGTTTTTCCTCAATTGCCATTGGGTTATAGAGCATTTTTCCTGTTTTATTGCCAGTAATACCAACAGAAAATAAATTGTGTGTCCATGAGGTGGCTGAAAAAAAAAAACGTAAATTTATTTTAAATATTTTTTTTGGGCATCCAAATAATTCCCATACAGCATGAAATGTAATTGTGTGCATTAAACGTGTAAGGCCAAATCCCGTTAATGCTACTTGAGTTGCCTTTTCATGTACTCTACCAGTATACCAGTATTGTCCAACTTGTGTTGGATTATTTGTGCTGATGACCAAGAGAATTTATGGGGGGGGGGATAAAAAAATAAAAAAAAACCTTTCCAGATTTTCTGGATTTACATGTTGTTAAAAGCATTGGCAAACTCAGCTAAATATGATTTTTGTCTAACGACCTTCTACTAGAAAACAAACAAAAAAAACTCAACAGGAATGGAGAAAAACAGAAACCAGTCACTTTCATCAAATTCAGAGCAGAAACAAGGGATAGGGCTAAGAATCCTACATCTTGCTTTACCTTGAAACAACTTTCACTGAGAAATTGAGTATTTAAAGATGTATATAGGTTTTTTATTTCACATTTAACCCTCATGTTGTGTTCCTGTCAAGTTGACCCTGAGAGGATTTTCATTTTCCTCAAAAATGCTAATTAATGTCATCATGTTGAACAAACATTTACTCACACTGGGTATGTCAACCTCTCAAAAACATTTTCTGACTCCTTATCTGCTATTCTCCTGTGATTACTCAAGAGGTCTCCACTGATTACTCCAGGGATATTCTCTTTACTCCGTAATCCCGTGTTACTCAATCACCTCACAGCTTTGTGGCCCATTTCCGTGAAGTGTTTGGATGCCCTGTTGATGACTTGTCAGTAAGTGATAAACTTTATCATTAAAAACAAGGAAAGAGTTCAATAACTGATAATTCCTTGAAGTTCTGCCTCCAGTAAGTGGAACAAACAAGTATCACTGCCAGAGACTTGAACCAGCTCTGCAGCCGCATCTGTCATGCAATGGCTCCAAGGGGCTTGAGCATTGTAATTAAATTATCCATTTGAATTTCTCACCACATGAAGGGATGCCACGAGGATACTTCTTCATTGCAGTCCTCCCAAACATCTAACCAGCCAGTTCACACTGGTACTGCAAAGCCAGGTAGTGAAGCCATGAAGCTGGACAACATTCACCTCACACCAGCCAAGCAATGTAGATGGCTGGCCCTGCATTTGTCTATACTGCTGTCTCTGGGGATATGTCATAATGAAACCTCCTACCAAATCCACAGTGATTGGAAAGCCACTTGGCCCCAGAAAGGTAAACTAATCTGAAGGACCCATCCAGCTGCAAGTAGGCTGTTTCCATAAAAATAACATGGACCTTCTGGTTCTGGAGAGGTCAACTGTCAGCATGATTCTAGGGTGCCCATGGCTCATGCAGCACAACCCCTTCATCTCCTTCATATGTAGCTGGTACATATCTGACTATATCTCAGGACTGCTAAAACCTGTTCATCCCAACCATCCCACAACCATCTCTAGGAATTCCATCATATCCTGCTATCAGAACATCTTCTGCCTAAAAAAAGCCTTGCAACTACCACATTTTTTGTGGCTAATAAGGAGGGATGCTTTTGCCAATCATTATTACTGGGCATTAAACAACGTCACAGTCAAGTGCTGCTACCCATTTCCCCTCATTCCTGTCACTCTGGAACAACTGTATTGAGCCTCTGATTTCACTAAGCTTGACTTATGAAGTGTGTATAATATCATTCGGATATGGAAGTGGAACGAGTGTAAGACCACCTTTGTAACATGTTTTATGAATGAGGTGCTCTACATCACTTCATCCTGATCTACATTGATGCTATCTTTGTGCAGTTGATTACCAACTATGCCTCAAGGCCAAAAATACACCTTCCACTGATGATCCACATAGTTCCTCACATGGTACATAAGTGCTGGGGGCATCGAGATGGATGAGGAGAAGGTGTAGTATCGATCTCTAATAGTATCGATTTTGGAAGTAAAATAGTTCATAAAGTCATTACTGCTGTGCTGTTGGGAAATATCAACAGCTGTTGTTGCTTTATTTTTTGTTAATTTTAATCGAAAGTAATCAGATCTAGCAGGTTTTAATGCTTTTCTGTAGGATATGGCACTTTCCCGCCAAGCAATATGAAAGTGAGTCCAATCCAGTGGTCCCTGGAAGATAGAATCATCAAGACAATGAGTCAAGAGTGCACCAAACGCACTTATGTACCCTAGTCACAACGGACCACTCTTCTGTGGATCAGTCTCTCCTGCTCCTTCAAGATCATTTCTGATGGCCCGCAAATGACAAGGGATGTCAGAAAGTTTTTTGTCAAGACTATACCATCTCCAAGGTTCTTTGCCATACCAGTCGATAAGTTGTTTCAGCATTGGATGATTGCTTTATGAGAACCTTTCTGCCATGGCCATCAGAACTCCTGGAAGCAATCCCTAGCTTTGGCAGAATATGCCAATGAATGAATACCAATGAATGAATATATGCAGAATACTCCTATGACATCAATTACAGGTCTCAACCCATTCTAATGCATCCTCGGGTTCCAACTCCCACTGTTCCCGTGGTCTGATTCATGGGTTACCAACCACATTCCTGGAGTCTCTCCAACACTGCATGTTTTCCATGTCTCCTTAATCAAACACATCCAATGCAGATCATCAGCTCATTAGTAGAGACCCCAAGACCTGAAATGGGTGTGTCAGACCAAGGAGAGATGCAAAATGTGCAGTATTGGGTAGGCTCCTGTAACGTGGTTGGGAACCACTGGTCTGGTGACCTGCCAGAGGTCCCAGTGGTAGATTTTTGTTTTTTAACAATGAACATTAGGCTGCACCTGCTCTGTAGAAAGCTCCCAAATTCATATAGCTGTGGTTTTCTCAAGTATTGATTGAGAGGGTTATGAACCGGAATAAAGATTGTGGATCCCTTAAGAAGACTTCCTTAATCCAGCCCTACACAACACCTCCTATGAGGAGCATTCCAGTCATATAGTGCCTCAGGGACCTCAGCCCTCAGGAGTGGGCTGTGGAGGGGCAGGGTACTGCCACAGATTCTCCAGGCTCCTTAGTCACATGCACTTAATATTCACTCTTCCCTGACTATTAATCCCCATTACATTTTCTTTATCAGCACTCCAAACAACATGCACATAAACACATACACCACTAGCCATTCAGGGTCTGGCCTTGAATAGCAATACAGACTACTGTCCTCACCTCGATGATAGACAGATATTGTTCCGTGATAGCTCCAGCACGCGTCTCTCCGGCGAGTGTTACTCCAGTGCTCTCCAGAATCATCTCCGAGTGTGACTATACCTCCATGGTTTCCTGTTCTGCTAGTTGTGTATGCTTCCCATTCTTATGTCTCCTTCATTGTTTGATTTACCATCACCTTGGTAACAGAAACCACCATAGCCATGCATCATCATCTCTGTTTATATTTACTGTCATTTACTTAACTGCCAAAACTATTCATTATTAATTTTGTTCAATAAATATCATGTGTGTCTTCAGTACTGCTGTTGTAGATATATTCTGACAGCTTATATTATTACCAAATATTTTAGATAATATAGCATAATGAGATATTTACAAACAACTTTTAAAATGCTGGCCATATTTGACCAGGGACACCAATATTATGTAAAGGATTTTCAGCAAAGCACACTAAGATGTTCCTTGCTTTTAATAATTGTTTGTAAACTAGTTTTATTTCTGGGACTTTCTGAACATATGCATCATTACCAGGAGCACAACACAAACTGCTTGCACACAGTTTAAACACAGCCAAGAAGTTACTACCGTTGCTCTGGAAGAAAAAGGAGGCTCCTATATGTAAGCTATGGCTTGAAGAGATGATTACTTTACATTGTGAAGGAATTGGGTACAGTTTGAAGGGAAAATTTGGACAGTTTGACAAAAGTCTGCACCCTTTTATCTGTTATCTGGATGGGAACCATACTGACTAATGCATTATTCGTTAATGTAATGTTTTTATAGTTTTTTTCATCATACTTTACAATTTAATGTAAACAGGTCTGGTAAAGGATGGTTTGTGATGTGCTCTTCTTCTTCTCTTTTCTAATTTTGACTGTATTCTTTGTACAGGTAAAAGAGACAAAATATATAAGATTGCAAATCCATCTTCAAAATCTTTGTATTTCAATAAAATTAATTTTACAAATAATAATAATAATTGTTTATAAATTGTTTACTTGTGAAAATGGCTTCTACACCAACTTTGTTTCAGTGTATTTTTGATATATTGAATTATTAATTTCTTCTTACTCATTTTAGGCTGTAAAACAATTATATTAAGCTCTCTACTTCATTCCGGAATTACAATAATTCCCTTTCGGGTAACCAGAGTTCTACATCTAGCATTTCTCTCTCTTTCAGACCATCATTGAAACTTCCATTTAAAGGATTGCTTCTTAAAATCACAAGCTTTGCTCACTGCTGCAATGGATGTAAAGCTTTTCCGAAAGACATCTTGAAATATTTTTGCATGCCATTTCCTTCCAGTGAGGCCATTTCCCTGAGCTGCCATAAGTCACCATGCTGTTCTACAGGCAGTCGATTTATGAGGCTTGTAGCTGACCACTAGATCGGCTCGGCTCAGCCCAGCATAGCTTCATGTAGTCAGGCCAGCACCACAGACCAACATCAGCTCACCCGTAGACCCACTAACTCAAACAGGCAACCAGACAACACAGAATAAATGCTTAGTGGAAACATTCAGAACTGTTCTGTTCTGTCTCCTAATCTCATAATGCATTCAAAATTTGTATAGTATAGTAGTTCACTAAAGGTATTGGGTGCATATTAGTGCATATTAGTATATCAAAGGTACATATTAGTGCCCAGTGTACACATTAATATCTAATGGATACATATTAGTACCTTTCTAAGGTATTGCCCCAGAGATAGCTTCTTACCTTTATTTCTAAGAGTGAATGAATGGAATTTAACTCACAATTGCTCAAAACAGTCATACATTTTAAAACATTGAAACAGCATGTATAGCTCTGAAAAGTTCACAAACTAACTAAATAAATTCATTTTACTTGCATAAACTTTCACATGCAGATTAAAAAAGTGATACATTTTTCATACGCCAATGATTTGTCAATAGACGTGTTATATTCATGTTTATGTTTATCCATAAAGCTGACGAGACATGGGAAACTGGTAAAAATCGTAAGTTATGTGTATTTTGTGGGTCTTAAAGCATTTGCAAAATTTTGTTCCCATATGAAAAATTAAGCATGATATTTTTATATATCTCTTCTGGGTGAAGCTGGAAACCGATGCATTTTTGAGGGTTAATAACACATTCTGTGTGCTGCTGTTATGGAAGACAATGATAAAGTTCCTCAGACAGCACAATCCAAATACTTACCAAACCTTGTTGTTCTGGGTAGGGCGTGGGATTTTGGATGTGGTTCTACGGCAAGCTGTCAAATATACCATGATGTCACACTTTCCCGTATTACTAAGGAAATGCTATCTCCTCAAGAGCCAACAATCATACCCAAACACACACATGCTCACGTATACAGACAGACTGTGAAAGACCAACCATATACAGCAAAAAGCTCTGGAATATCACAACACGGGCGAGATGAGAGAAAGATGAAGGAAGTGCTTTTGAGTCTTTGTGGACTAGCCAAACAGAAAAATAAATGTTATCAATCAGGGCAAGGCAGATGCCTACAATCCCCCTCCCTCCTTCTCTCTCCTTCTCTTTTAGTTTGAACAGCAATGATTTGAGTGACCTGGGGAAACAATTTAATGACCACTGCTAGACTCAACGCTGCAGGACTGGGTGGTCTGGTTGGCTTGTGGGGAACAGATTATCATGTACAGTGTGTGTAATGTGTGCTGCGCATTGGCGTTATAACTGAACAACAAAAAGTCCTCCCTCACCCTTCCAGTGAACTGACTGATGAGGTCAAGAGTGTATTTACATACGTCTGCATTGGGAGCAAATTATGGACCTCCTGGAGTATTTCCCAGGCCCACTGCTTTGTGTTTCCAGGTCAGGAGCAACATCATTTAATGTAATCACCAGGAGAACAATTAGATAAAGGGAAAACGGGATTGAAATTTTGCTGTTCACATATATTAGAGGTATATATACAATATGTATGTATATATATATATATATATATATATATATATATATTAAAGCCCAAAATCTAAAAGAGCATTAAGATATATTTAATATTTCTTGAGTTACAGACATGTAAACTTTGGAGAAAATGAAAAGTGTTTTTTTTACTATTTGAACTGTCACCATTGGCATATAACTAAACAAAGAATGCTAAAGTCAACAGATCTTATTCGTAGACCTACTAATATCTGTGTGAAAATAACATAATTATGCTGCCATCTTTCTGAAGTAATTTTTACCCCTCTGTAATTTGGCTCTGAATCGGAATTGTAATTTTGACCCCTCTCTACAAAACAGTGGATTACACAGTAAATATACATCCATGACATTTCATATTTGGGCTTTTACTGCTATAAGTTTATCTCTCTTCAGAAAAAATATTAAGCGGGGAAGTTAAATTTTTTTTGTTGATTTGACAAAAAATGACCCAATAAGAATTTATGGTAACGCATTAGTATAGGGACCAATTCTCACTATTAAGTAGTTGCTTAATAGCATGCCTATTATTAACATATTGGCTGTTTATTAGCACTTATGAAACACTTACTCTGCATGAACATATTCAACATCCCTAATCATACCTAATACCTGAACTTAACAACTACCTTACTAACTATAAATAAGCAGAAAATTAGCAGTCTATTGAGGCAAAACTTGTAGTTAATGGTTTGCTAATGGCAAGAATTGGGCCTTTAAAAAAGTGTGACTGAATTTATTTCATAAAAATATATAAGTACCTTGAGTGCATACAGGATCAAAAAAGAAAGTGTATATATATGTGTGTGTGTGTGTGTGTGTGTGTGTGTGTGTGTGTGTGTGTGTGTGTGTGTGTGTGTGTGTGTGTGTGTGTGTGTGTGTGTGTGTGTGTGTGTGTGTGTGTGTGTGTGTGTGTGTGTGTGTGTGTGTGTGTGTGTGTGTGTGTGTAAACTGTGGCACATTTTTATTGTATTTTTCCACATTTAAAGTATAAAACACACTCTATTTGTGGTTATTTACAGGTTATTTCATACATTTATTTATAATTTGCAGTCCTAATGTTCTTGTATGGTGGGGTCAACAGAATGGTGACTAAAGCGAGAATGTCCTTCAGATGCCTCCTGTGTATCCTTGTATGCACGTGTCCTTCTCTTTTACTCTCAATGGTGTTTAATCAACCATTAAATGTTCAGACACAATACAGACTTATACACTTTCCCTATCACCTCTCAATGTGTAATTTTGTTCTGTTTTACTCCCACAATAAGGACAAATTGTGTTATTAGTACAGTTTAAAACTAATTATTGGTAAAGGGCATATTTGGGACAAATCATTTTGTACTTTTTATTTTATTATTATATTTTCTTTTTAGCTGTGAATCTAGGTTGGATAACATTTTAACATTTTGAAGCATAATGTTGTTTGTCTGAGAGATGTCTGCCCTGAGATGACATTAAAACAACAAAACTATTTCAAAATAAACAATTTCTTATTCATGAATGGCTTGTGCATTTGAGTTCTGAAAAAGTTTGGTTTCGCAATTGCTTTTCATTTGTTTATACAATACAAATGCAATAATTATTTCCCTAATTATTGTAAACACTAATTTGCTGTTTCATGTGGAATCACTCATGTTTGATGCCTGTTCTGATAAGGCACTTTTGAAGTTTCTTTGTATATGCTGTAAATTGTTTCTTTTGAGTTCACTAAGAATCAAAATTACTCCTATTTCACAACTGGGAAAAAGAACAGGCACTTCGGCAAATGGGTTCTGAGCCAAAAGTCCTAAACATCTTTTCCTGAAACTAAAATTAGTCCCAAAATAAGATGTGGTTGCTTCCTGTCCCCTAAACAATAGTAGTTAACTGTAGTAGTTACTAGACAACTGTCTGGTAGCAATGTAAAGACATGGATGACAATGGAAAATGAACAAAAATCATAAACTAAGGTTTTGATTTGATGTTGTACCAACCAGATTTGTAATTCCTTGGAATTGTCACAAGCCTCTGCTTTTGCTGGTAAACAAGTTTAGATTTTCAACAAACTGGTGAAGAAAATCCGAATTGACGTCATGAAAACAAAAACTATATATATTTGTATATCACCCACATTGTTTTTTTTTTTTTTTTGTGAGCGTACAAAACATTGGTCATTTTACCAATGGATCACATTTAATTGCACATTAATCTCTTGTATGTCGCCTAATGAGTCTGCATTAAATTTAACTGTAGAAGAGGAATTTTAAAGAGTCTCAACCATCTTTTGATCAGGCAATGAAGCTCTTCGTGGGTTGGCCGGTTGACAAGTCTTAACAGTGTACAGTATAGTGTCCGGTTACCTGAAGGTTTGATTTTTGCCCCTCATTAGACATTCTTCATAGCGAGTAACGAGTCAAGTGATCCACTTGGAGCAAAGGGTTGGTGAGAGATTGGGCCAAATGAAAACCAAATGAAATCATTCTGGTAGATGTGCCCTTTACTGGATCTCGTCTCTCACAATTATAGGAGTCTTTTATGACCATTTCCCCTCAAAAAACTTTAAAAAGACAGTTACTACCTTCTGCCATGCACTTTCTCACACATCTATGTACTGCAGGGCAAATGTTTTTGACAAAAGTATATTTAGTATATAAAATATATTTAAATTAAATTACATAAAGTTTGTCTATATCATTATATTTTGGATCATGCATATCTGGGTTAACATTAAAAGACATGGAAGTGCATCCTATAATTTCAGCACCAAATGAATGTATCTACCAAAAGAAATGCCTGATTTAAAAAGGTTCAATGCTGCTATGTCAGGCCACTCTGACAAAAAAAGTGTTCTTTGTTGTGTATCATATTTGATACATCAGGATTTTATGACTGGAGAAGGAATAAACATCTAATTTTAATGGGAATCTCAAACTGAGCAAAAATATGTGATATGGATCAGATGCTGGTATTTATATGGTCAAAAGTAACATGAAATTCTGATAGCTTGTAATATAAATCAATGAGATCTTTATAACAGTACAACAGATTATAAATATCAGTTATCACTATATATATCTCTCCCAATAATATGTCTTAGTAAGATGATATGTGAATGCTTTCTTTTATAATCAAAGCTCTGTAATTTCAAAACATATAATGCAATGCAAATACGATGATGACTGAGAGATAAACAAATAAACATTCCTCAAAAGCCAGATGATCATGGATGATACTCACATTTCAACATGATTTTTCCTAATACATTCTGCATGGATAATCAAGTAAAGCCAGTTTGCATCAGTCCTGTACGTCTTCATCATGAAATTATAAATATTACTAATAATATAAAAAAATATTCTTACTTTAAATATTCCTACTTTATAAAAATCACTAAAGATTTCAGAAAACAGACATGTGAACCACGACCTGAATGGACATTTGTACAATTATGTAAAAGGCCTTTACTTGAAAAAACAAACAAACTATCAATTAGATAACAGGAGCATGTAGTAGATATGTGTAGATGTCGTAGATGTGTATAACAGGTTTTGCAGCAAACTTTTGAGCATGTTGATCATTTAGAGGCCTCAGAAATGTGTGTATTAAATTTAGTACAGTGTTAATAGTATTAATATAATTTTTGCATAGGGCTTGCATAAATGTAGGGAGTCTGGTCAACATGAGCAGGTCTTCTGCTGGTCCTATTCTGCCACACTGAGAGCATGTGCTGTGTGCACACACGTATTCCTCCAGTGCATTGCCAGCAGAGTGTCCATGCCCAAATCATGCATGTTCTGCAAACAAACACAGCTAACCTGCAGAGGACAACGGCTTGAGCACCACGCACACAGCAGCCGCTTCTGACAGCTGCTTCCTGTTCACTAACTACACACAGCTGCCGTTTCCAGGAGAGGGCATCAGCATGTTGTAGACATCGCCAGGGGTCACAGGGAAGAAAAATAATGTCATTTTAATAGTGACCAACAGCGGGACCACCAAGGCGTCCATTGAGGGAATCTGGAAACATTGCGAGGGAAATGTGAATAATCTGGGAAGACACTGATAGACACGTGTCACGAATGACGATGTTCTTGTAAGAGTTTAAGCAGCTTTGCCTGCAGTTCTGGGAAAAAGACTGGTTATTTGGCCATGGTTTCTTTGTAAATATTAGCTTAGGTGGTTATAGCTTTCTCTGCAAAATAAACTTTGTACATACTGAGCAGATTACCAAACTTATCTGACCTGGATATTGTTTAATAGCATGTGAACAAGTCTTTACCTCGCTTCATTGGCCGATCTAAGGAGACCACCCTTTAAACAAAAATGCATGCCTGGTTGTCATTGGTTTGCTCAGTTTGTGTCTTTTGTTAATGCACCATTAATGATGACAATCAGCTTGTTCGTGAGATGACAGACCCCTGAAATAGTGTTTATCTTCATTTTTTGTCTTTAATTTTGGTCACCAAATTCCTTATTTCGCTCAAAAAATCTATTGACATTTGATGTTAACGTTGAGATATAGAAGTCATTTAAATAGATTTTGCATTACACCAACCAGTATGGCACCTCGCTTCCCAGTAACTCTTTATTTGGATAGTCAATTTTAGACATTCGACTACAGTAAGCAATTCCATGTCAACTAGCAGTCATTATAGTATTACTAGACTGTCTGCTGAATATCTGCTAACAATTATTTTGATATTCCCCAACAGACATGAATATAAGTACCAGCTACATAGCAACATATTCTACTAACCCTTACCACATTACTCCAATTACTTCTAGTTGACATGGAGTTGCAAAGTTACTGAAAGTTAGTAGAATGTCTAAAGTGGACTATCCAAATAAAGTGTAACCCATTTCCCCAACAAATATGAGCTATAACAGGCTGTCAGGATGTTATATTTCAAATGCTAAACACATAAATGGAACCAAAGGGGAAAAATAAATAAAGACATTACATTATATATTAGAGTGGAGGGTACGTTTTTATTTCTCCAGAGAGATTGTAATAGACAGTTGATAGGTCATTGTGCGGCAGCCGAGCTTGTAACAGGAGGGGGGTTGTAACAGCTCGCACACTGGTCTCTCGGGAGCCCGAAGTCTGTTGCTATACCCAATTAGACTCTAAAATATTGCTGTTTCTGAAAGGCCTCTGGTCCAGTAGTGCACGGGGAGATGCTTTTACACCTCCTTATTGTAAACCTTGCAGTTTGATCAGGTGCTGACTTGCCCGGCTCTCCCCAGCATACCGTCCAGAATCTGGCCCCGGCTGCATGCTGAAGGGGCCTCTGCGGATCAGCGCCTTTTACTGGGGACATCTGTTCTGGGTTAGAAGGCCACTGGAAGTCCAAGTGCATTTGGAAGTCTCTTTTCACAGCAGAGGGAATCATTCCTCCAAGGCTACTCGGGATGTTCCTGGGTAAGAGAGGGCATCTCGGCCACCGCTATGTCAAACACACGCTCGCACGCGTCGAGAGGACAATGGTTTAACAGTGTGGCATTAACGCACCCCCGGCATGCAGTTCCCCGTCCCGTTGCGGTGCAGTGCTCCTCGCCACATGCTCTGTTTTTCTTACTGCACATTCCTGTTAGTTTAGTTTACTGCAGCAGCATGACTGGTGAGGTCATTATGGCACAACATGGTGGGAATGCATTTATAATGGTAAAACCTCAGCGCTTCAGATGAGATCACCAGCGTCTACATTTCACTCCTCTCTCATCTCCTTCTGTGGACTCTTCTGCTTCTTCTCGCGGGTGTTCGGCAGACAATGAAATGACTTGTTTGCGTGTATATTTGTGTGAGGATACGAGGGAGCAGGGAGTTGTGCAGTGGCTCTTTAGGGAGTGTGAGGTCAAAGGTCATTGCACAGACTCCCCTGGCACAGACGTAAATATCCACAAGGACAGGTTAAACGAATTTACTGCAGAGAAATGTTGTGTGAAACATCAGTAGGTGCGACTCCAGGCTAATTGAGACATCTGCCTAACAATAATACAAATAATCTGTATTTTCAATTGATTATATAGGTTTTCTTATACTGTCAATTTTTTTCAAAGCTGTATGCCTTAAAATACTATTCTAGAAAAAAAAATCACATTTATTCCATTGTTACTTGCAATTTCTTAATAACTATTTTTGAAACTTACTAGTAATTTATGAGTGAAATTGTTTCCAATTTATTTGAGTGTATGGGATTATATTGCATGCATAATGCCAAAACTGATCACAACAGCTGTACAGTAGTTATAACTTTTAAAGATAATTTATTATTGTTTAATTTCCACTTAAATTATAATGGATTAACATTGCCTTTAATATTGACAATATCTTGACATTGTCTAAGATCTGCACCGCATCTTACTACATCTTGTGAGTGGTTGTTTATATCTGAGCGTTTCCGTTTGCTGCAATATCAAGATATAAGACATATAATAATTATGGAAAATACAATTAATTGCAAGTTAAGTAAATATAATGTTTTAATTTGTTTTTATAAACATATGTTTGTATAAAATATAATACTTTTAATAGATATAACCACAAATAGGTAAGTAACTGTTTTTGTGATTATTCATGAGACGGTACAACATTCATTCATTCATTTGGCATTATGTATGTATTATAATGCACTATTAATGCAGGCTTCAAAGAACGTGTTACCAAAAAGCCATTATGTGAGCATTATATTGAATTAAGAATACTCTTATAATGCCTTATTCATGCAGGCTTTGTAAAATGTGTTATAGCATTTTCATTTGAAAGCATCTTACTGTTTGTCCTGATAACAGTATGCTACGTTAATCTATTTTACTGCTGCTTTCAAAGATAACAGAGGCATAGACTGTCTTTCGGTCTTCGGCGGTGGGTATTTTGCAGGTTGCCCGGGCTTCTGTCTTGTCCATCCCCTTGCTGCTGTTAAACTTGTGACCTCATTTCCATGGACACATGTCAAGACAAAGATGGAGGGCAGCAGAGAGAGTTGGACGTCAGGCTGGAAACCTGTGTGGTCTTCAGAAATGTGTAGCCTAGTCCAACACACACATTCCCTTCTGGCCCAAAACCTAGCTCTGATTCATAAGGAGGATTCATCTGCTTGGAAAACCAGCAGTGCCGTACGCTGCCGCAGCCGTTGAAGGAGCGCAGAATCCCTGGATAACAAATTCCTTTTCAGTAATGTCAAATGTGAAAGCTGTCTAGATGTGGGGGGGGAGGAGGAGGTTCATAACTCATATATATATTTTGAAAAGTCGTGTCTAGTTTATAAAGGTGTGTATATTTAAGCTTTTCAAGATGAGTAATGGTAGCGTAGGTCATGGTGCATGCAGGGTTGGACACCTCTCAAATAAAACAAAAACAAACACCAGCGCTCTCAATTTTTTTCCCTCAAAAAAAGCTTGCACAATAATAATCATAAAAAGATTATGAGATGTTTTTAATGGCCTAACCTTTGCTAACTAGATGATGCCACTATGCCTAATCAATCTTGCTCATCACAACTAATCAATTTTAACATGTCACAATGTCACAGCATGTCTCTGTGGGCTAATATACAAAACATAATTTCCATTAAAAATTCTCTGATTCATTGGCATTCCCCTGCTTGTGTGGCACGCCGGGTAGGAAATGTTACTAATCACAATAGAAGAGCCATCACACTTTGACTCACAGCAGATCTTCATGCCTGATGAAAAACAGTTCCAGTGCTATGGCAGTTGATTTTGAGTCCTTGGTATATGTTACAATGAGAGTTGAAGCAGCTGAGATGCATTAGAGGAAATGGCCTTGGAGAGAAAGAGCAACCACAAGAGGAAAACAATCACTACAGATCTCCTGCCACTCAGTGTATGACAGAGGAAATGCATCCCCCAGTCTTCCATACTCAATCACAGATAACTGCATTTTTCTTGCAGGCTAATGTTAACGTATTACATTATTCACAATAAAAGCTAGTGCGCAATTTGGGGTATAAGAAAATCCCAGGATGTGTTTTCTAATGAAACACGATGTAGAGTTGAAATCCATGAAATCTTCCGTCACTTTCCATTTCCCATTCGATGGCGTCCTCCCTGCATGCATCATGTCTTTTCTACATCATCAGCCTCATGAGCTCAAGAGCTGAGGTCAGGTAAAACGGCCCATCCAAACTCCCGCAAGGCATCTGCTGGAAGCGGACACTTTCCATTATGGCAGGACGTGCTGCAGGGGTCAGTTGTTGCGAATAGGCAGCCTATTGTGCCGTCTCCAACAGAGAGAAGTTCAGGTCAACAAACAGGTACAACTCAAAGAGGAAGTCAAACGCTGACTAACCATATTTCATCATATGTATAAATATACTGCGCACTACATCAATATACTCAAAAGTACATTCGCCAAATCAAGTAAATCACAGAGCTGAATAAATCAGAATCCAGCGGGGGGGTTGTTGCGCTCAAGGGGGGTTAGTCATCCAATGGTCTACAACTTTTCACAGATGGAGAAATCAGAACAGAAGTCCAAAAAAAAACCTTGCTTAGAACATTCACACTTTATCAGACTACTGACCATACATAATTAATTCAGTAAAATATATATTATAATATGTGTGTAGACATTATCATTACCAATAATAATTCATGCTAATAACACTACTTGAGTTTCAATGTATAATTTGATTTTCCTTTATTTTAAGGTCTGGTTTCTAACTATTAACTATGACTTTTGCCACAATAAACTCCTAATTTGTTACTTATTGATAGTTAGTAAGGCAGTTGTTAGTTTAAGGTATTGGGTAGGTTTAGGGGAACTAAAATAAGGCCTTAATATGTGCTTTATAAGTACTGATAAACAGCCAATGTGCTAGTAATATGCATGCTAGTTAATAGTGAGAATTTGTCCTTAAAATAAAGTGTTACCATTACTTTATATCCTGACAATTATTATGTATTTTTTGCTTCAATATCATTGCTGAATACATATTCCACCTCTCAAAGGAAGTCATTAATTCTCTCCCCTTTTAACGGCAATTAATCTCTACTTTTTATTCTACAAGGTTGTCCAGTTTCAGTTAAACAGGTGAAACGTGTGAAAGCTTATCCTCACGCTCTCCGAAGGAATGACTAGTGACGTGTTGATCCCTGGAATCTCAGGGTAAATAGCAGTGAGCTAGAATATCAAGAGGGTCTCTCTCAATATTTGGATAAAGGATTCAGGTAGGAAGCTTTTAGGGTTGTCTCAGCTTTGAGAAAAAAACAAGCTTTGTGCCGGCAGGTCACATTTTTCACTCAGAGGATTAGAAAATAGACCAGCTCAGTCCTAAATAGCTTCTTTTTTTACATCCATTACACACACACACACACACAAAAAAAACATACTGATTTTTTTAAGGTTGCAAAAAAATTATTTTAGCTACAATAATAATATATATATATATATTGAAAGTTAGTCAACTAAATTGTTTTTATTTAAATGTAGCTAAAATAAATCGATTGCAACAACTTACCTTAAAAATTGTGTAAATTCAATGAATATTATATTTTTAGTGTATTAGGTACAACATCACAGCTATACTTATTAATTGTCGAAAGTGTGTTTCATTTGATGATAATAAAAGAAGAAAAAAAACATTACATATATTTAAGAACTTCCCATCTATTTTGATTTATAAAAGAAAAATTAATACGAATTAAAAAAAAATTGGCCATTGACATCCTACTTCATTTACAGTGGAAAAAATAGATGCATTTTTGCATGAAACTTTTCAATATTGACAAAACCAGGTAACAAATTAACCAGGCCTCAGAGCAAAACAAATGCTCTTGATATTTCTAATACGAAGGGGGAACCATGTGAATATTGAAATTCCTTAAATGTGGTTAATAAAACTACATTTAACACATTCAAAATATTATATACTAAGCTAAGTAAAATATTTTCTAGCTGTGTTTTTTATTATATGTTGTGCATTATGAATAATTATATTTGTATTTATTTATTTAGTTCGTAGTTATAGTTAGTTAGATAGTTAGTGTATGGTTACAAAAAACATTTATTTTAAAAAAATGTCCCTTTCATTTCCAGAAGGTAAATATTGGCCCTTAATATCTGTGACACTTGTTCAACTACAGCAACAAGACTGAATGCAACAGTAAATTACATTACAATGATTTACATGACACTGTACATATTATTTTGACATGATCATTTCACTATTAGTGACACCTATTGCAATATTAATCAACCAATCAGATTGTGACAGCAAAAGACTGTGCCTGATTGTGGCAGCCTCTGTCAAAGTAATAGAGACGATCACAGGGATTTGTCAAAATGTGACAGGAGTAATTATGCATGTGTGTACCCTTGAGGGCAAACCAAGCTATAAGTAGTAATTCCCTTTTAAAGTTCAGTTTGGGTGAATCACAAGTTAAGTTGACATAATAATTAGATCCATGACACACCCTGACATAACAGCAGCCACCATGTGATGGATAGCGGTTTGGCATCTCAGTATCTCGACAGGCAGCATTTTACACCAATTACTGACTTAGTCACCACAAAAACTCTTAACAGTCTCAAGAGCTATCAAACATCATTTGCCATATCGGCACAGAACACTGCTAATTACCCCTTGTCTCTGGCCATGTTCACGATAAGCTTTCCTCTTGAACACAGACTTTTGGGCAAAGGCCAGTTTTGACCTTGTAGATACAAAAATAGATTTCTCTAGCAACAGTAGCTACTTTTATTTTTTTCTCTTTAATAATTTAATCTCACTCAAATCTACATGCATGCATTGCAAAACAAATATGTACACTAAAAATGTTGTAGAAACATTTAGGTTTTACAGATTTACATTAAATTGAGATAAATAAATAAATATTTTTCAACTTAAATAATGTTAATATACCAAATTATTCAATCTATTTTTGTAAAAAAAAAATTACGGAAAACCTTAAAAATGCATATGGTTAAAAAAGTAACATGATAATTCAAAGCATCATGGTACAATAAAATAATGTTTTATCTTATGTTGTTAAATGAAATATGAGATGTATATATCGTTTTTACCAAAGCAATTTTACGGCTTTTTACTATTAAAATTGCAATATTTTTTGTGTACATATATTTACATATATTTACATACATATAAATGATAGCATACCATCTCACAAGCATGAGCACGTCAACACTTATCCCCATACATACAGTACACATACATACTCAAACAACAAACATCACAATCAAAACGCATGCACATGCACACAAGCTCTGTGTTTTATCTCCACCTAACATCAGAACACAACACACACAATGAGCAGCACATACACTCCTGATATGAGCCACCTCACACGCAGAAAAACAGGAACACGGCCAAGAATGATTGGGGGGGTGCCAAGTTTGATTTTGGTGTAGGTCCATTACAAGCACAATCAGTGAGTGTGTGGCATTATGGAAGACATCCAGATGGTTAAGATGGAATGTTGTGATTTGTTCCTGAGACCTGAACCCTACCCTCCTTGACATGATCGCTATCATTCAGCCACACACAGCTATTCATTAGAGATGATTATCAGAGCGAGGGAGGAGAGAGGTGTTTCGAGGGTGACAGACTCAGAAAGATCAGCGCCTCCACCTCTGGTGCACTAGTCTAGTGTACTTGTCCAGTCATGTGTCTTGAAATGAGCACAGAGGTGAAGTTACATCACTGATGCGAGCTGGAGAAGCTGAGGAACACATATGGATCAAAATAAGGCCAAAGTCTGGGAAATAAAGCTTTGGGCTGTCGTATAATATTACATTATGATACAAGTAATCATAAAAGCAAAACTCGTTCTGTTCTAGACATTATTATATTTTCTGTTAATATTTTGAGTTAATTTATAAAAAACTTTATATTTTATGTGATTTCATTAAACATTTGCTTTATTATAGTTTTTATTAATAACTTGAGTTCAAATGAAACTTTATATTTTATGTAAGTTAATTTAACATATATATTATTTAAAGAAATGATAGTCCAGGTAAATATTGCCCTTAATAAACAT
Organism: Ptychobarbus kaznakovi; assembly: GCA_027422405.1. Lineage (NCBI taxonomy): Eukaryota > Metazoa > Chordata > Actinopteri > Cypriniformes > Cyprinidae > Ptychobarbus > Ptychobarbus kaznakovi. The sequence goes on along the minus strand of CM049806.1, from coordinate 3,665,999 downwards.
TGGTTTACATCAACCAATCAACCAACCAATCTAACTTACTTAAACACAGTGACAGTGATTTTGACACTGTTTAGAAGTTCTTCCTAAAGCAAACACATTTAAGATTTACAATTATGTCAAAACACTGTAACATAATATTTAGTTTTATATTAAAACAACTTTTGAAGCACATACTATCAATACTAAAACATAATTATTGCTTTGAAAGTTATGATTAGAAGATGGTAACAATACATTATTAATAAACTTTACATAACAAGAAATGGGGTCATTTTATTCATCATGCTTCAGGACGCGTTTTGCTATTCACTTAGATTATTTCTAATAATCAGAGTAAGGTCTTAATCGCATTATGATGTTTACATATCATGAGCAAAGCTCTTCACTCCCGTTTACATGCAATTTCCATTATTCTTATTATTTTTTATCATTATTCTTATAACATTTTGTTACTGCCATTTTTCACATACCCCACTGCACAGCACAAATGATGGACTCAAAAAGAGCAGTTGTGTTTACTGGCTGCTGTTTTAATGTATTTACATCTAAATCTAATGCATAATGATTTTTTATGGCTTTATTCCACGTTTTTTGGCGCCATAGAAATGTGATGACAATTTGCCTATGCTGCCGTCGCGTTCTCACCGTTTCTGGATGAGGGTAGGGAACAGAGATTGGTGGAAGTGAGTTGTGTTTTCTCCAGAAATGCGATGCTTTCTTCCCCTCCATCGTTTTTAATCTGCGTATTATTACAGATGCGCCTCACGTCATTCAGATATGTCACAAGCGCATGCGCACTTTGGTCAGAACAGCAATAGGCTACTGCGATTAAGGTTTTCACGTGCCTATATTTTTCGATTAAAATCGCGTACACCTCCTATCTATGTTAATGCGATTATGTTTGCTGCAATTATGAGCTTAATCGCATCATTTAGATCAAAGTATTGCGTTTACATAAGGTAAAGTTTAATCGCAATATTACCAAAATCTCACTATGATCGCATTAAGAGGGTGCATGTAAACGCACAAGATACTGACATTAGACAGTGTCTAGGGCTTGCATGTTTGTCTCTCAAGTATGATGACACATCAGATAAAGTTTAATTTGTTAGTCAACGTCAGCTAGGTTACTATATGCTAGTAATCTCATTTAGCATGTACATATTTGTTCTGGTGTGTACATAGACCTTTTCGTTTGCCAGTATTTATTTTTTATTATAGTGTCACCAATATATCAAAATTACTTGACTGTAGCAACCGAATTCACTTACTACTGTTGATAATAGTACATGCAATTTGTCTGTTGTTTGTTTTTTATATATATATATATATATACAAACCCGATTCCAAAAAAGTTGGGACACTGTACAAATTGTGAATAAAAAAGGAATTAAATAATTTACAAATCTCATAAACTTATATTTTATTCACAATAGAATGTAGATAACATATCAAATGTTGAAAGTGAGACATTTTGAAATGTCATGCCAAATATTGGCTCATTTTGGATTTCATGAGAGCTACACATTTCAAAAAAGTTGGGACAGGTAGCAATAAGAGGCCGGAAAAGTTAAATGAACATATAAGGAACAGCTGGAGGACCAATTTGCAACTTATTAGGTCAATTGGCAACATGATTGGGTATAAAAAGAGCCTCTCAGACTGGCAGTGTCTCTCAGAAGTCAAGAAGGGAAGAGGGACACCAATTCCCCCAATGCTGCGGCGAAAAACAGTGGAGCAATATCGGAAAGGAGTTTCTCAGAGAAAAATTGCAAAGAGTTTGAAGTTATCATCATCTACAGTGCATAATATCATCCAAAGATTCAGAGAATCTGGAACAATCTCTGTGCGTAAGGGTTAAGGCCGGAAAAACATACTGGATGCCCGTGATCTTCGGGCCCTTAGACGGCACTGCATCACATACAGGAATGCTACTGTAATGGAAATCACAACATGGGCTCAGGAATACTTCCAGAAAACATTGTCGGTGAACACAATCCACCGTGCCATTCGCCGTTGCCAGCTAAAACTCTATAGGTCAAAAAAGAAGCCATATCTAAACATGATCCAGAAGCACAGGCGTTTTCTCTGGGCCAAGGCTCATTTAAAATGGACTGTGGCAAAGTGGAAAACTGTTCTGTGGTCAGACGAATACAAATTTGAAGTTCTTTTTGGAAAACTGGGACGCCATGTCATCCGGACTAAAGAGGACAAGGACAACCCAAGTTGTTATCAGCGCTCAGTTCAGAAGCCTGCATCTCTGATGGTATGGGGTTGCATGAGTGTGTGTGGCATGGGCAGCTTACACATCTGGAAAGGCACCATCAATGCTGAAAGGTATATCCAAGTTCTAGAACAACATATGCTCCCATCCAGACGTGGTCTCTTTCAGGGAAGACCTTGCATTTTTCAACATGACAATGCCAGACCACATACTGCATTAATTACAACACCATGGCTGCGTAGAAGAAGGATCCGGGTACTGAAATGGCCAGCCTGCAGTCCAGATCTTTCACCCATAGAAAACATTTGGCGCATCATAAAGAGGAAGATGCGACAAAGAAGACCTAAGACAGTTGAACAACTAGAAGCCTGTATTAGAAAAGAATGGGACAACATTCCTATTCCTAAACTTGAGCAACTTGTCTCCTCAGTCCCCAGACGTTTGCAGACTGTTATAAAAAGAAGAGCGGATGCCACACAGTGGTAAACATGGCCTTGTCCCAACTTTTTTGAGATGTGTTGATGCCATGAAATTTAAAATCAACTGAATTTTCCCTTAAAATGATACATTTTCTCAGTTTAAACATGTGATATGTCATCTATGTTGTATTCTGAATAAAATATTGAAATTTGAAACTTCCACATCATTGCATTCTGTTTTTATTCACAATTTGTACAGTGTCCCAACTTTTTTGGAATCGGGTTTGTATATATATAGTATAAAGCCTATATATATGAGACACAACAGACAAATTGCATGTACTATTATATTATGTATTATGTTAATTATTTAAACCTTTATTTAATGGTCAGCAGCAGCTGACCGACCACCGCACTGGGATGATGCAGAACATCAAAGTAGACTGAACATTCTTGTTAGTCCATCCTTAGTTTTTCTTGACCTCAGAGCCAAGGTTTTCCATTTTATTTTTTAACAGTAAGGCCGTAATTCTTTACAGATGTTTTGAAAGGAACAGTGTATCAACCCAGACTGAGAAGCTGGAGAAAATCCTTGCCCTTTGAGGCTGTTCAGAAGTTAATTGTGCTGTCTTTATTAGGCTGGCTGATGTAAGATGAACCACTGTGTAATAACCAATTCCACAAGCAGACCAGAAGACAATTCTGTAACAACTCATACATGCTATTCACTATTTCACCTCTGTATGCATGTTTAGCTTAAGGATTAAGGTTTAAACGACTAAGTTGATGCTTTGAAGAACAAAATAATGGCTACTAATGGCTACGTCTTCTTTGACCGATTTCAATTTTCTGTAGAACCCCCCCCTCCAATATGGCTTTGTAAAATCACATCTTCAAACTTTGGGTCAATAGCTTTTAATTCCTTGAAGTACTTACTTCTTGTGTTACAAGTTCCAAACAGGGAGTTACTGAAGTGAGCTCTTTTAGTGAAGTGGAAAGATTTGCAGAACACAAAAAAGGCAGAGTACTAAGCTTGGTCTGAAGTCTGACCACAGTTGTGAATCTCTATTTGACATAGATCTGCTTTGAATAAAATCAGATTAGCTTCCCCCTAAAATTAGTCTCTTAAATTACATAGTCCAAGGAACACTGTATGAACGGAGGAGTCTTGAAGGCTGTCCTGCTCTCCAGATTTGTAATGAGAAACTGCTTGCAGACTATGCTTGGTCATAAAAGCAAACACCTGCGATGTTGACACCAGGGACATCCATCTTCCTTTATCCCCACCATCAACACCCTCGAGGAGGGGTATTTGCTTGACCTCTTTATTATTTCCATTTGATGAAAGTGGAGACCACTGTCAGTAAGAAGAGAGGAAGGTGCAGACAGAGAGAGAAGTACAAATGCATGCTGAAAACTAATCATCAAAACATATTCCTTTATTTGCGATGAATTTCTTAGATCACTCGGGAACACTTTACTTGAAGCCTGTGTTTATAATGCATTATACAAGCATTTCTAATGCATTAATTATTTCTTCTTATAATGCATAACATGATCTCATGAGTAAATGTAATTATAATTGTAATACATTACAATACTTAATTTTTACACCTTTAGAAATGAATAAAACACATGACGAACAACCCGTTTCAGACAAAGAATCTGCAAATATTATACTCCATTTTAACTTTATTTATGATTATTTATGAGCTATAATGCTTTGCAATGTACATTATGAATACCTTTATAATGCGTGATACATACTCATGACTCTAAACATTCAATGGGATTCAGTGAATAAGATGGTGACACTTTATTTCAATAGTCCATCTTCTACTAGCTATAAGTAACTTTGTGACCATATGTAGCATAGTGATATGATAGGGTTAGGGTTAGTATAATAAGTTGACACGTGTGTGCAAAGTTAATTATGGTCAGTAGAATGTGTGTCAGAAAATCATCAGTATAAAGTGTTAGCAGGTATTAAGCAGACAGTCTACTAATACTCTAATGACTGCTAGTTGACATGCAAATTTACTTAAAGTTAGTAGAATGTCTAAAGTGAATTGCCACCAATAATATTGTGCACATGACATCAGAGATATTTTGTTGCATGAACAAATGTTAAATCGAATCAGACACCTTTTCCACACAACATGTACGGAGAACTTTGTATTCTAAAAACACAAACTATTGAAAGTGCCCAATAAAAATGAATAATAGTGTGTTTAAGCCCATTTGCATACAAGAATAAAATGCCGCTGTGGGTGTGTGGACCCACTATGGACTAGTCACCTGCTGATACCATAGACTAGCTAACAGGGCTTGCTCAACTGTGTTTGTTTGCTTTGCATTTCAGGGGTGACAAAAAGGTGCAAAGTAGACTGAAAGGAGGGCTTAGAATTTACTCAGAGGATCCCAAACGTTTCTTCAGGAAATTGCCCTTCAAGACCAAAGCAGATACCTGAGTCACAGACTACAAGATGAGGCTAAAGGCACTTCCTCAAATCTCCTGACACAAAGCTTTTGTTCCCACCTACAAAAGAATGAGGAGACGCTGGGAGTCACAGATAACAAGTGACCGGAGTGGCGGTTAAACACTTGTGCTCCCGTTTCCCACAAAGCTGAAGGTTTGATGTGAATCCTTTTGACTGTGTATTATGATACCTCAGTCACAATTAATATGAAACATTTTCAGGATGAACAACCAGAGACCAGAATATATTGTAGACGATTATGCTTAATAAATCAAGAGAAGCATATTATGTTATATAGCATATTATAATAGACCATCACTCTATGAAACTTACTCTTCAGCAAATTAGCCTTCGCAGGTGACCCAGCGTGCCATGTAATTACATTAGAGAAAGCTTGATCAACCCAACAAACATCTAAGGTCCTCCAAAGTCCAGTGGAGACCTGCACTTCTACAGAAAGGTTGGGCAGAAAGGATGTCCTGGGCTCTGTTTGCATAGTGTGATCAGTAGATTGTTAGTACAACGGCATGGTTTGGTCTCTGCAATGATGCGACTCTGCTCAAACAAAAGTATTTGCTCTTGGATCATGTTGCGTTTCCCATTAATGCCAAGAAGCAACTGAAACTCAGCAAATAACCTACTTTGAAGAAAATGCTTATAATGCTCTACGGGGAATCTATTGTTCAGTTAATTAGGGAACCACTGAAAAAGAACAACTAATATAGAAATATAACGTGAACTGTACTAAAACAAAAAAAGGGTGTAGGATTTAATTAGCATTTTTAATTTTCAATATGAAGTTGTCACAAATTGAAAATAAAATGGCAAGTAACACCCTGAATTAAATGAAAAATGAAATTTTGAAGTAGAAAGACTGAGACAGTATTTTCTTGTAAAACATATTACACTAACATTTGTTTTTTTAACTTCAACTTTTAACTTTTAAGTAATTTAGCAGACGCTTTTATCCAAAGCGACTTACAAATAAGACAAAGTAACTAAAACTATAAGTTAAAACTCTATAAATACTATATATACACATTTAAGAAAATTGAGAAATTAAATAAAATGACAAATGCAAACAACAACATTTCAAAACTAAACATTTAAATGAAAAAAAGCTAAAAACAATTCAAAATTTTAAAACAACAAAAGGTATGAGTATAACAATTATTCTAACATGACACTAAGCCAAACACCCATACATACTGTATATATATGTTATTTCATTCCCATGTTGTATGTTGAAGTAACGTTACTAAAATAACTCCAATTTATTAAAACTAAAACTAAAGAAAATACTTATAAAGACATAATAAATTCATACATAATTTATCTAAAATTAAAATAGATAACAAATCAAACGGCAGTAGTTTATCAGTAATCCTAAATAAAGAACACTGCCAAACACACATGCTAACAAACAACAACTTACACATAGTAAGAATTGGTTATAAAAACATTTTGATTGATTAGATTTATTTTAGTTTATTTATTTATGTTTAGTGTAGTTCATATAATTGAGGGTATGGTATGTAATTGTTAAATATCAACTCAAAAAATAATCACAATATGACATCGCCAGCAGACATGATAAAACCATTTCTAGTAACACTTTACAATAAGGTTCCATTTGTGAACATTAGCAAGTACATTAGTATATATTTTAACTACATTATTAAAATCAAAAGTTGTATTTATTAATGTTATATAGTGGACATGACCTGACATGGACTAACAATATATATTGCTTCATGTTAATTAAGGCATTAAATATAGTTAAAAAATGAAACCTTATTGTAAAGTGTCACTCCATTTATTATGCTCACACCTTTGTATTTTTGATTCCTGTCAAGATTTATAAAGAACTCCCGGTATGACTAGCATCTGGCATACGACATTTCTCATGAGGTGTGTGAGTATCTTTTCTATCTGAACTTGTCTTTCTGATAACAGAAAGCTGAATTAGTCAGTCTACAGGCTGGAAATGTTGAGATGGAGCTTGAACTGGAGTAGCTGCACTAATAAGAGAACACGACCGCTTCTCCACGGCTGGCCACGCTCCATGCTCTTCAAAGACCCGCGGAACCATCTGTGTGGAACTGCTAGGGGCTGTTCAGAGGACTACCGCATGCACTCATCTGTGTAAAACACCATGTCTATTACAAGTGAGCGACGCAATGCATCAAAACACAACAGTGCCATAAAAATTAATTTGGGGTGAGAGGGGGATCATATTATGAAATCACACTGGAAATCATACCAGTATTCATTTATCACAATTTCATGATTAACTAATTTAATAACTTTTTTCACAGCTAAGTGAGCACATGTATCTGCATGGATAGCCTAATTAAACAAACTACATGACGTTAAAGTAAGTATGTTGTAGATGGTTGGAAACTACAAATAAAATAATTTAGGATCAGATGCTCATTCTAAAAATGGCTAATAATATAGTAACATAATTTAATATTTTTTCAAATTCAATTGAGATTAAAATGACATGATGAACCAAGAACAAATTTGATTTTGTTTTGATGCATAACAGTGTGTCCTGTGATTATTTTATGAGTAAGAGCAGTCTTTGGCCAACACATCTATCCAAAGTAAGTCACATTGCATTCAAGGTAAATTTACATTTTATCAGTTTAATTCTTGCTCTCCCTGTGAAATTAACCCATGACCTTAGCATTGCATAGTGCCATGCGCTACTTTTTGAGCTACATGAAAGTCTTATAAATTAACCATACATACTTTAAGCGTTTTCTGTATCAAATACAATAGTATTGCATTTTGACTTGGCTCTTGTAATACCTATGTCATACCCATGTCATTATACACCTTTGTGTCCTCCCTCATGTCACAAAAACATGCACGCACACACGCACACGCACGCACACACACACACACACACACGCGCACACACACACACACACACAAGCGCGTGCGCGCGTGCACACACACACACACACACACACACACACACACACACACACAATTTAATTGAATTAATTTGAGCAAAGGGATTGAAAAAAGGATGCTATGCAAAACTGACATTTTACTAATAATAATGAAAGTAAGCCAATATCATATAAAATTATTCAGATTTGCAACACTTGGTAAAACCAGCATATTGTCTCGTAATGTTTCTTCTATATGATATTGATATTACTAATCATGGTAATAGCAAGCCATGGTAATGTCAAGTTCTTTTTGAGAAAATGGACTCCGCTCATGCAAGTGTTGCACTTAGTAAAGCCCAGTCATGGCAATTCATAAATGTCTTATGTTTTGGCAAATTTGTATGAAGTCTTATTTGAAAATGTCAATGCAATCTGCTTACACCCCACTGAGGGTTGAAATTTCATGCTTTGGTTTTATCAAGGTTGTGAAGATTTCTGTCATCTTCAACCCAATTGACCAAGTATTTGACTCAAAAGAGTGATTCACCCGTGAAGAGGATCAGATATGATAGAAAATTATTCTGCATGCTTAAGAGAGTTTAAGAATTCAAAACAAGTTTTACTTGGTATGTTAATTTATTTATTTTTTTCGTAACCTTTGTTGCCGTATGATCTATAGGCTTAGTTATGTTAGATGACCACAAAAATTGCTAAAAATGAAAACTTGCCTGTACAAAATCATTCACCAAACTTTTTGTATAAATACGTACATATTCGTTTTCTAATTTTTGCACAGAGATCAAAGGGTACTGCATAAAAAGTACTATCCTTTCAGAATCACTTTTCTTTCTTTGACTTGGAGCACTGCATGGACACCAAGTTGTAGCTAATCAAGATATGCATGACAGAAAGGTAATGATAATGTTGTCTGAGGAAATCAGGTAAAAGTTTCTAGGAGTGGCATGCTGTCAAAAATGATGAATGTGTCCCATCCTTTGTTGTTGTCTGTTGCAGACAGGATGGTGGCAGCGTTCATTCCGAGCTTCATTGTGTACATGGTGTATCATGGCTGCTTGTCAGGTCCCGTTGGAAACTTTTCTGCATGCCTCACCTCAGTCAGACACTGCCTCCCCACTAGCACAGCAAAACATTTTCATCTGTCTATGTGCAAGTCTTGTATTTACATCACACATTAATCTCTTGCTAGCTTACCTACTTTATCTGTCGTCACCAGTGCTGAGTTACGCACCATTGCAGTAAGCATTGTCTCACCATCTCTCACAAAACCAGACACTCCAGTTGAAAAACATTTTCCTCTTAATTCAGTTCATGCATTTGTACATGTTGAGTGCTTCTAGTGTAAATTTACCATTGAGGTCACACATTTTAAGTAAAACTGTGTTTACTGAATTGTGCAGTGACCTCGGGAAAAGGCTTGTACTCTCCTAAAAATAATAGTTGTTCATTGGAATCAATAGTTCCATGAAGAACCTTTAACATTCACGAAATCTTTCCATTTGACAAAAGTTTTTTTTAGTAGAAAACGGTTCTTCAGTTTATAAAAATGTTTTTCAATGATTCTTTGAAGAACTATTCCATAAAAAGTAATTTAGGGAACCAAAGAACCCCCTTTTGAAACCTTTATTTTTAACTGTGAGTACATTTTTCAGCCATGGTGGCATAATGTTTTCATCTGGCTCAATTATAAAAGTTGCATTTTCACACAACAAAATTTCTACAGAGGTCAATGTCCTGCTTTATTACCATAACTTATATGACATCCATTTGCATAACACATAAAATAAAATAAAATACTGGGGTAAAATAACATTTGCATTCCTATTTTGCCCATTAAAGTACTCCTCATGTTGTTCACATTTGAATAAACCAGACACAAATCCAAGACAGAACAGTGGCTAACCACAAAAAATATTTTTCTGAGGGAATCGTCATCTTATTTTCACCTCATAAGAACTGGTGCCAAAAAATTGTTCAGAGACAGTGAAATCCGTTGCCACACAGCTTGATGGCAATTGCAGAAATACATGAGATGGCAGGAAGCACACATAACATATTTTGGTTCCTTAAATAAATCACAGATGGGCATCTTAGCAGATGATTAATTCTCTAGTCCCTGAAAATTAGGGGGAATCATACTCATCTTCTTCCATTCCCAGAGATCTGTTCACCACACATATCAGAAGCCACGGATGCAAAAGCATTTTTCCTGAGCACATATTTTCTACCAAAGATCTCTGTCTCATCTTCATATGTGAAACATGACGATTTGTAGCTACAGTATTTACATAACCACAGTTAAAGGGATAGTTCACCCAAAAAATTCACATCCTGTCACCATTTACGCACCCTCAAGTTGTTCCAAACCTGTATGCATTTATTTATTTTTTGGTTACCAAAATTCCTTTTTATGCTCATTTGAATAAAGAAACTGTTGTTTGGAACAACTTGAGGGTGAGTAAATGATGACAGAATGTGCATTTTGGGTGTAATATCATTCTAATCGAATGCAGAAACTGACTATATAAATGTATTGCTGCTATAGGCCGAGTTATTTGATTGCTATCATCATACATCAAGTATTTAGGTACTATGATCAAAGATAAACTGTGTTTTTTGCACATTTAAGGCTGCACAGCCTTTGTCTCCAAAGCAAATCATTCACACAAGAATCATGTCTGTGGGGAGGGGAAGTCAGACAGGACATGAACATGTTATGTTTTAATTAGAGACGATGAATCTCATTGTCCCATCTGTGTGTCTCAACTTTCAAAGTGACCGGTTGATGTGCTGAGTGGTTACAACGACTTGAAAACTAGTAGAGAATCATCCGTTATATTAAAGGACAACAAGCAGCATTTAGGATATTAATTACTTATTTATTATATAAATTATGCTTTTCAGAAAACTGACATAGTTACAATACATGAACTAATCCTTCAGACAGCGCAAAATTCATCTAAATGTCACACAGACAGACATTAGCATGAAATAACATTGTAATGTGAAGCTGCCGCATCACTTCCAATGGCTGATGATGAGCACTTGTTTCTACAAAGCCAGTCCTATCTTTCCTTTACACAACAGAGACAATGACAAATCACTCACTCTCATGATAGGAGTACTGATCTGACTCGGTAAAAGCATACCTCTTACTATTGTTTGGCTTAACAGATGAGATTTGTTTCACCACTGAGTATCTGTTTAAGCATGTTACTCCGAGGCTGCCTGTAGGAGAACAACATTCTTCACGTGAAGATAAAATTCGTAAAAACGACATTAGTCAGAGAGATGTATAGACTGAACTCCTGAACTGACTGTTTTTATAGTCAAGGAGATTCTTTAATTGGACTTGATGTTGGCTATCTAAAACGTAGCAGCTAAAACAAAAAACAACAAAAAGTAGTGTATCACCTTTAACAATCACCTTTGACAACTGCTTGATTTTCTACAACCCTTCTATAAAAATCAGTTTGACCTAATAATATATATGTCGGAGATCCTCAATGCATGACTATCAGATATAGTCCTGATCTTATATTTGATAAGTATATTCAACAGATACCCAGGATATAATTTTAAGAGCAATGAACTATGGGACAACTCATTGTTATCTGCTATGCATACATTTTCTGAAGGTAAAAAAGTAATCTTATAATTTACAGTATAAAAAAAATCTTAAAATCCAAAGGTGACACCAAATTTAATGGCATTTCATTTAAATTATTGTTTTTATTGGTTTTTGTTAGGGTCTTATGTTACTCCTAATGTTGTTCCTTCCAAGTGTATTGCATTCGATTAGGTTTTTTTACATTTAAAGTTTTTTTTTTCATTATTACATTATTCTGCTCTCTAGGTGCATTCTTTCTGAAATTAGTATTTTGCATGTTGTTTGTAATGAAATCTCGTAAAGTGGAAGCAGCTACTTAACAACTAAATAAATAAATTGTAAACGGTGCTTAAAAACTGTAATACCATGAATGTGTCCTATAACAGCACCAATGTACATTTACATTTATGCATTTAGCAGAGCTTTTATCCAAAGCGACTTACAGTGCATTCAGGCTATACATTTTTTTCAGTATTTCATTATGTAACAACAACATTTCATCAATTCATGTATTCCCTGAGAAAAGATCCAATGACCTTGCTGTAACAGTACTAATGGATGACATCACTTTGGAAGTTTACAGCAGCATCACTATCTCAATTGTTAGCCCAAAGGTCTGTGTGATTGTTGATTTGCAGAAAGTATATTGAATGACAGAAGGTATTGGACTGTTATAGCAGGTTAAAGCTGTTCAGCGTGGGAACATGTCTTTGTACATTTCAGGAAGTCAAACTAATTTAAAGCAAGGAAGTAAATCTTGCAGAAGTTTTGCATTACATCATTAAATCAGAGCTCAACCAAGGGTTTGTCTAAACAGATATCACTGGACATTGGCAGGGATTATTACTTTTCTAGCACTACTAGATATATGTCTTATAATTTACCATTTTAATAATGGATTTGGCCTCTTCTCCACCTGTCTATGCATGTGAAACAACAAGGGTTTCTATTAAGGTCCTGAATTTGCAGAAGTTATTGTGAAATACAATGTGTACTAATAACTCATAGTTCATAGTACACATGTATTGCAACATAATTTGGATCATTAAATATATAGGTCTATATTTTTTTTACTGTAATACCCTATAATATCTATTTCAGAAATGTCATCTTTTGAAATTTCCATATCATTTCCATATCAGTCCCCAAGAAACAATGTTCAAACATTGAGTATGCTGATGTATAACATATTGGTTTAGAATCATGTTAACGCTGCAATATATTCATTCATAAAAAGCGAGTTTTACCTATTTGTTTTATTTTGTCCGTTATTTATTTTGTTTTATTATTATTATATTATATATTAATATTTGTATTAATATATATTTTTAAAGCAATAATATGATATATAATATTTTATAATAATATAATATTTTTTCACAATAATCGTAATAACCAAATAATATAAATAAATAAATTGGTTAAAAAAGGGGGATGAAAGTCGTATTATAGCCATGGTGAAAGAACTGAAAACATGAACTTGGAAAAACGCTGCATTTATTACTTATTACCATACACTGAGTTATGTTGCTCGCTAACAGTCTTATGTCTATGGTGTCATTCAAATATTTATAAGCCTAACACGGCAGGAAAGTACAGTGCGTGCATTCATAGAGTGTCAGCAATGTTTCAGGGACGTGTACAGAGATCTTTCCGTGGTGAAATCATCAGTACATTACTGCTACAGAAAGCCCAGAAATGATCATAACAGAACTTGAACCAGAACTACAATTTTAACTGTTCATTTGGTTGTGACACCTTTTACGAAAATTAGATGGACCGAAAGGAACATCTATCAGTGACACCGATCTTGTACTTTCATCCTCATTCAGTGAACATTTGTGACATTCTTTTTTCTGTTTTCCACGAACAACAGTGCAGAACTAGAAAAAACACATTTTACAAGCTCGCGTGCGTGTATGTTCCACGTTGACCAACGATCCTATGCCATAAAAGATTACTTATATCAATATTTGCATTGCATGCTTATTAGACTTTAAATGTAGCTTTTGAGATTTAGATAGATCATTCGTTAATTAAATAAATCAATCATGTATATGTATGCATTTATTTATTTTAGTAGTTGTTATTGTTGTGTTAATGTTATTAACAGTGAGCATAACGGAGTCGTATATGCTACTGTCGTTTAATGACATTTTGTTGTGATTACTGTGTCGTTTACACAATAATATTCGGAATTTGGGGAAGATGGTTTAGGAAACTCTATCGTAATGGTCGGGGAGAAATGATTGAACCGACACTGTCAGTTAATATTGGGCTAATAACGCGTATATTGATAGGCGCTTTGTATCAGTATTACTAGCATATTGATTGCTCAACAAGATGGGTTCCATCGATCACATTGTAAACCATATTTTATTTTCTCACTAATGTTTTGGCTCCGAGAAGTGCAAAAGCTTTTCTCACACTATTTGTCTTTCACATTGTTTTATTTTTTTTTTAAAGATAACCCGATGGTTTAACTCACAATTAATTTTGGCATAATATTTGGCATATATAAAACGTGTTGCTGTATCAATTAATAACAGCTTCAAACAAATATCACATCGGTAATGATGTAGGCCCATCTTTTATTTCTGCAACGTTCGTTTCTTTTCTTTTAATTTTTACACAACTGAAATGACAGTTGTTTGTCATTGTAACATATGGACCATAACTGTTTGATTGTTTGTTTGTTTAAAATATTTGCAATTTATCTTCCCCGGGAAATATTTAAAGTTATTTTCTCAACAATACATTCACAATTGATTAAATACAATGTTGAGATTAGCCTATGTATTTGTATATAGTCTCCGTTTTCCGTGTGCGCGTTTCTAGTCTAGTTAATTCCAGTGTCCGGGGATCAAGAGGTGCTCGTTGTCAATGTGATATCAATGCACAACACTCCAGAGCAGGCGAGAAGCCTTTGGGTGTCAGAGAACAAGAAGAAGAGGAGGAAAAAAGGGCGACGTCATGACAAACCAAGACTTTTTTGCAACTTCGTCTATATCAGGTACAATGCTTTATTTAGTTAGTAGGATCTATTATTTGTTTTTATGGTTTTTATGCATTTCTTTGAAACTGTTTTAAATAATCGATTAACATTTTTTTACAAAAAGTAGACGTATAAAATAAAGGTATATGGTATTAAAGCCATAATATTTAGCCGCACTGTAGTTGTATAAATTTATCTGTAATATTGCCGTTGTCCTGCAGGTGATTGCAAGAAATTGAGCTTATGATGCTCCTAAAACTCTAGGATTTCTACAGAGAGCGCTCGTAGATATATACGATGAACTTCAAGTAGGACTACTGCTTACAGTTTCACCATGATTTCGGGACAAAGTGTATAGGGTGAATGCAATTATTATTTATACTATCTGCTTTGGCTTATGATGCTTTTGAGAAATGCGACCCAGATCATTTATGAGAGAGAGAGAGAGAGAGAGAGAGAGAGAGAGAGAGAGAGAGAGAGAGAGAGAGATAACTCTCTTGTAGCCATCAGAACAGGTTTACAATGACTTAACTATAGTAGTATAAAACGTAGTATAGGCCTGCAATAATAATAATAATCGCGTCGAATATGGCAAACGGTTTATGATTAGGCCTATTACTCGAAGATCTGTATCTGTATGCCGAGCCGGCATCTTCCACATGGTTGCAAACAATCATGAACCATGTCATTATCACAAATGCTGTAAGTAAAATGATTATAGAACCGTTTTAAGAAACTCGCCAAATCGAGGATCTCTCAATCTCTCTCTCTCTCTCTCTATATCTATATATCTCTATATATATATATATATATATATATATTATATATATAATCCTATCCTAATATATATCGTAATACATTTTGCCCCGTGTGGCAATGATCCAGCCTCAACACAGATAGCATCACTGGAGGCGCCAAATGCGGACAAGCACCATTACGCTCAGGAGCGCACGTGAGAAAACAGCAAAATGGCCTTATCGCTCCGTGCAGAGCAGATTGCGTGAAGCACACTCTGGCTGAACATTAAGATGTTATAGCACCTTTTGCTGCTAATTTAGTGTGGACACAAATATACTGAGAACACTAGGCAGAATGAGCATAGAAAAGCAGTGTGTTACAATTCCCATATATCTTTACGAGAATTTGAAGTGAAATTAAGTGCTCGTAAAAAGACAATAACGAAATTGACATTAGATGTTTTTATGCAATACCTTTATTTAGCATATTTACACATGGATTTATAAAAATATATAACTAAAGCTTTATTCATATTTACATTGACAATTTATTACTTTGTTCACATAGGGTTCATTTATTGTACACGTCTCTGTAATGTATTGCCATTCTTTAAAAATGATTTTGAACTGATGCGTGATTTAGCTTTAAGACAAATCTAATTTTTTTTGCATCCGCTATGCATAAATAGCATAGACAAACCCAGTATGACAGTATAATGGTTAAACAGCCAACCACCAAACAACGCTGCTTGCAGATATAGTTATAGTTACAGTAAAGAAGAAAGTCGGATACATTCATTCGGCTTTACGAAGATCTTATTCTCTCGAACAGCACAACACCGTCGAAAGATGTGCAACTTACGGTTTCTTTCTTGAAATGCGATCATTTCTAAACTGGTGTATCTGTGCTGTTAGGATGAGGTAGAAAGGCTGAGTCCGTGTATATTGCTCAATGCTTCGTGCTGCTGCTGCTTGCTTAGGGAACTCGGTGGTTTTCCTGCGGAGGACAGACAGGAGAACATATTTAGAGAGAAAACAAGTCGTAACTCTGCTCACATTCAATCACGCATTTTCTGTGTAATGTAAATCTACGGGATCGGGGCATGTTCAAAAGGATGATTCGATTTTAAAAAATAGGCCGTTGTAATAATTCCTCTAAATATAAATTTAATAAGAATATTCTAAAATAGGCTAATAGACGATTTTGAAATATGCTTATAATTTTCACAATTGCGTATTACAAATACTGACCGTTTATTCAATAACGTAGGCTTTATTTATTTTGAATTTATGAAATGTATATTCTGTTACGTAAGCTAATACGTAATGCCTACAATAATGAATCATAGAAATGCATAATTAATCATTGAAATGCATTTCACATAGGCCTATTAATGAGGCCAGTCATTCTGGTGAGCATACAACTGAGATCATACTACAATGCACTCTTTAAAAAATAAAGGTTATTTATAGGCATAATGGTTCTAAGAAGAACCTTGAACATCAATGGAACCTTTCAAATGCATACAAATATTCTTCATAGTCGAAAAAGTTTATTAAGATTTTTAAAATGTTCTTCAAAATGTTTTTTTAGGAGCTGTTCACTGAAAGATTCTTTAGGGAAATGGTTCTTCTATGGCATCACTGCAAAAACACTTTTTTGGAACCTTTTATTTTTAAGAGTGTACTTACAGTACACCGCTCACTTCACCCTGCATGACTTCATTCTCTTAAGAAATGTTATATGCATGCCTAATGGTTTGGTTGAAAACACTAGCTTCTATAGGCTTCTATAAAAGTTGGAACCTTATTTATTTATTTCCCCAGGTGTTGTTTATAGCAATTAGAAAGTAAAGTGCATGATAATATAATCTAATTATGGGCGTTTAAATGTATTAAAATTTGTAATAAATAAAGTCAGTTAAGATACTCTTGAAAAAAATTGCTCTATAAGCAATTATACTCAAATCTGATTGGTAATGGACAGCAGCTGAAGTTTGACCGATATCAAAGTATGATTGTGCATACCATCTCGCGCACTGCATGTCTGAACGCCATAGAAGAATGGATGTCATGGGGGCATCGCTACGCCACCGCCAGGGTGGGAGAGGCTGGTACCCTGGGCCTGCCAGTGATGGCCTGGGCTCACATAACTGCCTGCCGGGCCACTGTACACGCCATACTGGTTAGAGGGAGAGTACGCGCATGCTGGGACATAACTAGACAAAGTCGAGGAAGGCTGAAGAAACAGGAGGAAAAACAATCACGTTAACACAGAGCAAGCAGAAAAACAATACAGTATACAAATAATACATAAGGCAACACTTTGTATTTCCGTTTTGTGGCTATTACATACAGGCTAAATAGGCGTGTACAACGCTATCATATATTTAGGTACTTAATTTTTATTACACAGTAATTATGTAATTACAAAATAGCATGAAAGATAACTGACATGCAAAGTCATCCAAATGATTTATGAGCAGGGTTTGTATCAGTAACAATAAAATAATCGCTACGATACCTGGGGGTATTTTATGTCTGCATCAATAGCTGATTTGTCTATTCCATTGACTCCATGAGCAGAGGGAAATGTCGCTCTATTCACACTACCCCAGTCCTCCATTTTTGGCGCGTATCCTTCAGCGCTAGCAAGAGCTAGAAAACAATGATTTCAATTAAAAACGTTCTGTTTTTGCTTTACTTTGCAACAAACTACATCTAAATTAGTCCAAGCAGAATAAAGCATTACTTATGTAATTAACACATTTCAGCGATAGTCTCCCTTGTAACTGAATGACGCATATTAAGCGAAAATTAATGTTTGCATATTTGCTTAAATGGATTTTAAATAAATATATTATCATCAGTTACTCCAAGTGACAATATATGGTAGCCTACACATTCTCATATATAATAATTTATAACATATTCTAAAACAGCATTTTCAACAACACGTGTAATTATAAATATGCACATTATAATGATATGTTATCATATTGGGTCGCATAATGCGTGCAATTATTCGTTATAACTTACAATAAAGGAATAAAAACACAGCATTTATAAACAAAGTTAACACATTTTAATATTTAAAACAATACAATTTGCTCAGTTTAGACTGAAAAAATCATCTGAAAACGTTTTAGTCTAAAATATGATTTTACATGATTAAGTTAACATTAATACATAATACGTTTTCAAAATCGTTATATGGGTTTAATCAGGAAACAACTATGTAAGGTAACCATTGCAGTTTACCACTTTTTACAGTACCGAGAACCCGAAGGCCTACTCGCTTACAGCCAACATCTTAATACTCTGGTGTCTACATTTCATGTCAAACTTTTTATTTTAAAATGTATCCAATTTATAACATAGTTAGAAACATAGTTTCAATGTTTGTAATAGGCTACACATTAAGTGATTGCATTGGCCTCTTCGGTTTGCTTTGTGTATGCATCGCAAATCAAGCTAGTGAGGCTGAGGCCTATATGTGACCGTTTGATGTACACTTAAGATGTGTTGTCAAAACCTATTATTGTACAACGAGTCTCACCTGAAGGATCCATGAAAGCCCGAATACCCAGTATATTGCTGACCATGTGCGCTGAAGGCCAACCGCGGGAAATGCTTACATGCCCACCCGTGACAGGAACACCGGGAGGATTGCTCATTTTGTTCCCGGAAGGAGACATTGCATTGGGGTATGAATACGGGTATATATGGTTATAGGAGATGCTGGACTGCGGAGGGGTTTGTTTGCCATTTTCATATTGGTTAGGCTGGGAGAGGTTTCCAATCTTGTTCCTTAATATCCGGCTGATAGAGCTGACCGAGGGAACATTGTACTTGTCACATACTGCGTCCGCGAGAAGACGGTCCCGGATTTCCCATGCAAAAATTCCCGGGTCTCCTTGTTTGTACTCCCGTATGTTTTTTACTACATTCGGCGTCGTAACTCGTGGTTTGCTGCCACCGATTGCGCCTGGCAAAATTGACCCAGTTTCGTTGTATCTCGCAAGGATTTTACTCACACAGCCATGGGAGACCCGAAGCTGTCTGCTTATGTCACAAGGTCTGATGCCAAGCTGGGCTAACTCCACGATGCGTAATCTTATTGCATTGGGCAAAGGACGTCCATTGACAAAAACTCCCCCCAGCTGGTTCACCTCCCCGTAGTTTTGCTCTGTAAGAAACAAAAGGCATTAAATCTATGCTGTGGAAAATGAACGTCGTAAAAAAGCATGGCACATCATGTACATATTGAGTGACTTTCGCAAATACAGGATTTTTCCATGAAGATAATTTTCTGCATTCTCCAGCATGTTTAACACTCGAAATTGTCAGTAGAAATAATGAATATTATTGGCCTAATAAGACAATCGTTGTATGGTAGGTACCGCACAGTGGCTTTATTTGAATTATTTAAATAGCCTACTCACAACCAAAGCAAACATTTGACAGTTCAGTTCGAGGCTCAGAGTTACGGTTATTTCTTGTCTAAATAAGACAACTATAAGCGTGCAGATGTGAACGAGTTCTCACCCATTTGCTCTTGCGATGCGTGTCTTTAAAAGTTTCCCTCAATGGCTGAACACTGCAGCTTGCAGTAGATTTGTGATGTTCAGAATACTTCGACACACTTTTGTCTACTCCGGCTGCAAAACTACATGCCAAACTTGTCTAAGGTAGAATGGGATGCGAGTGATCCTCTCCAGTTAAAGAGGGATTTGTCTGATCCCGCAGGGTGAAGTTTGCTGGAGTTAATTTGAGCGTCCTCCACGTCAATCTAACTGGTTACGCGGAGAGCGATGGGTTGGTTTCATTGGTCCAGGATTCCAGGGGTAGGCTGCACGTGTGCGCGTATTCAATATGCACAGTTTAACCTTTTCAATACATTAATTCAGATTAGAGGGGAAAAGCAAAGCTTCGTTTAAACGACGCATTTCTAACAATGATGAGTCGTTAAGCAATAGGATATATGCAATTTTGGAATATGAAAAGGGGTGGTCTGGGGAACAGTGGAGTTGGTTAGGCATAGGTCCCGGAAAGTGTATGCTATGAGAATGAGACTTATGTTATGAGAGTAACACGTGTATTTTGCACATATTCTAAACGCTAAATCTGCGTTCTGCTTTTCTGAATAAAGTGCGCCTTTGCAGAGCAAAAATCGCACGTGCATATAATATGCAGTTTTCGCGTACATATGATACGCATCTACCCCACAACCATACTCATACCCATCATGTAGCATATACACGACAAAGTCCATTTTTGCGTATCAATACCACTAATTTTAGTTTTTTATTTGGCGTATTATTTATACTTTCATGAGATTGGGTTAAGACTTAGCCATGCCCCGCTATAATACGAATAACGTTAAATCCTTGCAATTACAAGCTCTTCGTTTGTGTATTTCATACTTCTGGTGTTTAAACCATCACTAGCAATTAAACATACACAATTTATATTAAAAAAAACACTTTTATACACATGTAATGTACATTACAAAGAAACGTAGCCAACCTAATTTATCAGCACACATGTTCCAAATAAGTTCCAATGCAAGAATCTTTGTCACATGAATACTATATAGAGTATATAGGGTATTGACTGAATTCCAAAGGCCAACACTATCACAGCATGCTCACAGAGTTTCCTGTGGAAGTAAAGAAGGTATAGTTTATTAGCTCACAAAATGTCACTTGTAAAAGTTTACAGACGACCCAATAGAACAAGAAGCGGTGTCACTATCCGTACATGTGTATAGATCACAAGTCTCCACTTCAACACATGGAGAACATCTTTCGAGGTCATCACACAACATTAGGGGGAAATGCTTGGGTTAATGTAACGAAATCAATTGAGCAAAAAGTCTTTAGTGTGCTGTTGTAGTGTGAAAACACAAGATAGTGTGCGGAGAGCCTATAGCGTCACAAACAGTGCTAATATTAATAAACACCAGTATCATATAGCCTACGTGTTGTAACTATGCCCATGACGTGTAAAAGAGGGTATCGTTGCCATGTCAAGGTGAGCGTTGTGCGTCAAAAATAAACCCTTCAAAAAAACTCCCACAGGTTTAAGTCGTGGTCAAAACTCGTTAACAAGTACAGAGAGCCAAGGGTCTCCCTCCTCTGGATAAATGAGGAAATTACACTTTGTAGTCAGATTTTGTGGAAACACAATGAGGCTAGCAGGGGAACACGGCTGTCGAAATTTGCTTCAAGAGAACATTTGAGAAACATGCAGACGACGAGCTCACTTCACTGGAGTCTTTCCCAGGATTCTCAGGTATGCAGGTTCATCTCACAGAGCTTTACCTACTTTATTTCAATGGAAAGATATTGTAAAGAAGATAAGTGCAAAAGAGTGTAGCCCATTGTTATATGACTGCTGCTGTAATGCATATCGCTAATCCCACCTTGTTTTAATTAAAACTAATTCTTAAATAGTTCCAACAGCTCAATTTAGTACTCGATAACCTGAGAGAGAGAGGGAAAACTTCTAAATAATTCAGATCGCACAATTGTTTCCCGTTCTTTCTTTCTTTCTTTCTTTCTTTCTTTCTTTCTTTCTTTCTTTCTTTCTTTCTTTCTTTCTTTCTTTCTTTCTTTCTTTCTTTCTTTCTTTCTTTCTTTCTTTGTGACCTGGGACGTATTTAGGGGTAGATATTACAGTGATAATATGAGTTGACTTTTTATCCTTACTGTTCAAATTCAGCATACGCTCAATAATGACAACTCAACATAATGAAAGTGCATGTATATAATACATATTTTGTCGTCCTTCTTCGCTATGAGGCTTTATTAATTTGTTAAAAATTAAATGAATTATTTTGAAGGATTAATGCCTTGAATTTGATCACTGTTGTGCATAAGTCTGTACAGGCCACTGCAATGTTTTAAAATCTCTTTTATGAGCATAATGTGTCAAAATGAAATATTAGTTTTGACACATATTATATATAATAATTGCACATTATTTGAACATCCGTTTAGGAATTAATTAATGTGAGTAAGGCTTTTGTTGAAAATATGGGTGATAGAATTTTCAAACATGAAAAGAAACCCATATTTGTGGCGTTATTGTCCGATGTCTAATTCCGTGGATCATGTCGTTTTAAATAAGAAAGTAAACGTTTTTTTCCCTCAGTAGTAATAACACAGGTAACTAAGTTAACACTGACACCTGTATACGTCCACAGCTTCACGCATTCATTTAGAAATATAATGGACCTAAAAGTACTGTCAGGTCTGTGTGGTTGTATTCAAAGGCTTGTTTAAAATATAGCTAATGCCTGTGACAAACACAGTTTCATTCTTTATGCCGCATTATATAAATAATCAGAAATGATTAAATAAACGCCTTAAACTGGCGCCTGCATGTTTTCAAACGGAATAAGCCTAGTGTGTTTGTATTGTTGATTATAATTTCACATCACACCAACTCCCGTCAAATAAATTAAATAAACTAACAATCTGCTATCATTCTGTGCTGGTCATTTTCACTCGTCCAATTCACAGATAAAGACCGATGCTTTAAGATAGGAGAACAGGACGATACAACGTGTGCTCTCTCTCCCATTATCTGGACTCTGCCAAACTGAAAATAGAGCTTATGTCTGGGTTGGTTAAGACATTTAAACACAGAACAGGTCTTTGACGTTCTTTCATCGCTTCTAGAACCTAATATAAACTATTTAGTATGAAAATCTGTCAAAAGTCGAATTAACACTTGTTTTATTTTGTGATAGCTCTAACTCTTCTTCTTCTTATAATAATAAATAATATAATACATTGTTAACACAGTTTGGAGAAAATATAAAAGAACACTGTTCAATATATAGCCTACTTTACTTTGTGATGTTTTATTAACAAGTTTCGGGAGGAGCACGCGCAGATAATTAACGTGGCCAATTCATCATCAGTAATCACACTAATTATCCAATGAACACGAGAGAGAACTCCTATAAATAGTCAAGCAGCCTTACCTCCATTATCTCTCGTATTCCAGCATTCGGTTTGCTCCCTTGCCACTATCACAGACCCCATTTTTTCGCCATCCAAACAACGAGACATATACTCGAGATTTGCGGATCCTCTGCAGAAAATCAACCGGCCCCAGGATCACTCATTTTTCGCCAGTCATCTCTGCCGAGTCCCTGGCTCCATCGCGGCTGCCGCTCCGCTCGACCAGCCACAAGATTTCCCCGACAGCGGGGCTTAAACTCGCTTCCACCGCCGAAACTTTCAACTTCCCCGGTATCTCGTATCATTCGGCCGCGCCAACAATTCCTCTGATCGGAAAGTGGACCGTATTTAAGCTGAGTTAAACGCGGATTAATTCCGACGCTCCGTTCTCGCGGAGTATAAACAAACGGATCCATGCAATCTATTCGTTGACGAGCCTTCAACGAGCGTGGGCCGCGCCCCAGTTCTCACCACCCGTTCCTGCTCAGCCTTTCACCGCGGCTCGCAGCCGGCCCTAACTTCTGTTTCCAGACGCTAACGCGAAGCTACCTCCGCTAGCGGGCGCAGGTCAGCAGTGTTGCCAAATCATTTCCGGACAAAAATCGCAAAGCAGATGATTGTTGCTAAAGTTATTAAGCAATGTGCTTAGAAAGAATACACAATTAACTTTCCATGTTTTCCAGCAGAATTTTACCTGTATTAATTATAATTTTTGTTTCGTGGTCAGATCAACAGTAGAAGAGACGTGTCACTGTCGATCATGGTGGACCAACAGTAATGATTAACAATCATAAGTACAAACAAAAAATTAAGGCATATCAAAACTATTATTGAAAAAAGTGCAACCTTCAACTTAATTAATATATAAAGTTTGTACTGCTGGAGCCTCTCTCAAAGTATCTAATGTTACCAGCCGATGTGCTTCTTACCAGCTAGCTGTTTTAATACTCTTTCTCTTGCGTGGTTAAGAGAGAAACTAATACCTTTTATCACTTTTTAAAGGTTGTTAAAATGGCTAAATCTGTTGTTAGTTGATCGAAATACAAGTCGCGAGGGTAGTCTGAGAATTGCTATGTATAAAATAAATGCTAAATTGGCAACACTGCAGGCTACCCGGATATTTCAGCGTGTCCCGCCAAGCCACAACACCGCCCCCTTTTTTCTTTCCTCAGCCTGCAGCAGCAGAAGCAAGCATGCGGCTACCTCCGCTTGCAACGCAGGCCCTCACATCTCATATTTTTGTTCCAAGCGGCCTCCAGCTCCCGTAGCGAACACTAGCACGAGTCCGCCTCTGCTAGTAGCACAGGCTGCTCAGGCTCTACAGCTTTTTTCCCCGAATGCCACAAAACCATGTGGCTTGCAGCCGAAGCAAGCGCGAAGCTGCCTCCGCTTGCAACACAGGCCCTCACATGTCCTTCACCCTGTTACTTCTAAAACCCTTTTCCTTTTCAGTTGCCTCTAGCTCCCAAAGCAGATGCCAGCGTGAGGTTGCCTCAGCTAGTGGTACAGCTTACACAGGCTCTGCAGGACGTCACAACCCCAACTCCCTTTCCATGACCTTCAGCAGCCGAAGCAAGCTTTAGGCTGTATCTGCTTGCAACACAGGCCCTCACATGTCTTTTCCCCTGTTACTCCTAATCCAGTGACCTCCAACTTCCAGTGACCTCCAACTTCCATAAGCAGATGCTAACGCGAGGCTGCCTCTGCTAACGGTGCAGACCCTTCCACAGCCTTTTCCTCACCCCAATCCCTTCCCCTACCCATGGCCCGCAGCCCCACTGCCCAACTCTAGCGTGAGCATGCCTCCGCTAGCAGTACAGACCCTTCCACAGCCCTTGCCTCGCCCCACGGCCCAACTCTAGTGTGAGCATGCCTCCGTTAGCAGTACAGACCCTTCCACAGCCCTTGCCTCACCCTACTCCCAACCCCCTACCCATGGCCCAAAACCCCACCTTCCAACTCTAGCGGGAGCCCCACCGCCCGCCATTCCCCCTCTATTTCCCTCTCCCACCAGGAGCCGTCCCAAGCATGAGCATGCCTCCGCTAATGGGGCAGGTCCCCGACGCCTGCCATGCTCCCTCTCTTTCCCTCCCCTTCTCCCACTCCCAGAGGCAGAACCACTCACAACCCCCCCACTATTTCAATCCCCTATCGAACCATTCAAACCCTCCTAGTTTATCCGCATTACAGAAGTCCAGAGGCCAAACTCCCGTCTGACCTACTTTTACCGATGACTCTAAACGCCCCTCCACACGGTTCTGGTCCCAAAAAACACCAATTCCCGTTCTACTGCCATCTGGCATCCCAGGAGAACATTACTCCAGCCACTCCTTCCACACAGGCATAGCTACCACATCCGGCCAAACAAACCCTCATCAGCCAACCCCTTTTAATGCCAGTCTATCCTTGTTCACTCAATCTTCAGACCCACCATAGCCACCCCTTTTAAAATCTCCAAATCCACCCATAGCAGCTCATCTCCACATCAACCATCCCAGCAGCTCCCGCTCCAACAGGATCCTTATTTCCTCACTGCCACAACAGTGACCGCTCCCGCAGGAGTCATAACTGTATTTTCCCACTGCCGCAGCAGCATCTGCTCCCGCAAGAGCTCTATCTATTTTTCCCCACTGCCGCAGCAGTGCCCGGTCCCGCAGGAGCTTTTTCTATATTTCGCCACTGCTGCAGCAGAATGATCCGCTACCAGCATCATTATCCACTGCGACAACGAAGCCACCGTACACTGCGTCAACAAATCTCGTTCCCATTCACCCACGCTAACGCCCTTGTTAAGACGTTTGATTTGGATTTCAGCGAGCGAGCAATTCATCATAACCGCAAAACATATTCCCGGGTCCAAAAACGTAATAGCTGACTCTCTCTCTCGTTTTGCCTTTCAGAAATTCAGAACGTTGGCGCCAGAGGCGGATACGCTCCCAACCCCGGTACCTCCCTATTCAGAGCTGATATTCCCATAAACCATCCTCTGAAACCTCTCCTCGAAGCTTCGCTCAATTCGATTTTCCAAGCAGTCTCCCCTAGGACCCTCCAATCTTACCTGACAGCATAGAAATGCTTTAAAATTTTTCACTCTGCTTACAACCTGCGGTTCCCCGACTTTGCAGGAACCTTCTCTATATTTCCCCACTGCCGCAGCAGTGCCTGCTCCAGCAGGAACCTTCTCTATATTTCCCCACTGCCACAGCAGTGACTGCTCCCGCAGGAGCACTATCTGTTTTTACCCACTACCGCAGTAGTGTCCGCTCCCGCAGGAGCTCTCTCTATTTCCCCACTGCCGCAGCAGTGCCTGCTCCCGCAGGAGCTTTCTCTATATTCTCCACTGCCGCAGCAGTGACTGCTCCCGCAGGAGCGCTACCTGTATTTCCTCACTGCCGCAGCAGTGACTGCTCCCTCAGGAGCGCTATCTGTATGTCCCCACTGCCACAGCAGTGTCTGCTCCCGCAGGAGCGCTATCTACATTTCCCCACTGGCGCAGCAGTGCTCGCTCCAGCAGGAGCCTTTTTTCCTCCCGGCCCCTCCCCTCCCCGTTACCCAATCCCCCCCCCTCTCCCTTCCACCACCCACAACGGCCCATTCCCCCTCCCTTTCCCAACAGCCCCACGCCACCACAGGAATCCCCACCAGCTGTTTTCTTCACTGCCGCAGCAGTGCCTGCTCCAGCAGGAACCTTCTCTATATTTCCCCACTGCCGCAGCAGTGCCTGCTCCATCAGGAACCTTCTCTATATTTCCCCACTGCCACAGCAGTGACTGCTCCCGCAGGAGCACTATCTGTTTTTCCCCACTACCGCAGTAGTGTCCGCTCCCGCAGGAGCTCTCTCTATTTTCCCACTGCCGCAGCAGTGCCTGCTCCCGCAGGAGCTTTCTCTATATTCTCCACTGCCGCAGCAGTGACTGCTCCCGCAGGAGCGCTACCTGTATTTCCTCACTGCCGCAGCAGTGACTGCTCCCTCAGGAGCGCTATCTGTATTTCCCCACTGCCGCAGCAGTGTCTGCTCCCGCAGGAGCGCTATCTATATTTCCCCACTGCCGCAGCAGTGCCCGCTCCCGCAGGAGCCTTCCCGTACTTCCCCACTGCCGCAGCAGTGTCTGCTCCCGCAGGAGCTCTACCTATATCTCCCCACTGCCGCAGCAGTATCTGCCCCCGCATAAGTCCTTCCTATATCCCTCCACTGCCGCAGCAGTGCCCGCTCCCGCAGGAGCTCTATCTATATCTCCCCACTGCCGCAGCAGTGTCTACCCCCACCTCCTCCTTCCCCTCCCCACGCTGCCACAGCAGCACACACTTCAGCAGAAGCCACTCCTTCCTCCTAGATGCCGCACTACTACAAGCGGTGTCCAGCATCCCATCAGCCCTTAGCCATGCAATTTGGGGGGTCTTTTGCCGCGATTTGGCTGCTGTCCTACAATAAGCATTTGGGGGAGCTTTTGGGCCCGGGCTAAATGCCGAGCTCGGACCCCTCTCCCCGGGCCAGGGGAGTACCCCGGGCTCGGGAACGATTACCGAGCTCGGAGCCCTCTCCTCGGACAGCACGCCAAATACGCATAACCATTTATTCAGTTTATTATAGGTAAGTGTGAACTCGTGAAGTGATGTTTTATTAACAAGTTTCGGGAGGAGCACGCGCAGATAATTAACGTGGCCAATTCATCATCAGTAATCACACTAATTATCCAATGAACACGAGAGAGAACTCCTATAAATAGTCAAGCAGCCTTACCTCCATTATCTCTCGTATTCCAGCATCCCTCCACCACCCCAACTCCTCACTTCCAGCCCGTTTCCTCCCCAGCATAGGGAAGGAAACACTACATTTCACTTCTGATTATACCCTGTATAATCTATTACGTGACAAATAAAGAAACCTTGAAGGGGGGGCTTTTGGGCCCGGGCTAAATGCCGAGCTCGGACCCCTCTCCCCGGGCCAGGGGAGTACCCCGGGCTCGGGAACGATTACCGAGCTCGGAGCCCTCTCCTCGGACAGCACGCCAAATACGCATAACCATTTATTCAGTTTATTATAGGTAAGTGTGAACTCGTGAAATACCAGCAAAACAAAGGGTTAAATCAGGTAGCACTTGCAGATTAACACTTTTTTCAGTGAATTGCACGTCTTTTTTTCAGTGTGCATACGCACAATCCCACAATCAAATGCCTATACTGTCTATTATTTATTCCCAGATATAATCAGAGCTATAAAATGTGTAGATATTGCAATGATAAATGTAACTTTGTTATTAACACGTATTAATCACGGATGTGCACGAAATATATTCTGATATTATATGGACTCAGTTTTATTTTATGCCTCTATGGACCGCCTATGGACGGTTTTATTAAAGACCCGTTGTGGCTCAGGTTTTGATTTAGTGTTTGTGAGTTTTGTGATCTCATCTATGCATGGAAATTATTGCTAGGCCTGGACTGCGTGTTGTCAACAGATGAGAATCAGCATGGGGTGAAGAACACAAAGCCTAAGTGTACGAAATATAATCTATAATTCATACCGTAAGATCCACAGAGCTTTTAAAATCACGTATCTCAAAACAGACAGCTTAACAAACAATAAAAAATACTTTGTGCATATTCATAGAGCATTAAACAAAATGTGTATTACGCGTCCTTAAATTATCTTATTGATTCGTTGATGTGCATCTGTAACACGAAATCAAGAAATCTGTTAATTTAAATCCATATTTCTTTTCGATTTTTGTCAAAGCAAAAACGATCGTGCAAGTACAAAATGTATTCTAGAAAAGTGAACTGAAAAAAAAGAAACAAAAGTTGGATATAACAGTACTAGCATCCATTCATGACCTCTTAGAGAAAGACAAAAGGTTTCCATTAAGAGTTTATTGAAATTGTGAACTGAGAGACTGGAGAGTAGAGGCAGCTGGTTTTATGGTTTGAAGGCTCCACCTCAAGTTCAGCATCTTGAGTGCCAGCATAAAGCCTGCTTAATTATTTATGACCTTTACAAAAATGTTTCTCATGTGGAAAAAGAGTGACTAATTACTTCAGTGGGTGAGGCAGTATCGAACCCATGAACACATGGCAAATGTCAAAAGTATTATATATATATGCTATCCCACCGAATGGGTGACATTTGTGGGTCCCAGTAATGTGTCCCAGGACATTATATAGGTACAAACATGCATACAAATTTACTATAAAATACATTTTATTATTAAGTGTCCTGCACATTAATCTAATTGCAAGTTTAAAATATATAATTAAAAAAACTAAAAATACAGCATTTGTACATGTCCCCAGTGTCTAACACTACATTTTAACTTGAAATATAATGTTTAAAATCCTTCAGAAAACATTTTTATTTTGCATTTTTGTGTACCTCCATATCCATCTGTGCATTAAATACCTTTATTTCAAAATAAATGTATAATATTTTGGATAAAATATTCATTTTAGTCGTGCCCCCAGGTTTTCACTCAGTCCTGTAACCATAACACATGCCCCACCCCACACCCCACCTTTCTAAAAAACTGGGAAAATTCCATAAGACACATTTTCAACATAATATTTGAACATCTGGATCTTCTGAATGCAATTAAATGATTGGAAGCATGTGGTCTTATTTTCTTTTTTGTATATTTGATGATATTGTAATGGTGGCAGGGTGCATAAATATACTGTCCTGTTACCTAAATTATTTCTTAGATGTTACTTGTTTATTTCAAAAATACAAATCTTTGGTGAATCACTTTCATTGGCTGAGTATTCTCATAATATTAGCATGTACTCCATGTGGCCAGATTATATGCATTTACTTATTTTATCCTAAAATCTCTATCCTGCTACTCTCAGTGCTGTTACTCATATATCATATACTTATATATAGTAACTGAGTAAAAGTAACAGGAGTGAGTAGTGTCATCTGATTTATTAATGTAAATATTAGGCCACATCCATATTAATCTAGACAAACCATTTTTCTCAACGTGTTGGCCTTCTATCCACACTGAGACAATGCTTTTGCCCAGAGACACCCTATGGTTGTTTCTGCATTGTTGTTTTATATTACATTCCTGCAAGTATGACAGAAAATGTACTTGCAATTTCTCTCCTGTGGCAATTACGTATTGGACTCCACAGAAAAACTGAAATATACTATTTGTTAAGTTTACTATTGTTAATATCAATTTTACTTTAATATTTAATATGTTTTCATTATTTATATCTTATCTACTAACCCGTCCTCTACCCCTAAACAAAAACCTCTGCAGACCACTAGATTTAAGTAGAAACGTGATTTGGCCTTTTTTTTAGCAGTGAGGTCAGCTCACTAGTCAATGTTTAACACGTTCACTATATGCGGGTATTAATACCTCATATGTGTAGTCAAATCT
The DNA here is from genome assembly GCA_027422405.1 of Ptychobarbus kaznakovi. Classification (NCBI taxonomy): domain Eukaryota; kingdom Metazoa; phylum Chordata; class Actinopteri; order Cypriniformes; family Cyprinidae; genus Ptychobarbus; species Ptychobarbus kaznakovi. Next base: position 3,635,246 of record CM049806.1, on the reverse strand, counting down.
GTATACTAATATAATGGATACTCCTTCCTGTTACTAAATAGTTTTTTCTTTAAAAATAAAGTTAAACCACTAACTTTTAAATTAAGTTTGGTCCATAATTTATCCTATTGTTTAATAAATTGTATCATATAAAAAAGATAAGCTTGAGGTTTGAGTCGCCTTTAAAATGAAAAAATGGGTTTGTGTACTTTATAAAAATACACTTTGTTTAGATAATTAGTGATTTTCTATGAAAAAAAAAATTTTGACCATGAAACCAACAATTTAATTAAAAAAAGCATCTGCCTGAGGGGGAAATGAAGGAACGAGTTGACATATTTTTTTAAGGGGTCATATGATGCGATTTCAAGTTTTGCTTTACTCTTTGGAGTATTACAAGCTGATTGTGCATAAAGATCTCTGAAGTTGCATAGACTAAAGTCTCAAAACCAAAGAGATATTCTTTATCAAAGGTAAGATTCTGCCACGCCCCCCTAAAACGTCTCATTCAAACACACCCCCACATGTCTACATCACGATGTGGAAATATTTGCATAAGCCGTGGTTTCAGTAACCGCAGTAGTAGTATATAAAAAACAGAAGGGGAAAAAATCAATAATTAAACAACACTGCATCATTGTTGGTATTGTATCAGACTTTACTGATCAGTGTGATCACCGCTCAAAGCAGTGGAGATGATCGTGGACTTCAGGAGAACCCCCCCCCCCCCCCCCCTCTCTCTCCCTCTACTCACCAGTCACCATCATGAACAGCACTGTGACTGCAGTGGAGTCATTCAGATTCCTGGCCACCACAATTTCTCCAGACCTGAAGTGGGACAATCACATAGACTCCATGGTGAAAAAGGCCCAGCAGAGGCTGTACTTCCTTCGCCAGCTGAGGAAGTTAAACCTGCCACAGGAGCTGCTGAAACAGTTCTACTCCACCATCATTGAATCCGTCCACTGCACGTCAATAACTTTTTGGTTCAGCTCAGCTACCAAATCTGACCTCAGAAGGCTATGGACGGTAGTCCGGACTGCTGAGCGTATCATTGGTACACCCCTCCCCACTCTCCAAGAACTGTATTTATCCAGAGTGAACCCCTCTGAACCCCTCACATCCAGCACATTCCCTCTTTGAACTGTTACCGTCTGGTCGACGCTACAGAGCTCTGAGCACCAGAACATCAGATCAACAGAAACAGTTTCTTTCCCCAAGCATTCCATTTCATGAACACTTGACACTAAACGTGGAACACACAACACTATTATACAATTAGTTATTCACCACACATTCTTATTTTTATCTTTTCAAATTTGCACGTCAGACCTGTATACACATAATTGTCGGTTAAATTGTGTTTTTGCCAATTTTTACATTGCCTATTTGTATATTTGTTGTTCTTTTGTTTTCTGTGTCCTGTTGCTGTCATTCTGTTGCACCGTGGAGCACATAACAAATTCATCATATGTGTAAAACATACCTGGCCATAGTGGCCAATAAAGCTCATTCTGATTCTGAAATGTAAAACAAAAGTATATTGGCAAATAACCTACTTCTCCGCTTTTCAAGCACACAAAAACATTAGCCTTTACAGACATAGTGTTTGAGTAAAGAAAACACTGTACTATTCAAACATTAATTTTTTATGTATTCTTTCATTGCAAAAAAGCGGAGATCTGTCTCCTCCAGGCTCGTCCCAAATGGCACCCTAAACCCTCGCGGTCTTCCTCTGAGTCCGCACTTTCGTGACGTAATGCCGCTTTGGCTGTCGGGTAGAAGTCTGCTGAGCATGCACCAGTGCGGGCTCGGCAGAAGTGCGGATCTCGTGGACTTAACGGACACGTGCACGCGTCAGCCTTTGTAAGTCCGCAAGACCGCAAGTGCACATGAAGTGTTCCATTTGGGACAGGGCCAATCTGAATGGAGGCAGGGTGAAGTTACGAGGTTTCGCTGAGAGGTGATCTAATGGCGTTAAACCCTCTGATTTAAAATAATAATTTGGATAATAGTTTGGATAATTTTTCATGGCACAGGCACACCTGACTGGGCTATATGGAAACGCCGCCCATGGCGGAGTGTAAAGCGCGTCAGAAATAACGTTAGTCTTAATCGCGGTTTGTTTGCACATACGAGCTTCATCACTGTCTGTCACTCGACTCTGTTCCCCTCTCGGGCTTGAACTGATGGTAAAACTAAAACTAAGGACATTATTAACTGTTTTAACATTCATTTTGAATGCTGAAGCTCGCGATTAGGGATGGGCGGACCAATCCTAAAGTATTGATACTTTCTATACTAATGTTGTATCGAAAGGATCGATCCTCACATAAAAAATATCGATTCTAAAGTGATTTTTTTAACCAGTTTTATTTATCAAGAAATTCTGTGCATAAAATAAGCTTTTAAAGTCTGCGTGAACTGGAAGATTGCGACCGTTTTTACTTCCGTATTGTGAAGTACTTCTGAGAGAGACAGAATATTGAATGAGAAAAATAGAGAGCATGGCTTGTTTTTTCTACTGCGAATTGGTTGGATGTAGTAAAGTAGGCTTTTCATTAAAAAATGAACACTGACAGTTGGAGGGGCGTGGTTAAGGATGTCACGCTCATGCCCAAACCATCAAAACCGATGTCATCAGAGAAGGCCCATAATTTTAGAGGGGAGGAGCATTTTCAGATTTGGATTAAAGATTATGAAGGCAAACTATTTTTTTGTGGATTGACATACATGGATGAATTGTTCACCACAAAAATAGAAAAGTGCGCTAACAAAATAATTATATTAATAAATATATTATAATTGTGTTAGCTATTTCTCCTGCTCATCGAAATACGCAAATGCTGAAAGACAAAACCAATCGATCACAATAGATTCGAATACCTTCAAGAACTGCGTTTAAGTAGTTCTTAAGTAGATCTTAAGAAATCATTGCCACATTATTACATTACATATCATTGTTAATATGTATAAAAGGAATTCTGAAAAATGCATCACGGTTTCCACGCAAATAAAAGAAGCAATAATAATCAGAAATCTTTCTTGAGCAGCACATTATATTATAATTATGTCTGAAGGATCGTGTGACATTGAAGACTGGTAATGATGCTGAAAATTCAGCTTTCATCACGGATGCATTTTAAATTACATTATAAAATATATTAAAACATATAATAGTTAATTGAATGGTTATATTTCACAATATTGCTGTTTTTTTACTGTATTTTTGTTCAAATAAGTGCAGTCTTGGTGAGCATGAGACTTTTTTTTTTTTTTTACAAAATCTTACTAATTACAAACTTGATTTATTTATGTAATATTTGTTTAGTCTAGTTTGTGCAAGTTAATTTATTTCAACTGGTTGTTAAACGTTCAAATTGATTGTGTTAGGTTCTGTAATTGCTGTTTAAAAATCTGTCAGAAAACAATATGCTAAAGTTTCACCTATAGGAGTACAGAAGCCTGGTAGCCTTTTACAAAAAATAACCATTAACCACAAATTTACCATGATAATAATAATAATAATAATAATACATATTAGTACTTATGTAACATCATGTTTATTTTGCATGAGGTACCCTCAAAGGTGCACCTTTGTAACTTATCTACCCTCAAAGCATGCAGACTTGTATGGTAATAATATGCTCCCTTGTAGGGCTATAGATGCACCTTTTGAGGTTACTGCCCCAGTAAAGGGCTAAAATACAATTGAAGTAAAAAAAATTCTGACAGTGTAAACAAAAAAAGGCCTATAAAAAAACACCAACATGGCTTTAAAATCTAATATTAAGAGAGTATAATTCCCGATTATACTCTTTTAATAATTTAAAAGATCAGTTTAGTTTAGAGGTATCGGTATCAATATCAACAATACTGGGCTTGAAAATATCGGTATCGGATCGAAAATAAAATAAGAGGTATCGCCCATCCCTACTCGCGATTATGGAAAAGGGGCGTTACATTTCCGACGCGGCTTGTAGTGTTCGTCCAATCACAATGCACTGTGCCAGTTGGCCAATCAGAGCAGACTGTGTTTGTCAGAAGGAGGGACTTTGTAGAAAATGAAGCGTTTGAGAAAGGCGGGACAGAGGACCTACAATAATCTACAGTATTTGAAAAATAATGTGTTTTTTGAACATTGAAGCATACAACATATTATGTAACACCAAATACACAAAATAATGATCTTTAAAAAAGCATCATATGACCCCTTTAAACATGCTCTTTAAAAGACATTAGAGTTTTGGTAACAGTATCCATCTTCCATAAAAAATTGTGTAAAAAATTAAATAAAGTTACCTGAAATTGACCAGTACAGATTTTGAATAGTTAAATGCGCATTACTAGATTCAGTCTTTAAAAAATACTTTTTATGAAGAGTTTTGGAAGCAAATGGCACCCATTCGGTGGAATATAATTCCAAGTGCACCTCTACTAATACATACTCTATTCACTTTGCTTTGTATTGTGAACTGGATTCAACGAGTTTTGACCATAAAATAGTTAGAACGGGCTGTTTGAGCTCGGGAACCTACCAGAGACTTTAAATAAATAGTGAGTTCTCTTTCATAGATTCACTCAACGCTGCGTGAGCTAAGATGCTTTGGGAACGCCCCCCTGTGTGTGCCGATTGTCTGAAGCCCTTATAGAATCACGCCAATTCATTGGCTGATGGCGCGGATGCCATCACCTACGTTCATACGTCGCCTCCTTATACTGGCGAACACGCCATCTACTCCTCAGATTTCTCAGCCTTCACAAAGCGGCCATATTAGCCCTTCTGTTGTGATTTTTATGGCATGATTTCGATCATTTTTCTCTTGGGATATATTCGTTTGCACTTCGGCAACTGCAGTAGTTCAAAATCTTCCGTCTCAGAACCCTCCGCATTAGACTCCACGGCTTTTGAGAGGGAGTCATCCGTTTTTCCCCGCTGCGCTCCGGAGGCCGCTGAGGCCTTCCGTGAATTCACGACCTAGGGCTCGGATATGGAGCTTGAGGCAATAGAGAGCGAGCAGACGGGCCTCGCCCTTTCTCTCCCTCTCTCACCTGAGCACGTGCGCGTGAATTCTCCGGTTGAATTCGCGCATGAGTATTTGTGTCCTAGCCCAGAGGCACACGATGCTGTTTCCTTCGGTCTAGATGACGTGTTACTCACAGCAGCATTCGACTCTGAGGATTTCGAGCCTGCTTTAGCCGATGCTCTCCCGGCTAGCGTCCAGGAAGCGCGGCCTTCTGCGGCCTACTCAGAGCTCGTGGACATGCTTTCACGCACCACTGAAAACCTCTCAATTGATAGGCCCGATGAGCCTCACGAATCTTAGTTGTCTAAACTTGACGAGCGGTTCATTAGCGGCCCAAATTCAAGGCCTGAACGAAGGAAGCTACCATTTTTCAGTGATCTGCATCACGAGATCTCCAGATGCATGGTCTTTCTTGACCTCTCAGCGTTCGGGCACATTCTACTAGGAGTGTGGCTTCCTCTCAAGCTCTTTTTAGAGGGGTCCCCATGAGGATATTTCTGTAGCGGCAGGATGGTCCTCTCCTCTTTATCAGGTTCTATAACTTGGATCTTGACACGGCTCCGGGTTCCCAAGTTTTATCTGCTTGAACCAGCCGTGTATGCTGTCTGGTTCGTAATCGGGCCAGATAGGGCAGCGTTTTGAGCTTGGCGTTTTTGGTATATCGTTCCCAAAGCGTCTTAGCTTACGCAGCGTTGAGTGAACCTATGAAAGAGAACGTCTCAGGTTACTCGCATAACCCTTGTTCTCTGAATAGGAAACGAGATGCTGCATTTGCTGCGAAGCTCCACACGCTGCCGACAGGGGCCTTTTCGGCTGAGAAATCTGAGGCGCAGATGGCGTGTTCACCAGTATAAGGAGGCGACGTAAGAACGTCGGTGACGGCATCTGCACCATCAACCAATGAATTGACGTGATTCTATAAGGGCTTCAGACAATCGGCACACACAGGGGGCGTTCCCAAAGCATCTTAGCTCACGCAGCGTCTTGTTCCCTATTCAGAGAACAAGGGTTACGCGAGTAACCCGAAACATTTGCTACTATGTGTGTGCATGAAAGTGGGGCGAACAAAAGGAGCGCTCCAGAAATGATAGTTGCAGAATCTTAATCATTGACATCATTCAATTTTCCGTCAAAGTAATTAAGAACACTATCAGACTCTACAAAAGATGACAAAAGACAAAACCTTGACTGACGACATCAGCTTGTGAAAGGCCTTTACAATGGAAAAGTTAGGTGATACTGTATAAAGTAATTTAGTTTTTGTAGTGTTATGAAATGCCTTGTATATTTAACTAAAACATGTTAATAAATGTTTTCTTTAGTTGGAAAAGAGGTTCATAAATGCTTTTTATATTTGGAAAGATGTGTGACTCATGCTGCTTTTTCAAATGCACTTAAGGGACTCAAACTCAGAGCTCTCAGAATGAGCAGCATTTAATACTGATCACAGAGCCTTGGCCTACTTCACTATTCGAATAACAGCCTTAGCGATTTCATAATCAGATGCATTGGGTTTGGGCTCCCGCAGTTTTACCTTTGCTGCGGGTGGGAGTGGGCGGTCAGAACATTTCTGCAACGGTGGGATTTGGCATGTAATAGAAATGAAGTCAACGCACGAAGTCGATAAGAAAATTAAAGCGGCCGTTTACTTGACAAAAGCAAAGCAAGGCAAGTCAGACATCTGGAAACAATTCTCAATTGTCACTGAAAAAAATGGGAAAGAGTTAAACTTAGTAAGTTGCGATACATGTGCAAAAGTGTTAGTTAGTTTACAACTAACAGAAATCTGGCACCTCTGCCCTGAGGCTACCTATTTTGAAAGTTGATTTATTTAACCCTTTAAGAAGCATCCCGCCGGCGGGACGCCTAGTAGTGACAGGGTAAAGTCGTCAGACACAAAAACTCAAAAAAAAAAAAGTTGAACATGTCATATATCCATGGAAAGCTGAGATTCTTGTGATTTCAACTATGTAAACCATTTAAAGATACAATAAAAACAGCATGTACAATCAGTGTCTTTATCAGACCACTTTTTGTTGACATAATGCAGACATGCATGATAGTACAGACATACATAGGAATAACACAGTAGGGATGCAATATAACACCAATATAAGAAAAAACCCACAAATTAAATAATGTACAGAAATAGAAATATATGTATTTAGAGAAATAGAAATATAAAGGAAAAAATGTATTTAGATTATAAATTATATGTATATTTTAAGAGTGTACACATTTTGAAGTCTATAAATAAATGTCACTACAATGTGTTTATGCTTCAGTTACTATGTGTCAGCAATTATTGACAGTGAATCTGGATGGGAAATTGAATAGCTCTAAGTGTAACCTTTCATTAGAGCCCAAAATGATGACTGTACATTAAAGCATTCAAGAATTACAGCATTGTATGTGTCGTTGGTTACAAAGGGTCGTTTGGAGTCTCCCAAGTGTAATTTTTTTGGAAGCGTCTAGACATAAAATTAGATAAACATGTGTAAAACACTAATTTTCTAATATATTGTTTATCAAATGCGACATTTGGCTTGGTAAGGCTTCATTCTGTGATCCCAATGTATTTTCCAGTTCATACCCCCCAGCTATAGTCATCTGCAGGCTTCTATTTACAAAATAAATGCAGGCGGAATTATTTTTTTCTTTTTTTAGTGTATTCTGACTGTTGAGAAACAAACCTCAGAGTGTCACCTTTCAAAGGAGACCAACACCATGCATATCATCCAAATGGCCCTTGAACAGCATGCAATTTACTTTGGGTATGCCTTTTTTAGGCGTTTTAGGCTAATTTTACAGGAATCGTAAAGGGTTAATAAGTTAAAGTTATGTAATATTGTGCTTTGGCTTATTTAGCCTACTTGAACTTTTTGTTAACAGTAAAACTGTTTGTTTGGTTAATCATTTGGCACGTGTGTATCATGCAGTAAGTTTACTTATATGTTTTAAATGTTTTCCTTTTTATTCTAAACATTCCCAAACGCATTAACTATATCACGAAATATCTCGATTTTCACCTTTATAGATTGTTAGTTGTTCTATGGTGGGCGATAGTCAAAGTAGCCTAATACTGTAATCTATTAACTATGCATAAAAACTTGTCTTTTCATATAAAAATACATAAAAATATGTTATGGCATGACACCCATATTTGTTACAAGTAACAACTATAGATGTCATGCCATAACATATTTTTAATATGACTGCCTTTATATTTAATGTGAATTTAACATTGAAAGTTAATGTGAATAAAAACATTGTAAGTTAGGCAACTTATCATAACACTTTCATTGTACAGAAAGAAAGCAAAGAACATTTACATTATCAAAGCAGTCGTTCTTGAAAAGTGGGACAAAACAGGGTGCAAAATTGAAAAAAAGAAATAAAACCTTGTACTCAGACAAAATAAACTACGTTTATGTATCTTATATGTACTAAGTTACTGAGCTATGCATTGATACAACCTCCCAACTTTGCTCTTTTTTTAACAAAATTAGCTTTTTACCTTGGACTGTGTAATATAATTTCAACTATATCTTTAACAGCATTCAATATGTTTTTAACATTTCAAAACACATTCTCATGTTAGCAGACAGATTACACTTTCACATGTGACCCACAATTCCCCAACAAATATAAAATATCATAATTAAATATTATCAAAATATGTAACTGACAAAGGTGACAGAACTGATGGAGTTGACACATCTGACAGTGGTGACGAAAACCTGAATTAGTTGTCTTTTTAACAATCAAATACATTGAATCAATCAATTACTCAATTATTGAATTTTCAATTATTGAATAAATCAATTATCAATCAATTGGGGAAGTAATGGCCTAATGGTAGAGAGTCGGACTCATAATCGAAAGGTTGCAAGTTTGAGTCTCGGTTCGGCAGGGATTGTCGGTGGGGAGAGTGAATGTACAGCGCTCTCTCTCCACCTTCAATACCACGACTGAGGTGCCCTTGAGCAAGGCACAGAACTTCTAACTGCTCCCCGGGCGCCGCAGCATAAATGGCTGCCCACTGCTCCGGGTGTGTGTGTGTTCACGGTGTGTGTGTGTTCACTGCTGTGTGTGTGCACTTGGATGAGTAAATGTAAAGCACAAATTCCGATTATGGGTCACCATACTTGGCTTTTTGTTACTTTCACTATACTTCACTTCACAATTACTGTATTAAAACAAACACAACAAACAGTGAGTATGTTATTGTTTATAAAGCTTTTATTCAAGAGTCACATTTAAGTATTTTGATATATTATTGGAACACTAAATCTTACGGTGGTGACATCTGACGGTGTTGACAAATTTGGCATTTCTTTCACAAAACAACTGGAGTTCATGCAGTAGGCATTTTGTTTTTTTTCTATTGATGCTAGATGCTTCAGGAGAATAAAATTATCTAAATATTTCCTCAGAAATTGGAAGATGGCGTTGACATATCAGGGTTGTGACCAGGAAATACTAACATTAGTATTTAAAATTATTAAACTATAAAACTGAACAGAGCCTGTCTGATGCTGATGTACTCTGCAGAGGAGGACTGTGGCGAAGGTGGTCCTTTAGAGTTAAACTGATTTTATTACATTTTAATGAATGTCTGAAGGTGTTGACAAAAAGTGGGGACACAACTTTGAAACCTTATGAAACATGTATGTGAATCGTTGTATGACGTTATCAAAGCACTGCGAGAGCTACAGAGAAGAGACGGCTCCGTGTGATTTCAAATCGCTCTCCCGATACTTTGATGTCATAAGCTGATCGTCTGCGCGGTGCTGCTCCAAGTCGAACACACCTATACATTTCACCCTCTGTTGGAATTTTAAAGCGCTAACTTCTCCCCACCACCTCTTAGGAAGAGTAAAATAATGAAATAAAAATCGATTCTGAGGTAAACTAATCGATTTTTAAATTGTTTTAAAAAGAATCGCGATAGGTGAATCGATAATCTACATCTATAAATCATATGTAAATTGTAATTATCAGACTTTTTTGAGGTACTTCATAGTGACCTTTAATTTGTAGGAAAAGAAACTGGGGTAGTAGTCTCGCCTAGCCAGACCTTCAGACTGATGGCTGAAGGTCTGGAATAGATGGCAGCTTTCATTGGTCAAATCCCGCCCATGAAGCTGTTTGACTGACATGTCAAACAACCAATCAGAGTTTGTTTCATTCATTGTCACTTTTCGGGGCGTGGAAATGTAGCCACAATAACACACTTGGATAAGATTCTATGGCTCAAACTTTAAATATTTCACATACTTTTTAAAATCCAGCATTCAATCTACCCTGATAAGCGTTCGCCGGCACATTTGTAAACACGACGGCTTTCTTCTTTCGCGAGGGGATTTGGCGCCACGGCATCTTTGTTTACAGGCGGAACGTTAAAGAACACACGTCTCCCGGAAATCCTGTATAATTCAACCAATCCGACAATGACTTCGACTCTACTGAAGTGTTTCTAGGGCTGCATCTGAAAGCTTATTTTCGCAGTGCGCTTTCAGGCAGTACGAAAGTTTTTTAGGCAGTACGAAATCTGCCTCGCTGCCTTACGAGGCAATGACTTTGCAGGCAGCGTTTTTGCACAAAGGCACCTCACAAAACTCATTTCGGACAGGCTTTTGAGGCAGTGTAATGGTTTAATGGTCTACAACAAAATAGAACGAGTTTTGGTGATAACTAAACAAATATTTAACTACTATAATACCAATTTCACGCTAGAAATAACATCAAAAGTGCAAAAAGTTAATCAGAAATATACATTTACACACAAACTAACCACCAAACGCAACTTTCAGACGCCATCTTTATTTTTTAGCTCAACCGTTTCGGAATGGAACGCACAGGCTTGTGGGATATCAAAGGCAGCGACATCTATGTAAATACATCTATGCTGCCTTCAAAAATCGATCAGATGAAGGTATCTCATGAGACAGGAAGTGAAGCTAACTTTGGATTCGGACGTGCCTTGATGCCTTCCAAGGTTCAAGGTTCAAGGTTTCTTTATTCGTCACATACTAAATTATACAGGATATAATGTAATTTATTTTTATGTAATTTATAAATGTAAATCAAATCAGGTCCGCTCAGTGGACAGTGCAAAAGAATAAAAAATAAACATTAAATAAAAGTAACACAACACAAGAGCATATATATAAATATAGGTAAAAAAAAAGAAATAAAGAGTAAATGTGCAATAGAATAAAAAGTGCAAAACAAATAAGATGTGCAAAACAAATAAGATGTGCAAAACAGTATACTGGGACTTAATAAATAGTAATATAAACAGGGATGTGCAAGAGGGATGTGCAAACGGGTTGTACCGGGTATGTACACATAGCAGCAATACGGATGATGAGAATATGAATGTTTTACAGTTAATAAATTGAGTCTTGTAAATGTTTATGAAACTGAGTTTGTGTTAAGGAGCCTGATGGCCTGAGGGAAGAAGCTCCTCCTCAGTCTCTCAGTTTGGCAGTAAACAGAAAAGATGCCATCTTTGAGGATGCTCCTGAAGATGAGCTTCAGCCAAGCGCACGCCAGATGGCTGATTTAATGAGTAAACAGAAAAGATGGTTTACCGGGGTGATTTGTACAGTCTTTGAGGATTTTAGTCCTCAGCTCTGCTTCCACAGGGTTGCAGCGTCTCTTCCTTTGAGGTAGTTGATGTCCTGCAGCTGTGAGAGGAGAGGGGAGAGCAGACTATGTTCCTGAGGGTTCTGATGCTAGTGTCATTCTCAGCCCTGCCAAGCGCACGACTCTCTGTAGAGCTTTGTCTTGAGTCCTGATTTAATGAGTTACCATGCACCAGTTCGTGTTTTTCACTGAGATCTTGTGCTGTGTGGCACGCCACTTGTATATTAATTGGCTGCTGATGTTGTCATTGTACACTTTCTATGGCCCCTGAATATTGAATTTTCCCCAGCTGTTTTCCCTCGTTTGCTCAGCTCCCTGTGGATTGTTGTTCGTTACCTATGTTAGACCCTGAATTTCCCTCAGCTGTCGCAGATGGCCCTTTAACCTACAGTCTTTGCCTGGCTCCAGCCCCCTTCTTAAGGGCCCTGAGTCTGAATGACGTGTGTCGAGTGCGGCACCATGTCAGTGTCCTCGGTCCTCTGAGGGGGCTGGATGTTTACACCGAGGTACTGGAGGTGACGGAGCTGCTCAGGACCCTCTCCACAGAAGCCCGGGCTGGCCAAGGAGGAGGCAACTTCCCCAGTGGTGGCCGAGGAGGCTACAGCACCTCCAGTGGCAGCTGTCGACGCTGCAGTGCCTCCAGTGGCAGCTGTCGAAGCTGCAGAGCCTCCAGTGGCGGCTGAAGAAGCGGCTGCACCCCCAGTTGTGGCCGACGAAGCTGCGGCATCCCGCTCTCAAAAACGGAGCAGGAGGAGGAAGAAGGCTTCTTCCACCCTTCAAGGCCTGGAGGCCGTTCCAGAGCCCTCTGCTGGCCAGGAGGCTGTCCCTGAGCCGCCCAAGCTCCTCGCCCTGCCGGCGCCGCCCAAGTTCGCCCTTCCACGCCCTGCCGGCCGCCGCCCACGCCCTGCCGGCGCCGCCCAAGCGCCACGCCCTGCCGGCGCCGCCCATGCGCCTCGCCCTGCCGGCGCCACCCTGGCAGCCTGCCAAGCTGCTGGCTCCCCCCTGGCCTCCTGACGGGCTAGAGCCGGCCTGGTCTGTCCCTCCGGCCCCGCCCTGGCCATCCTCCAGGGTTCCTGTTCGGCCGGATCCTCCCTGGTTCGTTCCGCCATGGCCATCCTCCAGGGTTCCTGTTCGGCCGGATCCTCCATGGTCCGTCCCTCCGGCTCCGCCCTGGCTCCCTGCCAGGATCCCTGGACTGCGTGAGCCTCCCTGGCTCAACCCTCCCGTCCCTCCCTGGACATGCTGAGCTTCCCTGCTGGCACTGGCTTGGCTTCCTTCCTTCCCTCCCTCCCGCCCCTCTTTGTCTCTGTGTTTGATTGTTCTTGTCTGGTCTGTTATTGTGTGTCAGTCTTTGTGTAGTCAGGTTCTTGTGCTGTCATGTTTCTGTCTTGTTCTTGGTGTCCCTCATTAGGGACGCCAGGTGGCGTCCCTTTTGGGGGGGGTAGTGTCAGGGTTCTGTCACTTCGGTCTAGTGTCATTCATGGTTTTGTGACAGAGCCCTGATATGTCCGTGTTTTCATGTGAGCGCGCGGCTTCGAGTGTGCTCGAGTCGTGCGCTCTCTCGTCTGCGTACATTGTTTTGTGTGGAGCGTGGTGTTTGGATCCCGGCACTCATGTCTTGAGTTTCGGTTCGTGTCGGGGTTCGGACACTCGCGCTCCATTTTCTGTCATTGTGTGAGTGCGCGGTCTCGAGTTCGCTCGGCACCGCGCACTCTTGTCCACGTGTTGTTGTGTTTCTATCGGCTGCGTGCATTTTTGTATCTTGTACTGTGTGGCACGCAGCTTGTATATTAATTGGCTGCGTGCTTTCATGTTGTCATGTTTTGTGTGAGCATGTGGCTTCTGTCCTTGTTTTCTGTGTGCCACGTGCTCTCATGTCAATTTGTCTTGACCCCACCCATCTTGTTACCTGTTTATGGATTAATTTTCCCCAGCTGTTTTCCCTCATTACCCTCCTCATTTGCTCCCTTTAAAAGCTCCCTGTGTTTGCAGTTCCGTGTGGGTTCGTTACCTATGTTAGATGTCGTCTGTGTCCAGCCTTGTTCCAGCCTTGTCCTGCCCAGCCTTGTCCTGCCCTGCCCTGCCCAGCCTGCTAGCCAGCCAGCCAGCCAGCCTGTGTTTCCCCTAAGGGGTGGTTTTTGTTTGTTTGTTTTGTTTTATTATTGTTATTAAAAAGCCCTTTAACCTCCAGCAATTGGGTCATCGTCCTCTTCCTTCACCGGTACCTGACACTTGTGGTCTGGCGGTGAGGAAATCTTGAATCCAGTCACAAAGTGAAGAGGTTATGCTGAAGTCTGAGAGTTTAACAGCCAGCTTGGTGGGGACTATAGTATTAAAAGCGGAGCTATAGTCGATAAAAAGCAGCCTTACATAGTTGCCAATTTTGCTGTCAATGTGAGTGAGGGACGAGTGCAGGACCTGAGAGATGGCATCTACAGTAGACCTATTTGGCCGATAGGCAAACTGAAGAGGGTCCAAAGTAGCAGGGATGGAGGAGCAAATGTGGTTCTTTAATAGTCTCTCAAAAACCTTCATGACTGTTGATGTGAGGGCAACTGGATGATAGTCATTCAGGCAAGAGGGTTTACTGTTCTTAGGCACAGGGATTATGACAGATTTTTTAAAGGAGGTGGGAACCTACCTCGAAATGTGTCCTCCAAAGGCAGCATTTTTCAGTTTTTGGATACAGCCCTCATAAATGTGCCATATGCATCAGATGTTTAGTCAACGGTCTGTCGGCGTGACATCTGAGGCTGACTCTACTGGGGGAGTGACTTCTTTGTGTGTCAGACATGTGTCACTTTGCTCAAATCTGATAATTAATAAACTCTAAACAAATAAACTCATGAGTTTGAGATCTCTAACCCAGAGCATTACCTGCCCCGGAGCAGGTTAGCTGTGCAGTGTAAGTTGCAATGAACGCAGCTAAAAGCCAAGCCACTTTCATGGTACCTAAAACGCAGGATTGGTGCAAACTAAACTGAAACTTACCTGGCTAGCCAGCAAACTCAACTTCATGGTACAGGCCACTGGTGTAAATGGGCTTTTAACCCAGTTATTCTCTGACTTAAAGGGATATTTCACCCAAAAATGAACATTCTGTCACACTGTAAAAAAGAACAAAAATAGAAAGTTGACTTAACTAAAAAATAAGGCAACCTATGACATTCAATTGTTAAGTTCACTCACCTAGCAACCGACAACTTAAAAACTTTAGTTCATCTAATGAATAAAAGTCAGTCTATTGAGTGTTAAATTATTTGTTAGAGTAACCAAATATGTTTTAGCATTTAGCAATGTTAATCTTTTTTAACAATCATCTTTCTTTTAGATTTATGTTTATTTTCAAAGCCTACATTATATGGGTAGCATTTAACTTCGTAATGGTCCCATATTGTCAAAATGGAAATGTCCTTCCTTTTTTCATGATAACAGAGGTCTAGGGACTAACCGTGTCTATCTATTCATGATGAATATGTAAATACATTTTGATTTCAGCAGGCAACTATTTGTACAGCTACATTATTATTCCAGCCACAATTAATCACAACACTGTATATACAATTACAAATGATTATATATAAATCGCCAGTTTGTTGTTTTACACACATGCACACAGACATTATTTAACACACAATATATTCGTGAGATACAAGAAATCTTTAGACGCACCCATAACAACAAAAGACAATACTTTATTGAACCTTTTCTGATAAGAAGTGTGCGCTGCAAACGCGAGCATTTTTGACGATGGTTTCTGTCCAGTCTGCTCGTTTTATCGCGTTTGACCACAGCTTTTTTTTCCATCTGGCCGTGGCAGCAGGTATACAATCAAATTTCTAATTTGAGGCTGTATTATGTCGATTCTGGCACCCAACTTCACAACAAGATGATATTTTTGTAAGTTTTGTAACCTTAGCCGAATCTGCGCTGGTTTAAATGGGAAGTTTTCCCTTTGTTTTTCTAGTAATTGTGACATACATGACCCTAATTACCTGTGGTTGGCCTAGCAATGCGTCACTCAGAAAACAACAGGCCAATCAGAAGAGAGGATCATGAATATTAATTAGACAGGACAAATTAACCTGTTTTTACCAGTAGGGATGGACGATACCTCTTATTTTATTTTCAATTCGATACCAATATTTTCAAGCCCAGTATCATCGATATCGATACCTGTAAACTAAAATGATTTTTTTAATTATTAAAATAACATAATCAGTAATTATACTCACTTAATATTAGATTTTAAAGCCATTGTTTTTTTTTAAGATTACACAGGCCTTTATTTGTTTAAACTGTCAGAAATTAAATATACAAAAATTGTATTTTAGCCCTTTACTGGAGCAGTAACCTCAAATGTGCACATGTAGACTAGCCCTAAAAGGGAGCATATTAGTACCATACAAAACTGTGAAAAAAAAGTTGAGCCAACTTAAAATTTTAAGGCAACCAGCTTCAGCAGATTTTTGAGTTTTCTCAACTTGTTATTTTAAGTTTATACAACAAAAAGTTGAGAATCTCCTACAAAAATAAGTTGACAGAACAAAAAAATCTGCTGAAGCTAGTTTTAAGTTGTAATTTTAAGTTGGCTCAACTTATTTTTTTTTAGAGTGAAGTATGCATGCTTTAAGGGTAGATAAGTTTCAAATGTGAAACTTTGAGGATACCTCATTCAAAAATAAACATGGTGTTACATACAGTAAGTACTAAAATGTATTATTATTATTATTATTATTACCATGGTAAATTTGTGGTTACTACAGTTTTACTACAAATACTGTGGTAAACTGTCATTACTGTAATAAAACCACGGTTAATTTTTGTAAAAGGCTACAAGGCTGTACTCCTAAAGGTGAAACTTCTGTCTCACATAATCCTTCAGAAATAAATATAATATAATTTGCTGCTCAGGAAACATTACTGATTATTATTGCTGCTTCATATTTGTGTAGAAATCGTGATGCATTTTTCAGGATTCATTTTATATATAGTAATAATGATATGTAATGCAATGTAATAATGTGGCAATGGTTTCTTAGGATCCACTTATGCTTCTGATGCTTTTGGGAAACGCAGCTCTATTTAAACAAACACAGTGACTGAGCCATGCGTCAGCAGTGAACACTGTCTGTGATTGATTGGTTCTGTGTTCCGATGAGCAGGAGAAATAGCTCTATCCAACACAATTGTTCGTTAATATAGTCTATTTTTCCATTTAGAAGCTTATTTTATGCACCAAATTTCTTAATAAATATAATTAGTGGTTAAAAAATGCACTTGAGAATGGATATTTTTATGTGAGGATCGATACTTTTGACACAACATCAGTATCGAAAGTATCGATACTTTAGGATCGATCCGCCCATCCCTATTTCTTCTCCTACTAAAATATTTTTTTTTCAGGCTTCTTTTTTACATTGGTTAGTAGAACTTTTCGAAAGTTGGATTTTTTTTTTACAGTGCTTTAATTACTCATCTTCATGTCGTTCCAAACCCGTAAGACCTTCATTCTTCTTCGGAACACAAATTAAGATCATTGACCCTCCATAGACAGCAAACATGGCAAACTTCGCATGCGTTGTGATGCTTTCCAAAATGGCGCCATGGTGTCATGGAGAAGAATTGTTGAATAAATTCATTTTTTTTTTCTTTGCACATAAAAAGTATTCTCGTAGCTTCATAAAATTTTGGTTGAACCACTGATGTCACATGGACTATTTTACCGATTCCCTTGGTACGTTTCAGTGCCTTGATCATGGTAGGACCCTTGCTGTCTATGGAGGGCCAGAGAGCTCTCGGATTTCATCAAAAAATATCTTAATTTGCGTTCCGGAGATGAATGTCTTACGTGTTTGGAACGACATGAGGGTGAGTAATTAATGAATTTTAATTTTTGGGTGAACTATCCCTTTAATAATTCAGTTACTAAGTTCAGAGTTACCTGTTATCAGTTTTAGCTCAGTAAAGCTTTATCCAGAAGATAGTTGTTTTGTGTCCTTTACAGAAAATCCATCCAACAATGTAAAAATCTCAAGATGTACTGTATAGACAGGCTGTGTGATATCTTTTTCTACCAAACCAAAACCAAGGCCACAAATATGCCTTTTTTATGTCAAGCATAGGGGTAGTGTATGGTTTTGACAGTTTTTACTTTCAAGATTAATGAGCTTATGAGAACCTTGTGTCTTCATCTGGAGGCCACATTGGTGACATTGGAATTTGAAAGAAAAGGAGAGTATTGATGTCACAGTTGAACAAGCTCAGATCTCCCTCCCCACGTACAATTTTCTGTGTATGAGAGAGAATTACTGTAGTAGCTCAGTGGTGGAAAATTCTAAACCACTCATCAGTTGTCCTTCAGTTCCTGTCCTATAAACAACCTACTGTCTTGAGTTCACATGTAGACGTCGCCTTGCTTTTAAATGTCCACGGCTTGGCAAATTGCACAAAATTGTTTTTAGGTTATAACTACAATACTATAGTTGTAATGAACATCCCAATATATCACATAATATCTCAATACACATCAGGAAAAAAATATTAACTTGCATGAAAAGTTTAACTGAAGACTTTTTTAACATTTTGACAATTGCCATTAAATATTAGAATGGTTGGCTTGCCTAAATTACTAGCTATTACAAATTTCTTGGGTATAAGGAGCTAAAAATTGGCCTGATTTTGACACATTGTACGTGCAGAAATTCCCCCTCACCATTCTCAGGCTTCTGCCAGACATATATAAATACCATCCCTTATTTCTTGTGTGGGTGCCAGCCAGGCCAAGCCATGGGTTTGTTTTGGGTGTTCAGCATGGGTCTTGCTTCTACGTTTCACATAAAAGAGCTACTGACTTCCTGAAATACCCACAAACCTGTGCTGCTAGTCATCTGTCATTCGGACGATTTGTTGAAAGCTGCATATGTTAAGCCCCATGTTCACATAATGGCAGCTTGTTTGTGCAGTCACACATGGATTCATCAAACTTCAATCTTGTGGAGGAAAATGCTAAATAAATGTAATATCAATTTTTGGAAAAATCCTATACCTAAATTGCCAATAAAAATATACATTTGTGCAGCTCTGTTTTAAGGCAAACACTCAGTTAAGCCCAGACTTTTAAATATAAATCATGTTTGAATGAAAGCGGTTTAACTGTATCTTAATGGTTGAAAACAGAAGCTGTTTACCTGTGTGTGTGTGTGTGTGTGTGTGTGTGTGTGTGTGTGTGTGTGTGTGTGTGTGTGTGTGTGTGTGTGTGTGTGTGTGTGTGTGTGTGTGTGTGTGTGTGTGTGTGTGTGTGTGTGTGTGTGTGTGTGTGTGTGTGTGTGTGTGTGTGTGTGTGTGTGTGTGTGTGATAAATATAGTAAAATTGTATAGAATCACTTGCTTGTCTGTGAATGGATTGTTTCTTAGGATCAAGCACTGTTAGGTATGTTTTGAAGCATGGCAGCTGGTTCAAGCTGGTCTTGAGGTGGTTATAAGCTAGCCAGGAGCTCATAACCAGCTTATAGCCAGCTCAGGACCAGCTTAAATCAGCTCATGACCAACTAAGGACCAGCTTAAACCAGCTGCCATGCTTCAAAACATACCTTATCAGCATATGCTGTTTTTTTTCATCAGGGAGATCTCATTCCATATACATTTTTAATGACAGTATTTACTAACAACCTCTTCTTTTATTCACAGTTCTTGTATGCTTTGGGATGTAAAACAGCAACTATCAGTTTAAGAGTATGTACGTGGCAAGACGTTCCACAGTAGCTAAACCTGCTGCTTTTCAACATGTTTACTTTTTATTTTCACTAGTGAATTCCTAATTAATAAAATAAAAAATCTACAACACAAGGGGATTTCCACTATTTTCAAGGCAGATGACACGGAACTATTCTTCAGAGGGCGAGATGGGTGGAAAAACTGCAGGTATTAAAACATGTTTCTTATGAGTGAAGACAGAACGAGCCAGAAGCCAGCCTGGGCTTGTCAGTGTGAACCTGATCTTTCGGTACAGTACCCCCTCTCATATATGCATGCATTTGCACACACATAGAGTGATTTTGTTCTGCAGTAAAAACACTGAATTACATAAAATTAGGAGATAGGGATGACATAAGACTGGGCCAGCATCTACTCCTCCCACTCTACCATAGTCTTGTTTTAGTGAAAAGGGTGTATTAGAATTTAAACTCTGGTGATCTCCAAAAGCTCATATAGACCATACATCATCCTTTCTCTTTAAGAAGAGGTGTAAGGCAAGCCTTGATTGAAGATGACAGCACACTGCTGGTAATATGATATCTGCAGGTAAAGGTCATGAGTGACTTAACAGCAACCTCAGTTACTCAGCACAGCTGTGTGCATTCTGTGCCTGTTATCAAGATGCTTGCAAACATGCAAGTAGATGACAATTAATAACATTCAAGCCACTTCAGTCTTCATAATGGCAAAACCATTAGTGGGTTGTAGCTTTTGGAGAAAATTCTATACTACAATTTAAATTCTAACATCATTATCATGCTCAAGGCAGTCCATTATTACTAAACAGAATAATAATATAAAGGAATAAATCATTCAGGTGTTTTTCTCCACCACATTCTAAGCTATACACTGTATAGAACTTTCTTATTCACTGTGAAATGATGGTATATTGTTTTGACTGTAGATTCAGGTCACATCACTGTGAATAAAAACAAAAAGAGCTGTTATCTGCTGTTACTGTAGTAGGTTTAAACTGCTTGAATAGGTATTGTCAGCAAAATGATAAATTGCAAACCTAATATATCAATATTTTATTTGACTTTGTCAATAACTTTTTAGGACTTTTAAGACTTGTGAAATATCAGCTATTAGATTTGGAACTGATTTAAAATTATAGAAACAAACATATTGTAAAATACTGTAAGAAATACATTATTTAAAGGGACAACGAACCCAAAAATGACATTTGTTATAATTTGATCACATGTTGTTCCAAACCCATAAGACTTTTGTTCATTTTTGAAACAAATACAAAACCTTAGATATTTATGTCCCTCCAATTAAAGTCCATTTCACTACATCATT
This sequence comes from Ptychobarbus kaznakovi, assembly GCA_027422405.1. NCBI lineage: Eukaryota > Metazoa > Chordata > Actinopteri > Cypriniformes > Cyprinidae > Ptychobarbus > Ptychobarbus kaznakovi. Next base: position 3,614,523 of record CM049806.1, on the reverse strand, counting down.
CAAGCTTTAAAAAAGTTCCTAAAGATTTCTAAGTATTGAGCAGTCTCTTCCTAAGTCTTCTGAAGAGACATGATCACAACCTTATTGGCACTTGAGTGTCAAGCAAGTACCTTTCAGCTTCTGTTAACCACGTTTGATGTGCTGTAAGTATGTATGTTGATCTTCGTTCATATGTAAATAAAAAGGACATCTGTTCATCATATAATGCAATCGTGATTCTTCAGAAGACTTGGATGAAACCACTTGTCTTTATGAACTGACACCCCCAGCAGACAATGCTAGGAGAGCAACTTAAAGGTGAAGTGTGTATTTTTGGAGCCACTGGGCAAACACACCATGCAAAATAAAAGTACTGTTTACGAACAGATTTTCCTAAACACTTTTACACCATTGGTCAGTCAAACAGGAAGTCCCAAACCCCATGATTTATTGAGTCAGTTGATGTCAGGCCACCCCAAATAAACAGAGCAATGATGAAAGTTTCACAGAGCCCTTCACAGTGTTTACACTTTTTGGGGAAATCAACTTACTCCATGAATGGCCTACTGTACAGAACTTACACTTGTTTCTTCACATTATACAGGGATGAGAGGAAGCATTTTATCATTTAGAAAAGTGCACACATCCACCTTTAAGTTAAAATAAGATTTAAGCATCAATAAGATATCATATATATATATACAGTCTGTTTACACTATTTTCATGTTTGGGAAAAATCCTCCTGCATACTGACGTATTGTCTTTTGTATAGCCAGAGACAGTAAAGGAGGAAGGAAGGCATCAGCAATGTTTAAATGGCAAGGCTCAATATGGCAGCAGTTTGAAAGGAAGTCCCGCCTTCCAACTGTGTATTTACAAAAGTGCTGGCAGAAACATGCATGTGAATCAACCTGAACGGTTCTTCTTCTTCTTCTTTTTAGCTGAATAAATACAAATGCTAAATGAATAAATGTAAATGCAAAAATGTTACCTAAAATGCTCAAATGTTTCATTTCAGATTTAATTTGGTGATATGAAATATATTAACAAAATGTATTCATGATTTCAGTATTTCAAGTGAACTGATTTACCTTGAAAGGCTTCCGTTTATGAATCAAGGATTTGGCTGGTTAGTCTGGTTAGTCAAGTCATGTCAGGCAGATAACTTTAGTCAACTACTTAATATCTAGTAAATGATACAGGTATAAAGAATATTTATCCTGCATATAGCTCTCTGAATCTGCTTAGGTTTAGCTTTTATGGCTGACACGTCCTGTAACAATGTACTTCAATGTACTTTTGGGAAACTGACATGAATCCATTGTTGTATAAAGTACAATGTAAGTTATTATTGTCTGAATATGATTCACAACGATACCAGGAGACCTGGCCATTATCTATAGTCTATAACAATATAATTACAACCCTTCTTAAAATAATGAAAGTTTTGTATAATGCAACTTTGAGCTAGATTTCAGTTTTGTGCATGGCACTACTATTTATAGCAGTTATCTAAATTCAAAGGTAATAATATATTGAATGCTGGATCCCTTTTCCCTGATGAACATTAAAGTACTGTGTTTCCGGATGCTGTCCCATTTGTCCCTAAATGTCACCATTGTGTAATATTTATTTAATGTCCATAAAATATAGGGTAGAGTGGGGAAAACGCCCCCCTTAAGGATTGTGTCATTTTATTTCAGTGAAACAAAAGTTAAATGTGTTCAGAAAAGTTATCATAGTTTTAGTGATGGGGAAATAAATTATAAACACAGTATGAAACGTCATGAGTTTTCATTCAGAGTTTTCATATTATTAGATTTTGAACAAAAAGTACATTTGTGCCAAGGGGGCATTTTACCCCACCTATGGGCAAAACGCCCCCATGGGTGGAGTGAATTGCCTCCCAGTCTGACAAAACAATTTGCTTTAAACATTTACAGCAAAATCAGAGTACAGGCAGTTTTAGCTTAAAATAATAATACAATAAAATCAATAATTAGGAATTACAAAATTATAATAGACTTTAAAAAAGTTAGCTGATGATAACTGGGTAGCTAACTAGAGGTAATTTTTAAATATAAAGTCCAACTATTTTTATTCAACCAACTAGTTAGAATACATTTGATGGAAAAACAAAGGACTTGATGTTCAGAAGAGAATAACTACAGTAAATGCCCATTGCCCCCTGAGAGCGTTTTACCCCACACGCTATGTTTGAGAAAAAAAATATGTCATTCTCAAAATATAATTCAATACACCCCACTGTTCTCATATCATATATAACTGTGATGTTCTTCAAAACAACAAGCTTTAAAAAACTTTTTTCTTACTGCTGAAAATTAGATAATTTACTGGGAAATAAGTTTTCTCTCCAGTACATCACCAGTGTAAGCTTCACGGTGAAAATGTATTCATCACTCTCGTCAACGTAGTCCATAGTTACAATAAAAATGTATCTTGATTTTATATTGTGGTTATTTTGGGAAAAACGGTAGGGGGGGGGGGGGTTACCCCTTACCCCTACCCCTTATCTTTAAAATAATATCAGAATAAACGTTCAAGATTGAATTACTTTTAAATGTACGTTAACCATATTGTTGAACATCATGTGACAAGTGCTTTCTTTGTACCTTATAATGAACATGAAAATGAAAATAATTATTTTGACATTTTAAGCAAGTATAAAGTCTCTGTATCTGTATGTATGTATTGTGCACTGTGTAAATTTTGGTCAAGCAATATTAGTGGCTAAGGACTGACTCTGAAAAAAGGATGGAAGTGACAGAAGGTTAAGAAGCATATAAGGGCTCAATATTTGCACACTGGTTGGAAAAAAAACGGTTCCCCTTTCTGCAGTCATATCAAGTTCTCAAGTGAGAATCTAGATAAGACAGAATGAGTGATGACATGAGCAACCAGGTTATAAAGGAGACACAGCATTAGGTGAAGTATGCTAAAACAAAACAAAAAGACTTTCAACTTAAAAACTTTGGTTCAGTTGCTGCCTTAAATTCCTTTTTTGAAAGGCTAGTTTTAGTTTTTAGTTTCCGTTTTTGTTTTTGTAATAGCTTTAGCTTATTTCTGAAGCTTTCTCGGAAGAGACTAGGAAGCAGGCAGGATTGGGTCATAAACCTTTGTCAATGTACAACAGTTCTCAATCTCAGTAGTGTTTACCCATAAACACCTTAAACCCACTGATGGAAACATGAGCCTGTACGGGTGAATAAATAATAAAGAGCGAAACAATAATAGCGGAATGTTTGGGACAAATTTAGACTTCAGTAGAACCGAGTAATCAATGTCAGATGTCTCTCAACACAGCAACAACACATTTAACCAGTACTTTTGCATTAATGCTGGTCATTTGTAAAGTAGTAGAATTTACTTTATGAGAATTATTCTAAAATATATATATATATATATATATATAATAATAAATAATAAATTCTCATGAGACGGATGGCTGAGGAACTTTAAAGACATATATTTTACTAATCGTCTTGGAAAGAGCACACTTTTCTTTTTTTGTGGGAATATGAATGCACAGATTTGACAACCTCAGGCAAAGACAGCAAATGCTCATTTGGCTTGAATGTGGTAAATTAGTTGTTTTTAATTCTACTTCACCACACTGCTTTTATGAATGAACGAAAACATTGTTTGTAGTGCTTTGGGTAATAGGCACATTATAAAAAAGTGTGTTATGTATTGCCCTTATGTGTGAATGGCAATCTCACAAAACACTGATTAATGTTATACACAACAAAAAACTACTAAATAAATACTGGTTGTTTTTCATCCCTGTGTTTAACTGTGGTTCACTTTTATTGTTGGAGTACATATAACTGCTGAAATAGTCCGTCTCTGCCATCACTGAGACTGTCCTGTGTTCATGTATAACTGCTTGGTTTGGTTCAGCTTCCAAAACAGACATCAGAAGACTACAGCGGACAGTCAGGAGTGCTGAGAGGATTATCGGTGCCGCTCTGCCCAGCCTCCAAGAACTTTACACATCCAGAGTGAAGAAAAGGGCTAAGAAAGTCCCTCTGGACCCCTCACACCCAGTCCTCTCTCTCTCTTTGAACTGTTGCCCTCTGGCCGGCGCTACAGAGCCCCCAGCACCAAAACAACCAGACACAAGAACAGTTTCCATATCCCACCTGAATAACAGATAACACACCCCAGTACTGTACATCTATAAATAACTCATCAAACCTTCAGCCGTACATAGGACACAGGCACATTCACAGTTCTGCCTATGGTCATTTTTCTTTTCTGTATATTTGTATTTTATTGACGAGAGGTGTAAAGTCTTCAGTTGAACGGCCAGCAGATGGCAGTAAAGGATAGCGAGTGGACCTAGGTTCTGTTAGACTGCCGCTTTGAGCGCGAGACAGAAATAACCCGGGGTGAAATGTAAGTGGCTGACCCTCGCATGCTGCTCTACACCTGTAATTGAGTTCTTCACTTTCAAGTTGTTGGTGCGCTGACCAAAGAAACACGCTTTCTCTCAGTGAGTGTTTGCAAGGCCAAGGGTTTTCACATGCTTCTAGGCTAAACTCGCCTCTGTCCTCATTACAGCGCCATGGAAGAAGCTTCCTGTGATGCGCAGAGTAAAGAGGACAGAAACGCATTTACTAAAGACCTCCTCAGCCGTGCAGATCTCTCTGCCAACGACAAATACTTGGCTTTGATTAGTGAATTAAAGAATAAAATAACATGAATAAATCAAATCTGAAATAAAACATCAGGCCAGAGGGTGGCAGTCTTCTCCCAATATAGTGACATTTTACATCGTTTTGAAATATTTTGTCATGCAAGCAATGAAACCTTTAAAATAGGTAATGCGTAAATCTTCATATCGTCTTTAACGGTAGTCCAGTGTGTTACCTAAATAACAGGAGATAATCAATATTTTCTTTAGCAATTGCCTTTTTTCTGACCTTATTGCAGACGGTGCCTAATTAATAATAGGCCTATCTATTAGTCTAATGCAAGTGGGCATATGCAATGCGAGGTTTGGATTTATGCAGGTTGCTCAATGTGATAACCCGAGGCTTTAGAACAGTATTGGCAGTTATTTTATACAGTGTGTATTGTATTTCTTCCACATCTCTTTATTCTGTTCTTTAACATCCCAACACAGGCATTCATTCATTTTCAGAAATGTTTGCTGTCCTTTAACCTTTGAAAGAAGCGCTTAGCTTTAAAGGATGTCACTCTAAATGACCTATACTTGTTTTTCCCCCATAACCTTGACATTTCACTCAGTCTTGTTTGTTTTCATACACCATTCATCATACACCATTCAAAAAGATATGTTGTTTTTGCTTCTGACAGCTGATTTTCCAACCGAGCTCCCATCAAACATGAATACTTATCTAAATACATAGACTATAAAGATTTTATTTTTGTACTGCTTTGCAGCTAAGGTGACTTCTAAAAATGATAATTTAGAAATTTAGATTGTATTTTATTCATTTATCTTTATTCATCCATCTATTTTATGCTGAATATTAAAGAAAACAAAAAGCGTTGAAATGTAACTCTTTCATTAAAGAGAGGTGCTTTTTTATATGTCTTGCTGCACTTCATATCATAAATCAGTGAGGGTCAAATAAGTGCAACAACTCTTACCAACCACAAATGTTTTTTTTTACTGTACTGATAGATGTTGTTCAGAAAGGATCCAGCCAAACTCTTTACATTTACCTGATGTAGGTCAGTGCACTCTGGTTAACACAAGCATGTTTGCGATTTAAAATCTGATTGAGTTGACAGAGGTCAGCCACTATATGGTTCATACTTGCTGTGTATCAGTGTGCGCCGCATTCACGTCTCCAACTACATACAGCCCCTGGACTGACTCCAGAGAAAACAAGCAAACAAATATTTCAATTTTTGAATTTGTTATGGAGTTCAGTGGAGTGTCATGGTGCTTCTCCCAATTTCATGTTCTGATTTCAGCCTAGCTCTTTCCAACCCCCCCCCCCCCCCCATAACACTGATCCTACCTTGTTGCTCAGCCTAATTTCATTTCAACAGCAAATGCCCGGGAGAGCGAGGAACTCGCCACTATCTCACCTCATCTTGACAGACAATTGTATTTACTATTTTCTTTTCACAGGCCAATAAAAGCGAGGCAGTTATTGCATCAGATTAAATGAAAAACTGTTTAATGATTCCAATTTATAACTCTACACCGAATAAAGCTGCGTTTAAGAGCTGACAGGCGATGATAAATGGGGCCTCATATAAAACATATTCAGAGTGAAGAATGGCTTTAGATGAATTGCACACTGATACAAACCCCTGATAAAACACCCTAAGAGCCACTAGAAGACTTAATAATGTGCTATTCATTTTGAAGTGATAATTCCTGGCTAATAAAAGCACACAAATTAAAAATATATAAATATATTTTAGAAAGGAAAGTTTTGTTTTCTTCTCACTTAAAGAGAAGGCTGTTACCTCATGTACACTCATTGTCTTAGTTTACGTGTCTTAATGAGATGGTGATTTCCAGCAGACCATCCATCAACTTCTTATCTTCGCTGAACTGATTGTCACAAACTGCCGCTGAATGAGCCCACTGTGACACGCGTTACCAGCTCACTCCTAAATACGTGACGCATGACAGAAGAAAAAAATACTTCCAACGGAACAGCACTGTTTTGAGGGTGCATCATTTGTTTTATCACATTTCTGTCTTGTATTCATATGTACCGGTGAATTTCATCTAAATCTTGTAACATTAGATACAGCTGGATGAAGCACAGAATTTCAGATTATTTATTTATAAAAACATTAGGGAACGTGTTAATTGATATATATACAGAAAACAATATGGATTGCAATATTTGTCCTGTTTTCCATTCTTCATAAATGTACACATTTCACCAAAACTAGAACATTTGCCAGTTGACTATACCCAATGCAATAACATGAATAATACCACAAACACAATGAATATGCACTTCCACCATAACACTTTAACCCATAAGCTCATATTTGTTGCTGAAATTCAGTCACACACAAAAGATCTCACTATTGCTATCCACACAATTGAATGATAAACCACTAGCTATGTAGGTGAATCATGAAGAGATACATTCTGACACATACTGAATATTAGTGCTGTTAGTGCACAAATTGATTTCTGAAACCCTTTGTTCATTAGAATGAAGTTAATCTTTGCATTTAGTCAGATCTGGTACATTCTGAAATGATTTATTGTTTCAATACGTAATTATATATCTTTATATTATTATTATTATTATATTACACCTACTATTAGTGTACATAAATGTTTATATGACTTAAGGGGAGAGTTTATCTTCAACTCTTTCTTTATAATACACGCCACGGAGGTCATCTGAGAAATGTCATGTAACTTGCTGTTTAGAGAAGAAAGTCATTGCACTCAAACAAATCAATGTTCCAAAAGGGGGTTTTCACGGCAAATAGCCAAAGAAGAACCGTTTTGGTTTCCCCAAAGAACCTTTCAGTGAACAGTTCTTAAATAAACCATAATTTTCTTAGTGTGAATAATATTTTCTTAATCTGAAGAGCTTTTTTCCACAGTGGATGTTGAAGGTTCTTCACGGAACCAATAAAGTACCTTTATAACTGTAATGTTCATTATCAGTGTGTGCAATATGTTCCTGTACAATAAACGATATGGTGATTGTGGTGCATGTGTCCAGAGCTGGCTAAACGGCTGTGCCCTTCATCTGCCAGACAGCTTCTTAACACCACCTCCTTGTTGTTGTCAAGGGCAACCTGTGTTGCTATAGGACGAGTGATAATCTACAATTTGAATGATAAGAGTGTCTTGTTAATGAAAAAATGCTAATGTTGAACTGTTTGATGAAGAAACAAAGTGTGTGGGGGGGATCTGGTGTGACACCTGGGTGGTAGATGAAGCAGACAGCATTGTGAGAAACTAAGCAGTTTGATGTGTCATCTATGACAAATGACCCTAAACGGACTCTTTATATGCTTTCAAGGAATTTTATATTTATTGTCTATTGTTGAAAACATGAGCATGTTTTGTCAATGGTGGACCAAACCCTGGAGATGTGGAGATACTTAACTCATTTATTCTTGATTAACTATTACTTTTAGTGGATCAAATGTGAAGAATATTGTCTTTTTATGGAGTAAAATGCTAATTTTTCATTCTATGCACGATTTACAATGTATCCTTCCACTAATACAATAGCTTGCAATTAGCATTTTTCAATCCACCCCAAGTTGTGCCTTTGGTTAATGTGTCCGTAATGAGGGCAAGTCTCTGCCTAACCCCATCGGCCATCTTTTGAGATGTCATTCGGCACAATTGCCTGACACATCGATTTGCACAAACAACAAGAGTTGGGCCCTTCAGAGCCACTTTACCACATCTTAGCAACACCCTCTGTCCACGTCCCTGGTCACACATTTACATCCCAACATAAACTATCCTCTTTTCACCCAAGGACCCCTCTCAAAAGCCCTTCTTGGTGCTTGGGGAAGACCCCAGGCCAGTGCTTGAGAAATGTGGGTCTGAATAGGGCTTGCCCTGGCCATTGTCCTAAGTCTCTCTCTATGTACACAGCCTTTGCTCCGGGTGTTTTCATCCTCTTAATTGCATCGCCTCAGGCTGTCAATGTACCCTGCCAATGACATCACTTTCACAGGGGTCCGGGCCAGGTAAAAGAATGCTTACATGCTTACCGTGGGAGAGGTGGACATGGCAGCAAATATTCTATCGTGCCCTTATACATATTCTGAACGTTCCATTTTTTCATACACACTATAGACGGTTTCAACGGCAACAACATAAACAAATGTTACGGTGCATGCGCGTGTTTGTGGCCCTAACTTAACTTCTGGTAGACATCCAAATAGAATCAATAACAACAGCTAAGTCCCTCTGGAGTAGATATTTTTTTTATAACAAGCAAAATATGTTTGCTTCGTAAATCAGATGGACTGAGATGCAGTGATAACTACTTGGATGGACTTATCAAAAATGCTAATTCACTCTCTGCCAGCAGGAGACTCTTAAAAGTGGGAGAAATAACGTTAACGTTAGAGGGTTGCGCCCGGTAACGGCTGTAAACTGAGCTTGCAAACGCTGCTTTATCAGAGATATAACATGCAAGATTAAATTAAAATGACATCAAACATTTTCTAAAGACAGTGTTCCTTCAGAAATACAGTGATATAAAAACACCTGCGTCTCATTTTTATTTTTAAACGTGCATTACGTGCTCATGTTTATTCAACAAAGCCTTTTGGAAAAGTTTTGATATTGTGGTGGGTCGCCACAAATAAATGTATGTATGTGAATCACATCCCACAGCACAACAACCTGAGCCCAACTTCATTACTAATCACTAATCACCGGAAGTTAACTTCGGTCCGGGCGCGTGCGTGTAAATCTACTTAGGTTTTTTTTTTTACCTGTAGAATATGAATTGTATAATCATACATTTTTTGGGAACTGGCATTTAAATTTATTTTTTTCTCATTTTTAATTCTAGATTGGCTGCATAATTGGAGGTGTGGTCTTTGTCATTACTGTCAGCTGTAAATACTCATACTGGGCTTCTTTTGACATTTTGCTGATACTTTTGCATGTTTTGAAAGCCAGAGGAAGGAGGATTGACTAAAACACTGCTAATAAAATTTTTATAATTTGGTAAAACTGTAAGTGTTTTAACAGTTTAAAAAACTTTTTAAGGATCAATTATCCATATTAACTAGCTGCATATTACTGCAGTGTTGGCTGTTTATTAGTACCTAAAGCACATAATGCCTTATTCTGCATTTCCATATTTGAGATTTTTTTAGAACTTAACAACTACCTTACTAACTATTAATAAGCAGCAAAATGGGAGTTTGTTGAGGCAAAAGTCATAGTTATTAGTGAGAATTGGAACTTAAAATAAAGTGTGACCATATTTTCTAACAAAGCGTATATATATATATATTAGGGGTATCAATGTAAACAAAAACATTTTTAACACGTTAATATTTTTTTTACGCAAATTAAACGTTTTATAAGTTTTGACCCCAACTTCTTCCCGCCATCGCAGCATGGAAGGTTATCTATCATTGTATGATGAGGGTACAGCAAACCAGTGTTGCCAGGGTAGCGGCACAAGTGTATTACTAATGTATATTATACTTGGAATGTAACGTTATACCTTGCAACTTAAGAACGGAGAGGTGCTTGTAACATCACAAACAGCATGAGTTTCAGCCAGAGCATAGGCTACATGTTAATGATTTTACAGAGCAGAAATAAACATGACAACAGCCACTATAGATTATATAAGATAATAAACAAACGATTACGGTAGAATATGGTTTGTATGTGATTTTCTTTAGATGAATGTTTAGGCCTACATCTGAAATACCAATTTGTAAACGACCAAATTCCACATGATCGCAAAAGGAGGTTATTACTAACATGTGGTTTGAAGTGAGTTCTGAATAAAAGTGCACTATTAATATCATAAATTATCTTATGAAGCATGATGCTATTATTACCTCTAATGCAGCTGAAGAACAGGTCCAATTCTTCTTCATAATGCATTTTGTCATAATACTTCACATAAGGTCGCAATAAAAGGTTTTGGTGTATTTATTTAGTCAAGTCAAGTCACCTTTATTTATATAGCGCTTTTAATAATACAAATTGTGTCAAAGCAACTGCAAAATATCAAAATAGGAACATTTTTGAGTTAAAGGCATTTCATTATTGAATTCAGTGATGTCATAGTCCAGCTCAGTTCAGTTTAAATAGTATCTGTGTAATCAAGTCGGTGATATCGCTGTAAATGAAGTGTCCCCAACTAAGCAAGCCAGAGGCGACAAAAGGAACCAAAATCGGTGACAGAATGATAAAAAAAATAAACCAGGCTCAGTGTTCCCCTCTCATACCTAGTTTGTCATGCAGCAAAGTCAGATTTTAAATTTAAACCATTTAGATTTTTGGTTCAATCTGCATTTAAAGTCACACCAAATTCAGCTGGGATTGATTCAAGTTCTTCCATGATTGAATCATCATTTCAGTCTATGATTCTTGTTATTACACAGAGCCATGTCATTTTTTATAATCGATTAGAACAGCACTATATACATTATATTGCCAAAAGTATTGGGTCACCCTCGAATTTTAATGAACAGGTTGTTGATCTTTAGTAATTTCCAAGAGTACAAATCGTTTAATTTTTAAGCATATGATGATATCCTCTAGGGAATTTGTGCTTCAAATTTTATCAGCAACAGTTTGTACAGAACCCTTTTTCTATTTTTGAATATTGACATGTCATCTGTGTTAGGTTTAGACAGATCAAATGAAGAAATGTGTTTCAGTGACATGATTTCCTCTGCTGTCAGATGCACTAAGTGATCTGCAGCAGCCATCTTCACTCTGGTATTTCACTCGATGACTTGTTTTCGCAGCATACCTGTGTTTACATCGGAAGTTCGAGGCGGCTGAGCCTGCCGGTGCATAACTTGCGTCATAACCAAACGTTATGTGATTGGCTTACGGGTACACCAATGATTTTAAACTTCAGACAATGAAAGTAAACACTTGTCAATTATGCCCTTCCAGACTCTGTCTACGAAGCAAAGCTAAGTAGCAGAGTTTGGTATTACCAGGCTAGGGGTGACCCAATACTTTCGGCAATATAGTGTATATATACATATACTGTAAAAAAATGTCTGTAGAAAATATGAAAAGGTACTGGTAATTTTCTGCCAGGACATTATCGGTTAAGATTACAGACATGTCCTTTAATCCCAAAATACAACATAATGTGTATCTCCATAAACGGTTAAAACACCTGTGAAAACTCAATACAGAAAATTTCTTCACATTAACACAAAACAATGGGCCCTGTTTTTACACTTTTCATAGAGTATAGTCTATAATCCCCACACATGTTACGCCCACATAGACACTCTCATTGCTCTCTCATTGTATGAGAATGAAAGAAAATATCTTAGTAGGTTTGAGTATATATCTTTTTGAGTCAGAGATATACAAATGGCTATATACAAACTACTTTTAAAATATTACAAAATTGTTATTTTTTCCCCGATAAATAATTTTTCTATTCATTTGGTTGTTGTTTTTTTTGCTTTGGATGTTCCGTTTACTCACTAAGAAGATTCACTTGGTCTTAGTTGTGGGCGAAACGCACAGACCCTGTGTGGGTTGAGAAAGTTCGCTATGGCCCAAACAGAGTCACTTCGAGGCACTCGCTCACTCTGAGTCACTTTTGTGGCAGATGTGATTGGTTATAATAAGTGCCATCAAAACATTTTCCTCACCCTTGACCTTTACACCACTGAAAGAGACAGGAACAGACACAGTACACTATAAGAGCCATTTCCTATCCAGTTACCATTTCCACTGTGATTTTGTGAGCACCCATCACACCATACCGTTTATTCAGGAGAACACATAATTATCTTTTTGTTTACTTTAATAAAGAGGCATCCGAGTGCTCCAGCCTCAAGCACACATGCACACACTCAAACACTAGAAAATAGCCCAAAACAGGAATAATGATATTGTCCCATTCACTTGGTATAATTAAAACATTACTAAGTATTTGCTTTTAACTAACCTAACTGCTATGCAAATGTGAGTTATTGTGTGAGTTGCGGAACACAGAGATTTTACCCCCTTTCAGCTTTTGGGCCATTTAAAGTTCACCTCTGAAAATACTATTTAGAATATGATGTGATGGTACTGTTTAATTTCAAGAGGTACTTATCTCAAAGTCAATATCTTACCTCTGTTTTCCATGATGCCACGCTTCGCCACCTTTATTAGTTGGTAACCAGGCAACCAGAAGAGCATGGCTTTAGCAAATGGATGATTTCGGGATGCGGTGAGCCCAGACTGGACCTGGAGCCCTGACCTTGACAGCCGCATTGGATCTCTTTTCTCTTCCTGCTCTGGAAGGTGTCACCGATAAACGTTACCTTGTCTCGGCAGGTGTGCCAATATGGAGAGGCTCATGGCACTGGCGGGGGTCACCAGCCCCACCCTGTTACCCCATTTATTCTAATAATGGCCCATTAGGTGCTGGCCAATGAGAATGTGGCAGTCTGTGACCTGTAGATAAAAGAAATAATTACCTCATGGTGAGACATGGTGCTGCATACAACACTTCTACTAGACTTTTGCAGAACAGCAGGCCTGGAGCATGGTGACGCTCTTGCCACTAGATGGCAGCAGTACGGCCGCTCCAGCAGAGGGCTGGCGGCATCACTCTAGAGCAGGGATCCTCAAATCTGGACCATTCCTGCAGAGTTTAGCTCTAACCCTAATCAAAAACACCTGAGCATGCTAATCAGAGTCTTCAAGATCATTAGAAAATAACAGGTAGGTGAGTTTGATCAGGGTTGGAGCTAAACTCTGCAGCAGATTGGATCTCCAGGGAAAGATTTGAGGAACCCTGCTCTAGTGTTTTCCATTTTTAGATTCCCAGCAGTATAATTTCATACCAGCTTCCCATATGTTGTGCATAGGAAAGAGGCCTTAGCGTAGCAGCATATATTGCACATTGCAAAGTTAAGTTGTTCTCCGTCAGTACACGAGCTTACAGCCTCTACAGTCATTTTCTATTATTTATTATAATGTTGCTTATTGCTTTGAGAAATGCCTGTGCAATAACTGGCACTGATTTCATTGTTATTGATGTATTTGCACATTTCAAACTTCCAAGTGTCCATCATGACACTCCTTTTTGCCTAAAAAACATATTCACCTGTTAGCTCATAGGCCTAGAATATTTAATAAAAAATTGCAAAGGCCTGATTAGAGGCCCTGGAATATTTAATTCCATTATCGAAAAATAAACACAACTATATTCCATTTTAGAAGTTTAGAAAGGTGGCAAATTCGTTTAAATCCTTGATTATTTTGTTTTAAATCACCTCAGGTGGTCAGCTAAGCATGGAGAGATTTGAATAGAACACTAACAGGAAGTTAGTAACTTGTTTATGAAATCTTATTCTGACAAGCAGTCCCCAGAGATGTGGCATTTACTACAACTAAGCTTTTTACATTTAACATTAGGGAAACAGCATAAATTGGTTGGATTTCCCAGTACAGACATACTTAAATTGTAGAGATGAAAAAAGCCCTATTAAGGTTTTTATCACCATTGTTATCCGTCATACAAATCGAAGCTTAAGAGTGTTTTGCCTTATTGAGCACCAAATGTGGTTGGGACATCAGTGAGTACTTGTGTTTATACGCAACAACAAAAAAGAAATGGCCAATTAAGGTTACTTGAGTTCTCCTTGTGCCCTTGACATTTTATTTTTCAATAGATATCATCTTATAAAAGCGTCTTTTCAGTATTACAAAATGGGGATGCAAATCTTATTCCCTTTCTAAATGGATTTCCATCTTTCACTCGAAATTGTCATCTTGACCGCTTTTGAGGAAAGTTTCACCTCCTCACAATAAATGCTAATTGCCCTCAAAGGTATAAAGAGTATATTTCCAGATTAATTATCCTGAAATTTGGCTGCCCATCTGTGGAGAGGACATTGAATGTTTTGCTCCTCTTTTCTTTTTTGGGATGTGTTAATTAAAGGCTTCAGAAAACACAGATGGGTAACGTGTCTCTCTAGGGTGATGTATGGTTCAAGGAGAGCCTTACAACCTTCTTAAAACCATGGTCATCTGTTTTTTTGTACGGCTGTTCTACCTGGAGAAGAGCAGGAGCGCAGCCTGGCCTCAAAAGAGACGAACCTTTAACTGCCTTACAAACAGATGCACGAGCAGAGGTAAGGAGTGTGAGAAAGAAAGAGAGAGTTAATAATGATTACCATGTGCGCAAGATGAGTCACGTACAGAATGTGAGCGGTAGAAGCTTTGTGGATATGACCACCATATACTACTGCCAGAAAATTACAGTCAAGACTTCTACAAAAAAAATAAAATATAAATAATTACGATCATACAAGAATAAGATGGATCGTGTCAGTGTATCATGGCTGAAAAGGTGCAGCAGAAAAGTTGCAGAAAGTTGGCAAAATGTCACCTGTTGAACTGGCGCAATTGTTTTGACCGTTTTCCGAATGTAGGATCGCACAGCTCTTAGATGATATATTGAAAGAGTATTTTGGAAAGCTCCATTTCTTGATACCTACTGCATCTTGTTTAAGCACTGTTTGCACAGTGTATTTATTTCTAATCATTATTTGTGCTATTTTATCGAGTATTTTTCCCCCTGCCTTTCTTTTTTTATCTTATGTTGAAATAAGTAAATAATATAAGCTTGGAATGTCTTCATTTTTGAACTATTTGAAACTTTGAACTGCAGAAAATTCTGGTGATTGAAATGTACCTTACGTGATCTTAGTAAATAAACCGTTTCTCAAAATTGAATCTCAAGTTATCTGCAGTAACATCCGTTTCTAAGAACTGCTATCCAAATATCCTATTATTTATCCTTTACATCAGTGCTTTTCAACCCTGACACATCCATTTCAAGTCTTAGAGTTACTAATGAGCTGAGGGAAGACATACAAAAGTTGCTGTGTCGGGGGCGGCAGAAACAGGGTTACAGCAATCGATTCTTCCAACAATTGTCCGATTTTGTTTGTGTAGCTGCTAGTTGGAGGAATTCAGCTGTTATGAATGAAACATTTCCAATAGTAAGCAACAGAACTATATCAGATGTCACTAGACATCTCTATTTGTTTTGCCTAGCTACCTAAGTTATACTATACTTCCTCTTGTCCACCAAGGAATTAAGGACTCAGCATTGCACATATTGCACTGTTGCTTTGCTCAAAAGCTATGTGATTTCTATTTCCTTTCTTCTCTAAGGTCTAAAAGATGTTTATTGTTGCTGTAGCTACAGTAACCACAACATTCTTCTTGGAACCACATACAAGACAACAGGACAGAATTCTAACAGTCTGATTGTGAATCTAGTCCTTTGAACACATTCTAAACTTGAGAGTGGATATAACCACTCATTCCACAAAACGCCAACCTCAAGTAACAGTGTCTTGGAGAAGATGATGACAGAAATAATTAAAATGTGCATAACATGGCAACAATCATATACAGTGTTCAGCGTAAATGAGTACACCCCCTTTGAAAAGTAACATTTTAAACAATATCTCAATGAACACAAAAACATTTTTCCAAAATGTTGACAAGACTAAGTTTTATATAACATCTGTTTAACTTATAACATGAAAGTAAGGTTAATAATATAACTTAGATTACACATTTTTCAGTTTTATCAAATTAGGGTGATGCAAAAATGAGTACACCCCACAACAAAAACTACTAAATCTAGTACTTTGTATGGCCTCCTAATGACAGCACCAAGTCTTCTAGGCATGGAATGAACAAGTTGGCGACATTTTGCCAGATCTATCTTTTTCCATTCTTCAAGAATGACCTCTTTTAGAGATTGGATGCTGGATGGAGAGTGATGCTCAACTTGTCTCTTCAGAATTCCCCATAGGTGTTCGATTGGGTTCAGATCAGGAGACATACTTGGCCACTGAATCACTTTCACCCTGTTCTTCTTCAGCAACAGTCGATCATTGTCATGCTTGCACGACGACCAAACGGAGTGATGGTAGCATCTTTGTATAGAGCCGAATTCATGATGCCATCAATGAAATGCAGCTGCACTCATGCAGCCCCACATAAGGACACTGCCACCACCATGTTTCACTGTAGGCACCATGCATTTTTCTTTGTATTCCTCACCTTTGCGATGCCATACAGTTTTGAAGCCATCAGTTCCAAAAACATTTATTTTGGTCTCATCACTCCAGAGTATAGAGTCCCAGTAGTCTTCATCTTTGTCAGCATGGGCCCTGGCAAACTCTAGGCGGGGTTTTTTGTGCCTGGGCTTTAGGAGAGGCTTCTTTCGTGGACAGCACCCATGCATGCCATTCCTCTGCAGTGTACGCCGTATTGTGTCACGGGAAATAGTCACCCCAGTTTGGCTTTCTACTTCTTTAGATAACTGCAGTGAACTTGCATGTCTATTGTTAAATTTGCTGATGATACTGTGGTTCTGGGCCTCATTAACAACAATGATGAGACCGCATACTTGGGTGAGGTAGAGAGACTTACATCATGGTGCCAGGACAACTGTCTCTCTCTGAATGTGAGCAAAACTAAAGAGCTGATCGTGGACTTCAGGAAGAGACAGCAGCGGCCCTACACTCCTCTTATGATCAGTGGGACCCCTGTGGAGAGGGTGAGCAGCTTCAAGTACCTCGGTGTAAACATCTCTGAGGACCTGTCATGGACTACACACATTCAGACTCAGGTTAAGAAAGCCAGGCAAAGACTGTACCATCTGCGACAGCTGAGGAAATTCAGGGTCTCACCAGCAATCCTGAAAACTTTCTATTCCTCAAACCAGGACTGCAAAGCTCTACAGAGAGTCGTGCGCTTAGCTGAGCGCATCTCAGGGTCTGCTCTCCCCTCTCTGCAGGACATCTACCTCAAACGCTGCAAAAGCAGAGCTGCTAAAATCACCAAGGACTCAAATCACCCTGGTAACCATTTTTTCATTTCACTGCCATCTGGCAAGCGCTTCAGGAGCATGATGGCAAAAACTGAGAGACTGAGGAGGAGCTTCTTCCCTCAGGCCATCAGGCTCCTAAACACAAACTCAGTCTCATAACAACTACATAACATCATAACATCTACTGGACTCAACTTAATTATTCTCCATCATCCGCATTGCTGCTATATGTATATACCCGGTACAACCTTTTTGCACATTCCTCTTGCACATCCCTGTTTATATTAATATTTATTAATCCACAGTATACTGTATTGCACATTTGATCTCATTGCACATTTTACTCCTTATTTTATTTTATTATTTGTTCCTACTTTTATTTTATTCTTACCTATATTTATATATATTCTCTTGTGTTATGTTTCATTGTTTTATTTTTATTTCTTTTGCACTGTCCATTGAACGGACCTGTCCTGACTTACATTTCACTACTGATTATACCCTGTATGATTGTGTATGTGACGAATAATAAAGAACCTTGAACCTTGATGCCGATTTTCTTCAACCCTTCTCATCAGAAGACGCTCCTGACGAGGTGTTAACTTCCGTGGACGACCTGGACGTCTCTGTGAGATGGTTGCAGTTCCATCTTTTTTAAATGTTTGTACCACTTTTGCTACAGTATTCTGACTGATAAGTAAAGCTTTGCTGATCTTCTTGTAGCCTTCACCTTTCTTGTGTAAAGAAATTATTTTCTTTCTCAGGTCTTGTGACATTTCTCTTCCATGTGGTGCCATTGCTGACAGCATGAAATGGGAATGGGTTTTCTATAAGTAACACCCTTTTATAGTCAACTGTCACCTGTGTAATGAATTATTAGACTCACCTGTGGTTGAATTCTTGTTAAATTAGACATTTGTAGTCTAAAATTTAGCTTTGCTCCAGAGACTTTCAGTGGGGTGTACTCATTTTTGCATCACCCTAATTTGAGTAAAACTGAAAATTTTGTTCTCTAAGTTATATTATTAACCTTACTTTCATGTTATAAGTTAAACAGATGTTATATAAAACTTAGTCTTGTCAACATTTTGGAAAATGTTTTTGTGTTCATTGAGATATTGTTTAAAATGTTACTTTTCAAAGGGGGTGTACTCATTTACGCTGAGCACTGTATCAACAACAATACCAGACAATATCAGATGATGTATGTTGCAGCCAAAAAAAACTATTATGGCCAACTAGGCTTCATACTTGACATAATGTTTTGATTTCCATTCTCATACTCTTTAATTCCAAACAACCTAAACATCCATGTGTCCTTTTTAAAAGCCAATGAAGACACAAAAAACATTTGAACATCTGACCATTTGACCATTTGACAATTCTTACCATTTAAATATATTGTATATACGAATTCAAGAGTTGGTGAACAATTTTACATATGTATCTGATGCAATTCCTAAATCAAGAGATTTCCTCATAACCATGTTTTTTGGCAGTAACCACAAGTTGATGGAACAGATTTGGATTGATGGATTTTTGGACTGTACATATTGTACATACAGTATTAATTACTTTAACAGCACATGTCAGGAGCAACAGGAGCGATGGTTGGTAAGCAGCTCTATCTGCTCTTGATCACACCTCTTGTTTCTCTAGCACAAATCCGTGGCTCTCATGCTCATCTCATGCAGATGTACTCAAAAGCCCCAAGTGTCAGGCCCATCACTTAAAACACTTTCTTCTTGGACAATTACTCCCATGAATCTCTGCACCACAGAAACCCCATTCATGCGACCTGGAATCTTCACGAACGATTAACTGGATGGTGTTTTAGAGAACCAAATCAAATGGCAGCTTTTTAGTGAAGAGCACTGGCCATTACAACCAGCCAAAAGTAAAGAGTGGACAACTCCCATGCAGAGGATCTTCGTTTGTAGTGAAAATGCACAGGGCTGCCCCGGTGTTAATTAAACATTTTTCCCAAAAGTGCACACTTGGCTGAGAACGAATGAAGCTCTCAGTTGCATTTGTGTTTGGAGAAGCATTCTCTCTGTATGAGCGACCCTTCTCAAGTGGTTGATATATCAAAACTTGAACTGATAGATGCAAGAATGGCATGCCATTGGTGTCTTTATGCGCCCATCCAGCTCATTTGAAGTGTTTCAGTCATCACGCTTTGGAAAGGGATATATCTTAATAGCTTGACCACAAGGGTCTATCATCTCCATTCTTGCTCTGAAGGTCTTTCAGGGAGCCCTCTGAGCGGTCATAATAGGACTCCCACAGCACAACGATTCACAACAGGATGAGTGGAAAGGATTTTTGTATTGTCAGGGAACTTCATGAGTATATTGCTAGTCAAACCAGGTACTTTAGATTAATATGGAATCTGAATGCAGTGATGAGTCCAATTTATTTATATGTATTCGTCACACTGTGGCATTGCTCTCAAGAGCAAGGATAACATGAGGATAATCTCAGTCTTTTACCCGTAAAGTGGCGTCCAACAAAAACCAGTGGTAATGTATTCCACCACTGATTAATGGTTGCTCCCTCCGTATTTAACAAAACCATCATTGTGATGGAAAGATTCCAAGCTGGACACAATAAAATCTTTGAGACTCTTTGCAGTTGTCGATAATAATACTGATTGTTAGTTCTGGAAGATGCTCTCCTTGTACAGAAAATAAATAAATAAAATAATACATTTTATTTGTGCAGGCCTACATATTGTGAGAGATAAATAACACAACAGGGTTATCTTTATCTTTAAATGGAAACTAGATCTTGTGATAAAATATCTTCTTATAACAAAACTTATATTTATTTGAAACAGCAACAAGTTATTAGAGATACTACAATTTTCTTTGCTAAATTTAAGCTAACTTTTTCCAAAGCAAAAATAAAAATATATATAATAATAATAATAAATAAATAAATAAATCTAGTTCTTCTCTAACCTATAAATCTATTTCTCATTGCAAGCTAATAAAATATAATATAGGCTACAGTTAAGCATTGCTTTATTATTTAGTAAATTATGACAA
This sequence comes from Ptychobarbus kaznakovi, assembly GCA_027422405.1. NCBI lineage: Eukaryota > Metazoa > Chordata > Actinopteri > Cypriniformes > Cyprinidae > Ptychobarbus > Ptychobarbus kaznakovi. The sequence goes on along the minus strand of CM049806.1, from coordinate 3,593,954 downwards.
ATATTGATGCATGTAATTTAAATAGACATTTTCTATTTAAGCACTAGATAAAGCATCACTCTTAGCATTAGCCATCTGTAATAGGCCTACTTCAATTACTACTGAGGCTTAACATCTATATTTACTTTTTTCGTAAGTCTGCCAATTCATTATTAATTGCCCATATTCGGAATGAATCAACTGTAGCACATTGCAGTCAGACCGAAAGTGGAGCTTCACGAGAGACTTTAATCTGTTTGAACTGATCGAAAATGTAGTTACGCCCTGGCTTCACACCTGGAGTAGACCACGGATGATACCTGAGTCCTCTGACCTCGGATATCAACAACTGAATAAGGGTATCTTAAGTAAACGGGGGTTTAACCAGCACAACATGCCACATCTGCTCATTTGGCCGTGCAACATCATGGCAACCAAGCGATTTATTGTAGAGATTTCTGGCATGACTTTCTAAGCCGCAGGTTTACCAAAGCCACGTGAACAAACTTTTGTGTTGGCTATTTGATATAATAAACAGATTTGGACAATTCACAGCCTAAGTGTATCAAAACGACACAGAAGGCAGTAATAGCACTTTGGTCAATAGTGTAGCATGAATCGGTGAATACGGATCAGCTAAAAGCGCTCTTATGAGGCAACCATGTTTGCTCTCATGACCAATTTATTGCCGACGAACATATGGCCAATATTTTGTCTCACGTCATTGCAGGGGGAAAACAAACATCATGTAATGTTAGTAGCAAATCTAAGGCAGAGCCACTTCGCCAGCTATGCAAACGTACTTGGACAATATCAGAAGAGGAGTGCTTGCTCCCCGGGTATATAAAGCACATCAGGCTTATCGGTGCGTGCATCCTTACTTTCATTTGGAGATATTTCATTAACGGTGCGGTGTTTTAACGCAAGCTGCACCACTTACCCTCTTCCGTCAGCCGCCAGGTGAGCGTTTATTACTATCACTCGACCTCTCCGCATACAGTGCGTTAGGTAGGTTGTGCAAAGATCAAATGCTTGCTCGCTTGCGTGTGTGTGTGTGTGTGTGCGTGTTTTTGTGACAAATGAGGACATAGTCTACATTTGTATAAAAACATGGGTATGACATAGGTATTACAAGGTGAAGGTGACTTATGTGGACATTGCCCCATGTCCCCACTTTTCAAAACGCTTAGGCCAGGGTGGGGGATGGGACCACTGCCTCGGAAGCAGTCCCGCCATGGCCTCCCGAATCCCCGAGTTCAAACAGCTCAGAATTACGTTTTAGTCTGGGACTATGGGCTTAAGCCTTGTCCGTGAAACCGGGGATAAAAGTAACACAGTTTGGTAATTTTTTTATTTAAAAAAAAATCATTTGTTGTACATGGAATGATCATTTTCTTGATTTTTTTTGTATTAGCGTGTGTGTGTGTGTGTGTGTGTGAGTGTTGTTTTTATTTAAAAATGACAATGACATAATTTGTGACATTTTTGGAAAACGATACATTTCTCCTGTGAGGGCTAAGTTTAGGTGTAGGGTAGGTGTAGGGCAATAGCACATTTTGTACAGTATAAAAACCATTACGCCTATGGAAAGTCCCCGTAAACCATAAAAACCAACATGTGTGTGTGTGTGTGTGTGTGTGTGTGTGTGTGTGTGTGTGTGTGTGTGTGTGTGTGTGTGTGTGTGTGTGTGTGTGTGTGTGTGTGTGTGTGTGTGTGTGTGTGTGTGTGTGTGTGTGTGTGTGTGTGTGTGTGTTCGCTCGTGCAGGCGCACTTGTGAGTTTAAAATCTAAAGTAAACTTGCTTGTAATGCTTCGTGCGGGGCAATCCTCCCCTTGTTGTTAACGCCTAACCATATTCGAAAATAATTTCAGAAATGCTTCCCTTTATTATGAAAGAGCAATATCTGGGTATGAAAAATTGCATAAATACATATGACATAATTTGAAACCTATAGGCTACGTCAATCTCGCCATAATAAATACAATTCTTATTCTTATTCTTATTATTATTATTATTATTATTATTTTATGTTGCTGTTGCTGCTTTTTTGTTTTCATCGTTTATCATCACATTGTTAATTATAACTGTATTTTAGGTACGTTAGGGTATACCCCCCCCCACACACACACACACACACACACACACACACACACACACATACACACATATGTGTATATATAGGCTATAACGTAAAAATAACCAAAAACAGTGTTTCTGTGTGGCAGAAAACGTCATTAGAAATATTCATTTTAGTTCATTTTTTCAGGCTATACGCGTTTGTACCGGCAGAGTTCGCCCGAGTATCAAAAATGTCTATTCTTTGCTCATCTCCACCATCACCCTCAGTGGAAATCGACTGGATGCAAGTATAATTCATTGGTGTGAAAGAAAGAAATCTCGCTCTGAAATATGTACTATTTCTAACTTCACGTGTGCGTAAAGCAGTTTATTTCAATTAATCTATAATTAATTTCAAACGGATTGCAAAAATAGACACAAACGTCCCAGTGGACTATAAGATACCAAGAAAAGACGTGATTAAAATGATAATCCTTAAACCAATTTGTTTTGGGTGCTCGGATAAAGGTGCCAGGACGGAGAATTTAACACTTATGCGCCATGAAATTCACCGTTACAAATAAACTGGTAGTTAAACAAATGAAGGCATGTCCCTGGGCCATGGGCACCGTGTTAATCTCTTTCTGACATGTTTAATCATTAAAGGCTCTGAGACGAATAAAGGCGCAGCGTTTGCCCTGCAGTCAGGAGAATCAGACCAGCTCCAAACGATCTGTGCTGCAGGGCATTTTCTCGGGTCTCCCAAACCTCCAGACTTATTTTTATACCAACATTTCCCTGTTATGGCCTTTTAATCGCAGGGGGAAAGCAGAAAATCGCTCTTGTCAGTTTATACATTTATCATGAGCACCTAGAGGGAAACAGGGTTACATTTATCAAAGCTTAACTGCTCGCCCAAGGCTTCGGATTTCGCTGAAATTCGTCGATTAAAGCAAGAAATGATCAACGTTATTATAGTCCCCTGGCCTTCAGGCAGCATTAGGATTTTCTTTTTAATCAGGCGTATAAAGGTCTTTTTATTGTCCCCAGTTATTAACAATAGCTTCCATAAAATGACAGGTTCAGACATTTTTGTTCGACAAGGAACTAATTAATTGATGTTTAGCGTTATTGTATATGGTATTTACGAAACATTGTATTTTTAAATAAATCCAAACTATACAATGCCAGATAGCAGAGAACGGCAGTTGCTTTCTCAAAAAATTAACAGTATTTATGATTATTTGCGGGTTTTATTTTAAACACGCGTTAGTAGGGGCTATAACCTACTCCTAATAATTTTCATACATATGCATGTTTTGTGCGTGTATACATGCAACATCCCCTAAATGTTTTAAATATTGATGTGATGCTTTGTGCAAGATTTTATTTTCTGAACCTGAAATATGCCTATAATACAGACACCGACATATAAATTTAAATTGTGCGCGTTTTACTCATTATTATTATTATTGCTGTTAAAGCGAGTGTTGCCCTTTTTATGCTGAAATGTTGTCTAAACATTTCTCCCTCTCTAGCCAATCTGACACTGAGTGCTCACAGCTGATGAGGGGACCTCAAGTACTGGATATTTAGATAGCAAATGCGATGTAAACACCGCTGTCAATGCTCATTGGGAATTACACGATTTTAACTCCAATCGGTGCGCTAAGATACCGTCGCTCCTCTTTTCAGTATAAGCGCAAAGACAAACTGTCTATTTGAGCGACCTGCTAAAGTAAACAGGTAAACAGAAGGAAATGGCTCTTGAAGTGAAGTATAGCCACTCAGCCGGTGCACATGTACTTCTCCTTACCGAACTCCTCGGTTCAACTGTTCAAACACATTCCCAAATCACTGGCCACAGACAAACCACGAGTCCTGCCATCGATCGTGGACCGTGTTGTGCTGTTACAGTGGAACAGAATAGACTGGTGCATTAATTAATTCCTTATTTACAAATATTCTGTCATATATGTTATTCTGGAAATAATATTCGAAACTGCATTAATGCCAAACAAAGAGTGTAACAGTAACAGTGTATGGTGTGTTTAGTTTAAATCTGTGTGTTTGCAAGGTTCTCGTCATTTATCATTTCATGGCAACAGGGATGTGTTCAGTAACCTGTCTCTGCGGCATGGGAAGGCAGGGAGAATGACCTTGCGAAAAGCGTTCACAGTTCGACTTTGCTCCTGGCCCGTCCAGTTCAATGCTCCCATTGTCTGATTTTTCTCTCGCTGCATGATTAATTCTACGTAAAACTCTGGTTAAGTATTTACCTATCAGGTAACTGATTATAAAATTGATCATAGGTTGAAAAATATGCTTGGTTACTTGCGTGTTTTCCATAGCATGCACAATTTTAGATGAGATTGCTGATATTGTAAATCTCGCTGAACCCAGAATCCTACAGGATATTTTATATTTTTATATCCTATCGAATATTCTAACATTTCGCTTGCAGAAAGCGAACGTTAAAATCAGTATTCGTGAATTTAACGTTAGTAACAACAACAGCAATAATGTATATTTTCAACACATAATTAATAATGAAAAATATAAAGAAATAGGGTTATCTCATTTGTACCCCACTTATCACCAATCTTGAATGCTTGCATGCGTGCGAGAAAAAGAGAAAGTGTGTGTAGAATGTGCGTGCGTGCGTGTGTGTGTGTGTGTGAGAGAGAGAGAGAGAGAGAGAGAGAGAGAGAGAGAGAGAGAGAGAGAGAGAGAGAGAGAGAGAGAGAGAGAGAGAGAGAGAGAGAGAGAGAGAGAGAGATGAAGGACTTTCCTTGATATTGTGAAGGGGTACAGAAATGAATGAAGAGATAGTCCATTGAAAGCAGTGAATGCCATGACAACTAGGAACAACCTCAGATTTATTCCAAACAGTTAGAACGTATTGTACAGGGGCGTCAATCATCTATTATTTTGGCCCTTAAATAAATGCAAAAACTACGGCCGGACAAAGGCTTCCAACAGGAGCCGGACATTTGTCTACATTTCCCCTATTGTCTGCAGCTTAGCAATCGGTTTGTATTTGTGTTTGCCCGGGTTCGACCACCCAGGATGAGCAGAGGACTGGCTAGAAACGTGCAACATTGTCACCCACATCACATACTAGATAGGAGGCAAAGAGGCGAAAAAGAAAAGATAGGACAGAGGGTTGAAAAGGAGAGGCAAAATACACAACAATAATGCTTCACTTTTTGTGCTGCGGTCGGACAACGGAAAGAAGCAATACAAATATAATGATCAGAAACTTGTTTTAAAAACGAGGCATTAAACTGTCGTTCATGAAATTTGAAGATAGTTTTACTGTTTACCCACATAATAATCTCGATTAAATATGTTATGAGTAATACTTCGCTTTTAACGTGCTCTAAATTATAAAATGAATTATGCAAATTGCACAATATTTTTTTTTAATTCACAATAAAATGTCTGTAACAACAATAAGAAAGCTAATAATCATCCAGAAAAAAACAAGACCATTAATTGTTTCTTTCCCGTTTCATCTTTTTTGATGACTTAATCATGTCCAGTGAACGACCCTTCTCCTTAATCCCGAACCAAAATATTGACCTACATAAATTAGTCTGTGACCACTAGAGAAGATTTCGTTGCCCTTCTTTAAAATCAACATTTTGGGGATTACAAAGAGACATCCCCCTAAATGCTGGATACAAAAAGCACTTTCAGTGAAACATTTATTTATATACATCTGCGTTATAAGTTCCTATGAACAGGTTTTGTCCATTTGCAGTTCAAGAAGGCCTATGATGTGTATAAAGCTACTTGGAGGTTCTTTGTATGTAAATAGGGTGTAAAAAGGCCCTCCCCATCTTTGTAATTAATTGACACGTTATACCACTCATCATGTTCTGAAGCACCAATGGTATAGGCTAGGATCTCCCCAAAACCCACAATTTCACATCGGCAAACACTGTCTTCATCCACTTGACTCCCAAGACCCGCCCACACGTGGCCAACCTTTTTCGTTTTTAATGCTTTTTCACTGCAGGTTCATGTGTTGAGACCAACCTTATATGGACTGATCAGCCTGGTAATGGCTTATTTCCCCCTAACACCCAGCAGTAGCGCAATATCCATGAGCTAGATATACCACTTCAGTCACTTTGGCATTCTTCCTGGACTTACAGAAGTGATTTCTCCGCTACTTCCCGCCCCCCAAGCAACGGTTACCGATCGAGCCTCATGCATCGACTTCAGTTTATTTCGCGCTGAAACGGCACCGATCCTATATTCATTAAATCATCTGTGTTTTGTGTTTCTAAACAGAGGATTGCCAAACTGGTACAGCAACTTCACTGCATCAAATGCCCCAGAACATGTCGCTGACCAACACAAAGACGGGCTTTTCAGTAAAGGACATTTTGGACCTCCCTGATACTAACGATGAAGAAGGATCTATCACCGGGACTGAGGAAGAAACGGAGGGTTCTGAGGCGACTAAAACGCCTGGAGTGCTAGTGCAAGGACCTTTAGAGAATGTTCAAACCCGACCTTTAAAGAACCCGTTTTATGATAATAGCGACAATCCTTATACCAGATGGCTCGCAACTACGGACAGCATCCAATACTCGTGTAAGTAGCAAGAAATCACACAAGTTGAAAGTCTCTTCGATTGTAAAAAAGCACTATTATTTACTCACAAATATTTTGCAAAGCTGAAATCATTTGGCAAAATCACTGTTTTTGATAGCCTACTGTCGCAGATCTGTTGATTTCCACTGTTGCACTTGTCTAAAGGCGTAACCTATTATGTGCTTCTGGATTGTGGTCATAACTGCTATTAAATTAGTTATTAGCACTACGTGTTTTTTGTTTTTTTTCTCAGAAATCCTGTTTAAATTTCACTGACAGTTTCTGGGAGCTTTGTTGACTGATATTTTTCGCTTATATTTTCCTCTTTGTTAATCAGTAACTGTTGAATCGGCTATACGGCAAAATCATCGTTTCGTTTGGGGCTCACGCCCCGTTATAATAAGGGCCTATTAAAATGAAAAGCATGTTCATGTTAAGAACAGTCAGATATACAATAACAGATCAAATCAAATGCAAATATTTGTTCGTTTGTATAATTTAAAATAAATACAAAGAAATGGCACACATACACACTTTCTTGCGATTTACAATTATATTTTATTTGATGTGGTATTAAATTTACTCTTTTCCCCCTTTGCTTGTTTTTTTTTTTTTAACCAGTACGCGGCCTCTCCGCAAACTCTCAAGACTCGTCTGCGAAATCTCCGGAACCTTCAGCGGACGAGTCGCCGGACAACGACAAGGAAACTTCGAGCAACGGCAGCGACTCCGGTAAGAAGCGCAAAAGGAGGGTGCTCTTTTCCAAGGCACAAACTTACGAACTCGAGCGCCGGTTTAGGCAACAGAGGTATCTGTCAGCCCCGGAGAGGGAGCATCTCGCCAGTTTGATCCGCCTGACTCCAACCCAAGTGAAAATCTGGTTCCAGAACCATCGATACAAAATGAAGAGGAGCCAGGGCGGAGAAAGGTATGGAAGTGACCCATCTCCCTTCTCCTAGGCGGGTGGCCGTGCCTGTGTTAGTCAGAGATGGCAAGCCCTGCCATACGCTAAAAGCTCAGGACTTCGCAGCTACTTTTCAGGCTGGAATTCCGTTCTCCGCGTATAGCGCCCATTCTCTCCAGCACATGCAATATAACGCGCATTACAGCGCCGCCACCACACCACAGTTCCCAACAGCACATCACTTGATGCAAACGCAACAGTGGACTTGGTGAACAAATACTGACTTGCAAATGCAGGGCTGCATTTTAAAGACCGTGGTAGGGAGCTTTCCAAACAAAAATACAAGACTTTTTATTTTTGCAGCTTGACCCTTTCTCACCAATTTATTTTGGGGGTTGACGTGTGCGCCATGTTTACATGTTTTCGTTAAGAAAACCGGGTCAAGCCTCTCCCCAAATTTAAGAATGTTAAAGCTCTTGTGAAATTTTGTAAAGTATGTTTGTGTGTTGTAGAAATGTTTTCCTTTTGTCTTTCGTGTTATAAGCACGTGCAAATCCACTTTATGATTATTGAACATTTGATTTCATTATTTTACAGTGGACCGAATATATTTATGGCCATGAATAAACATTGGCAATCTTTAGCTTATTACATTGGTTTGTTTTCTATGTAAATATTTTGTGATAAGTGTTTACAATATTATGTTTGACCGTTCAGTAAGCTATAGCCTAAATATATCCGATATTTAGGAAAAATGGAACATCAGTTGTCGATAAATATCCCTCATGTTAATTTCAGTAACACCGCGCGCTGGCGAGGGAGGTCTACAATTCTTTTTATTAAGACTTTTAATAAAATTATGTGTTTCAGAAATGCCGATTTGTTTTGCGTTTGGTCTCAGTGATTTCGGACACATTTAGCAAAATATGGATTGTTTCTTCGCCATCTCCCATTAATACAAATACTTATAATAAACTAATAGAACGAATAAAACAAATAATATAAATATGCTAATTTATAAATCCTTTGTGTTTGCACAAATGTTGCTTTGGACTGCTTGTCGCTCTCCTGTCACTTCATCAGCAACACAATTGGCTTTATTTTTCCTTATTTATCTGCTCGAACACTTCAGCAATAAGATGGCTAAAGTCACTTGTGAAACGGGGGTAAAATCCACTCACTTAATATAAGAGTGCTTCTTCAGCTAAGCAGCTCTTCATTCAAACGCTCTCTCCTTTTCAGGCTCCGCGGCCGGGTGTTAAAACGGCACGTTTAAGAGAGAAAACACACGTCACAAAGTTTTGTTAGCTTAATATTGTGTCATTTTACTATTTAAAATGCAATTCCAGAATATTTAATTGTCAATTAAACAGATGTGTTGTTACGGTTTGCCACACTGAAAGAAGTTATTCGCTTGAACTGATATGCACCGCGGCCGTATACGAGTCGAAGATGTTTTACACATCGGATGTCGGCTAAGAAATAGCTAAACGTCAAAATTACTATATAATTACTATATATATACTTTATTTTGTTTTGTTTTTTTTTTAAATAGGCAAAAAGAACAGCTCTCTTTTTGGTTGGTTTCCCGGTGAGGATGATCTTATATAGTCAATATTAGGGTTCAGTGCAAGATCCGAAATGGTTTGTTTTTCAAATATATATTACAGCAGATGAGAGGATAAACTTGGCTTTCATTAAACAAAAGGTTAAATAGAAACGCTATCTTAAGCGACTCGATCTTCCCCCCATGCTTTCTACAGTTGGTTTGATCGTGACTTTTTGATATTTTCTTTCTTTATTAATTTATGTTTTTAAAGAATTCTATATAATATTTGACTAATATTTTGAGCCAATTCTTTCAAAACCGCTATTGTTTGGTAAGGAGAAGGCGGTGTGAAAATGACAGAATTGTACTTGCACCTGTTGTCGACTATAACAATAATTTGTGATGGTATATTTAACGTTTTTCAGTGCACCATTTAAGAGAAAGACAAAGTTTTACTGCTGCTTTTTTCTTTCCGATTAGTTTTTCCGTCTGTGATTGTGTAGTAAAACTGCGCTCAGAAGAAGAAAAAGAAGAAGAAGAAAATCATGGCCACAGTTGCGTTGGGCTGATGGTCAACAATGTGGCGAAGCACTTTTGAGCAGTCTATAGTAGCACAATATACAGTACATGACACAAAACCTAACAATGCTTAGGGTCGGTTGTTGTGAATGTTAGAGGCGTGCATATTAACAGGGGGAGTGTATCTCCGGGTGGAGAGAGGGAGAAAGACAGACCGCATGTCTTGCTTCTATTCAGGTCCTTTATCTGGACCAGTGCATCCCTGAGTCAGGGAGATATATCCTTGTTTTTTTTAGCGCCTGTCAGTTGGTGCCATTGTGGTGCTTGTTGTACACGTTCTATTCCATATGGACAGCTGGGCCCGCAAGAGGAGAAAGGGATCCCTCACAAAACCCAAATTGTGTCCCGCTTTCAAACGCAGCATTGTTGTCTCTCAAAGAAAAACGAATTAAAAATTCGTGCTATATCTATTCTGGAAGAGAAGGCAAACCCATTCACAGATAACAGGGAGTCCTTCTTCCTTGATATAGCAGTGCTAACAACAGTTCTCTCATTCCTTTAACCCTCTCATAAACTCCCCCGTTTCTTGACGTTGAAAGGGGATGATTATTGTCTGTTCTGCAACGCCTGTACCGTTACAACTTCAAAACTATTTATTAGATGTTTTCTTATTTCCTGTCCCGCATAAGTGAAAGGCCCTACGTGTTGACTCTTTCTCTGCGGATGGAAATGTCCAATTATTATTTTAATGCTAGCATTTAATAATGCAGATGCGAACGGGTATCTATCTATCTATCTATCTATCTATCTATCTATCTATCTATCTATCTATCTATCTATCTATCTATCTATCTATCTATCTATCTATCTATCTATCTATCTATCTATCTATCTATCTATCTATCTATCTATCTATCTATCTATCTATCTATCTATCTATCTATCTATCTATCTATCTATCTATCTATCTATCTATCTATCGCAAAATATAGGCAGCACGCGATGCGGCAATTGACAAACATATAGCTTACATATGCTTCCTATTTTGCGATATTTATATACTAAATTGCATTACAGTGTTTTTCTTTCCTTTTTTAAACTAAAAGGGTAAACCATTCTCCAAATATCCCGCGTAGCCTACAACAAAAATAAAGATTCCAAAACATTTCCTGAGGACACGACATCTGCCTTAGGTGGTAAAGAAAAACACTTTCCGTATTAGAAATAAAAATCTGATATTATCTGGAATTAGTCTCGGTTGAGGAGTAGTTTAGCGAAAATATCAAAAGTGAGGGAGTCGCAAACACTCATAAAACGGGTTTGAATGCATGCTGAAGTTAACGCGTGGATAATAACCCTTTCACGCCTCCAAATGGGATATTTCAGGAAGTGTGCACTTGGGTGTCCATGGATCCAGATAACTGTTACCATTTTTTGAACTTCAACATGAATCATTTCTTGTCATCCATATCTCCAAAATGAGGGTTCTCAACGCCTTAATAAGCAGGACTAACATTTGAAGGAAGTAATTTGGTATTTTATTGCTAATAGAAGATAAAGATTAGATTCAACCATCATCTCAAATGTGTTTCAAAATGAGTGCATTTTCAATGTGATGTGGACCAACAGCACCAATTTACTTGCCACAAGATGGCGACAGAGCCCGTTGAAAGGATCAGTGACGTTGTTCACTTCGTAGGACCAGTTTAAGGACAGTCAAGTTCATTTCATGCTGCAAATGTCGATGATAGCGTCGATACAGCAACAACAAAAATACACCCTAAACTGTAGGTAGTAAGTCTATTACTGAACCTTAGTAAATAGAGTTAAAGCTGAATGCTGTGTTTAAGCGAGGTGTTTGGATGCCATGATGATTTGTTGGTGTTCACGACACGATCCGCAGAGAGGCGCAATTGGTCTACACAACCAAAACCTCAGCATCACAGCCCGCGTAATACAGAGCACAGATATGGAAGGGGATAAGTGTTATCAGCGTCCTTGGTGTTATTATTTTGTCATCAAACGTTGCCTTCTCGGAACATTTCAGCCTACAAAATTATATATTACGGTAGGCTATTTTAACATACAATTTGCTGATTATGCATGACCACTAAATTATTACTTCCACTCTTACTTCCCAGAGTCCATACTTAAGCACCTTCATAATAACAATAAGCTAAATAATAATAATAATAATAATAATAAAGACCTATTTCTAAATGTTTCAAATGGCTAGAACTGGACTAAAAACCACAACAGCTATTATGCAATTATTTTGCTAGTAGGCCTAGCCAAAAGCTGGATTTATGTCATAACGTTTATTTAAAAAAAAGTAACCGCAAACTGTACCGTTTGAATGCATCAGTGACAGAAACAATAGAGTAACAATGTTGTTTTCTTTATTCGTTTTATATGCATTTTTTTAATTGCAATTGCCAATGTAATATACTTGATCGCAATTATTTTTCTTTAATTATTTATATAAGTATGTTTAAATCCTTTTCATTTATTACACAGCAAATCAGATAAAAAATAAAAATAAAATAAAAGTGAAATCTTCTAGGTTGCTTCAGGTCAGACACGTGGAGATCTCTGTCTCTGTATAGTTATAACAGTTTCAAAGTGTAGTGCTTTCTTGAGTGTTCTAGGCATATATTAAATGGATCCTGAATTTCACCTCTTCTTACTGAATCAGTACCAAATACTTGTTGTCCACAGCACTTTTTAAGTTGCTTTTTTGTTTACCCATATAGTTTCCCATAACAATGGACATACATAATCAAGAAAGAAAGAATAATGAAAAATAAAGTTGAGCTCACACTTACTTCATAGAAGTCATGATCAGAATTAGGTTTGTTTTTACATGCACTGCAATGCATTGGGTTTTACTTTTCTTCAGTATATGTCTTAACATGACAACTGTTTTGAGTGATGAGAAATAAAAAATATGATTGCAAATCCAGGTTTACTTTCAGTGGATTTGCATACAGAAAAAAAATAAAAATCTAGTCATTTCGACCAAGCAAGCCATTTTAATGTATATGTAAACGACAAAAACTTCAATATGTTTCAAATGAAAGGTTATTTGACTGACTGGTTTAAAAGAGTTTTGTTTTAATTTTAAACAATGGTAAAATTATGCGAGTAATCCCCTTTAGGTTAACAAAATTATGGTAAAGTATGGCTAAGCCAATGATCCCATAATGGTGCAAACCCCCCCAAAAATGTATGATGTTAAATTACCTAAGTGAATGTGTTAATATTGACAACAAATACACAAAACACGTATTCCACTGTCTTGAATATAATAGAAGTGAACAGCGATTCAGAAATTGACCTTCCTCTGGGAGAAAGTCAGTGTATGTATAAAATATAGAAAGGCTTATTTAAATCAAACAATGTCATTACTGAATAGTTGGCTCATCTTAGTATTTGACCTGTCTCCAGTACAGCATTTCTTCCAAAGACAATCCAGGCACAAATGCTCCTGTGGCTCAGTGGTAGAGCATTGCGTTAGCAGCGCAAAAGGTTGTGGGTTCAATTCCAAGGGGAACCCATACTGACAAAAAAAAAATATAGCCTGATTGATCTATAAGTCGCTTTGGATAAAAGCATCTGCTAAATGCATAAATGTAAATGTAATGTAATGACACAATGCTAGTCTGCCATTACTCTGTCAAATTGGGTGATGTGTCAACAGCACAAGCATCTCAGTTTACAGAAACACAAAGTATGCTTTTGTGGTTATAACATGTTTAAATCAATAAGTCTAACCCTCACAACATTTGGAACGGATGGAAAGCTAGCTGACCCAGGCCTGCATCCTGTGATCATGTGGAAGACAACAGGATATAAGGGAACTCCCAGATATTGGGACACCTGCTTCATGACTGCACTATTTTAAGGACTCCAGAGTGATCACAAACTGTGGTTGTCTATACAAACCTCCATAAAAAAAAAAATTTTTTTTTTACAAAAACACATTAAGTGGCAAAGAACAACTCCTAAGAAGAACACCGAAACACCAGGGGGAGTCCATCCTCCGTGGCTAGAATCAGTGTGGACAATAAAGATGAGTTCATAATGATAATGACAATAGTTACAAATAAATACATAAAAACTATTAGGGTATACTCTAGTCTTTTATTAGAGTGAACAGTGTAGTGCTATATACACACACACACACACACACACACACACACACACACACACACACACACACACACACACACACACACACACACACACACACACACACACACACACACACACACACACACACACACACACACACACACACACACACACACACACACACACACACACACACACACACACACACACACACACACACACACACACACACACACACACACACACACACTACTTTCACTGATTCTTTATAAATACATTCTAGACCTGAAAAGCTGAAAGCATTACAATGTTTATGATGATAAGTTTGGAAAAATGATCAGTTCTGGTTCTGACTACTTAATGATTCTGGTTCTTTAATCATCAAAAAAATAAATTAAGGAAGAATAAATTGGACAGTATTTGGAAAACAAGTCTTAATGCTTTAATAATTTGTAATTTTGTAATTTTTGTATTTATTTGTTTTAGTTAGATAGCATTCAAGAGATACATTATACATCATGAGAATTTGTATAATATAAATGTGCAAAATCTGACAAAAACTCCACCACTTAACATAACGATCAAGCAGTGAGCAGATTGTACAAAAATTTTAAATGTTGGAAGGAGATTTCACAAATTCACAACCAATTCATCAAGTAAAATATATTCCTACCTTTGAATGGATGTAATGTGATATAGACATTAATTTACAGTACATGTTTCTAGGTTGATAATATATTGAGTATATGTAAATGTTTATATTTATAGCATCAAGCGGAAGCACATCGCAGCACATATCCATACATTTTATTCATCCACATGAGGCTACCTCATTTAATTACAAATAATGAAATTAAATTAAATTAAATCAAATCAAATATGTATGCAGACATTCTGAACTTTTTTTTTCATGGAACCAAAACATGCCTGTGATAATGACTGTATTTTATATATAAATGTATACATTTTGTATCATTGCTGGTGTCTCAACAAACTGTTAAACTTGTTGTGTAAGCCTGTTACATGTATTGCATTTTCTGTGGTTCATCTAAAAAAAAAAAAATAAATATATATATATATATATATATATATATACTTGAAATATACTTTCAGTCCAGAAAGGATAAATACACATTACACACATTCACGGATCAAAGTCACGCCATGAATTCGTGAACTACATCTTCATTTAGTCAACAGTTTTGTGCAGCATTCCTGTTGTGTTGTGTTTTGCTGTTTGGCTGTTTAATCTTCTCCTCTATTCTTAATCAGTGAGTTTGACAGACCTCTGCCAGAAGAGGGCATGATTTTATTAACAACAGTACGACAGGGTGGTCACTCTTTTTTTAAAGGTCCAATTCTATGTAAGGTCTAATAACCATGACTCTCGCCTCAATAAACTCCTAATATGCATACTAATAGTGAGAATTGCTCCCTAAACGGAAGTGTTACTATCAATATGATTTGGGTAGTGAGACACGACACCAGCAGACTTTGACAGAGTTTGTCATCATTGTAAATTTCGTTCGTCTTTCTCGACTATAGTCATCACTGGTTTTACTATGTAATTTCACATCCTATCTCAGTTGAAAGCAGTAATTGGGCAATTCTACATGACTGGTGTCTCATTAGCATATTAGCATATCATTAAGCCTATGACAAGTTTAGCTATGGTATACAATAAATGTAAACTCTGGTACAGAGCGAGGTTGTAGATTAAATATATATGAGAATGTTATATTTCGTGGTGTCCATGCTAAAAATAAATAAATATAAGAAAAAGAAAGTATCTGCCTTTCCCATGCATCTTGCTCTGCCTGCTCACTCACGTTTTTCTTTCTGGCTTCAACCTGATTTTGGCTTTGCCATCTCTTGCCTACTAGAGTCCATAACCTGAGTTTGGGATAAACCACTGCATTTAATATGGGGGATTTATTTTATCTTATTTTATTATTAAGTTTTTCACGTACTGGTCAATTTTGAGTTTTTTATTTTATTTAATATATTTGTATAATTATTATTATAACTAAATAGGATTTTAAAGCAAGACAATAACGATAAAACATTGTTTGTTTTTCACATACTTGTATATTGACAGTTTTTTATTTGGGGGGGGCTATTTGGCTTTGATAACACTTTATAATAACTTTCATTATATATATATATATATATATATATATATATATATATATATATGTGTATGATCATGTAAATCTACAAATGCATTTAAAAGCGCTTTTTACTTTTCATTCATAACTCCTTAACAAACATTATCACAAATGTTCTACTAACTTATTAGCTGCTGCTTGTGATGAGCTTTGATTCATCATATGACTTTCTCATCAACACATGTTTTGAGCCTTTTTTGCATTAAAGTTCTAGCAACCACAGCTGCCATTTTACAGTAAATGTCACCAATTATTTATTTATTTACAGTTTAGTCTGCATGCACACCTCAAAAAATTAAAATGTGTCACATCGAGAGACTGTGGTTATGAGTTAATGCATTAGATAATATACAAATAATTTTGATCAGATTAAACATTGCATTCCTAAGCATTCAAATGCACATGAATACATATGCTGTTAGTGAGTGCATAACATCTGCTAAAATCATTTGTAGATTTTTTTAAAGTGCATGATCATATATGAATCGAAAGTTTAACAACATTTGTAAGCAACATTTATAAGCACAATTTACATTAACTAATGTTTTGTTAATCATTATTTAATGTTCAATAAGTTAAATAGTAAACATTTACAAGCACATTATCTCATTATCTCTATTTAAATATATATTGACTAATCTATACTTTAAAGTTTGATCTCATGTAATTTGTCTTATTTTATACAATATTTTACTCAAAATGAAACTGAATGGCAAAATTTCTGTTATGGAATTGTATGCATATTGGTGTGTATTTAATCAGATAATACCTTATGTGCACATTTAAACATCATATTCAGAAAACTTGTGATATAAATCATGTGTGCAATTCTTAAAGGGATAGCTCACCCAAAAATGAAAACTCTGTCATTAATTACTCACCCTCTTGTCGTTTCAAACCTGTAAGATCTTCGCTCATCTTCACAACACAAATTTAGATATTTTTGATGAATTCCGTGAGCTCTCTGACCCTCCCATAGACAGCAAGTATCCTAACACGATCAAGACTCAGAAATATAGCAAGGACATCGTTAAAATAATCCATGTGACATCAGTGGTTCAACCGTAATTTTAAGAAGCTTTACGAAGCCACCATATAATCTGACTTTAGAGATTTTTTGAAGGTTAAATAAAGATTTAAAATCATAAGATGTAGTTTAATTGTCAGCAAATACTCAGGAGACACAAGGATGCATTACATAACAACAGTTTTATTGATGAAGGAGGCAGGAGAACACGATACTGGGCTGGAAGAGTTAACAGGTAAGTGATTCCATTCATCTGCCTCTGGATGATAAATGGACCTATATAGTGGGGACTCAGCTTCTTGCTAGGCAGGCGAAGACATAAGTCAAGTCAAGTCACTATTATTTGTATAGCGCTTTTAACAATGCAAATTGTGTCAAAGCAGCTTTCCATCAGATTGATATAAAGCTGGGTGGCTTTACATCAGCTTTACAGTATTTAGACGGGGAAATAGTGTGTTGAAAAAGTATCAGTATCATCTGGCCAGACAAAATCAGCAGTTTAAATCTAGGCTGCAGCAGAGTCAGAGGGAGGCTGGTACGTAGGTCTTCCCTTTCTGGGCCTCCCAGTGGAGCAGGTTCGGTGAGAGTGGCGATGCAGATCTGTACATCCAATTCCCACTGAATGGGGCTGACTATTATGGCTGGAGGGAGAATGGGCTCGGGTGCTGCAGGACTATCAGGCTGATGAATGTGGGAGAGGGAGTCCACTTTAACATTCTTATTCCCAGGACGGTAAGTGATGGTGAAGTTAAACCGAGTGAAGTACAAGGTTCAACAGGCTTGGCGAGAGTTGAGTCTTTTAGCGTTCTGGATATATTCTAGATTCTTGTGATCATTGATTATGGTGAAAGGGTGTAGAGCTCCCTTTAATGGCCAGCAATTCCCTGTTCCCGATGTCATAATTCTGCTCCGCTGGGGTAAGGTTCTAGGAGTAGAACGCGCAAGGCTGGAGGAGTATTCACCACAGGGTGTGGTGGACGAGTGGGACAGGTTCAGATGAAGTGACCGGAGGATCCACAATACAAGCACAGGCTGGATGACAGACGTTGTGCTCATTTGATTCTAGTGAGTCTGGTGGCCTCCATTTGTATAGGTTCTTATATTGGGTAACCGGCAGGGGGAAAGACTGGTGGAAGAGCAGTATCATCAAAACGGCATGCGGTGATGCACTGAGAAATCCGCACGGCTCGCAACATGAAATTTTCCAATCACACTTTGTCATCATAGATGGCCATTTGAGTGCAGATCTGTGAATCTAGCCCCTGACGGTAGGCAGTAAGCAGGGCTGACTCATTCCAACCGCTCATGGCTGCTAAGGTGCAGAACTACAAAGTGTAATCACTCACAGTTGATCTTCCTTGGCGTAGGAGCTGATCAGGTATGGACAGCGAGCCCATAGATTTCCCAAAAATTTCAGAAGAAAAAAACGAAGACATCGAAGGAGTTAATAATGATGCTTTGTGATTTCCAGATTGCACGAGCCCATAGCAGCGCACGACCGGACAGGAGGGAGAGCAAAAAGGCCACTTTAGTCCTTTCTGTGGTGAATTTCTGGGGCTGCATCTCAATATACAGTGAGACCCGGATGCAGAAAACCGCTACATTCCACAGCCTCACCCGAGCAAGCAGACGGTATGGCCATGGGACTGGAAGAGGCAGATGGTAGGGTGGTGATCGGAGTGAGGGAGGATCGGAGAACACTGACTCATCAAAGGCGTCTGCCGGATTGGGGTGACGGGGATCCATTCCGTATGTCGGTCTGATCTTCTAACAGCAAATACTCAGGATACACAAGGATGCGTTACACAACAACAGGTTTATTGACAAAGGAGGCAGGAGAATACAGGTCAACAATTCAAAGGTAAGTATCCAGGTAGTGGGTAAGGCAGGGAGGCTTAACTGATCAAAGTAAAATGTCTTGTCTTTCTTCCAGGTGAGCCCTGGGAAACAGCGGAACATAGGAGCACTGGAGCGCTGGAGAACGGAGAGGTAATCGTCAAGGGAGCTTGCAGGTAAGCAAACATACAGGGAGTCAGGTAAGTACGTAATGAAGCTACGAGACGAGACAGTGACACAGAGGGGTGAGTGCAGAGATAAAGGGAGCTTGACTGGTTGAGACAGGTGGCAATGATTAGTAGGCAGGTGAGAGGGACCTGTTAACCTGACGGGCGGTGTGGCTGCATCCCTGACATTAATAGCTATGATGTTGTTTTTTAAATCAAATCTATACATAGCTATGACAGGAAATACTGGTATCTAACAATGCTTTGAGAAAAAAAAGTTTTTTTCAAAACGTTTCAAAACAAACAAAACAAACACATATACATAAACCCAAATAGGAAATAAAACCGTTTTCAAATAAGCATGTGTCTTGTTCTGTGTCCTACACTCCTGAAACATTGGTGTCTCATATTCTAGAGCAGTCAATGCAATTTTGGAAAGAAATCGATCAAATCTGTATGTGAGTGAAAATATTCAGATGTAACCCCCCTGTGTAATAAGTAACTATAATTTAATTACACATTTTTTCTCAGTAAACTGTAACAGATTACAGTTTATTATTTTTTTTATTAAATTCTATCCAATTCTATTACATTTAACTAGTTACTCCCCAACACTGATCATTCTTTGGTGGTTAATCAGCAAATAACATAATTTATGTGAAATGCACCCCAGAATAGCATGGCAGTCAACACTTTGTTTTCCAAGTCTCTAATACTGTTAAAGAAAGAGCTGGGTGGTATGACCAAAAAATGGCATAGTACAATGTTTTTAGGATTCTGTTGGTTTCACAGTATATCATGGTATTTGTGTGCGTGTTTATTACACACTTCTTCCAGGTCTGAGATATTAAGTCATTATTTTTTTGGTTTTATACAGCCATTAATAGTCTATATTCTGACATTACATTGCTTTGATCCTGATTTACTTTTACCCATCTATTATTGAAAGTCAGTCTAGAAAACATACATTTTTGTAGGACCTTTTGTGAATTCTTTTCTCAAGCTAATATGCTTTTACTTACACTATCGAGTGTTTGCAATAACTTCCGATCTAATGTGGATTTTGCCACATGAGACAGAAATATATTATTTTCAGCTTTTTATATAAGCTACATGCTATCCCTGTTTAGCATTTCTCATGTAAACATCCTTTATTATTATAAAATGTTCCCAAATTACATTGAAATGACATACAACGCATAAACTGTTGTATATGTATTTGCTTCATTTATTGTCCATTGTAGTCTATTTAATGTAGACACAACAAAATCAGATGCATGCTCTGCAGGCAGACCTCATTCTTAGTCAAGTCAAGAATATATATATATATATATACAGTGTTGGGGAAAGTTACTTTTACAAGTAATGCATTACAATATTGCATTACTCACTAAAAAAGCAACTAATTACATTACTTAGTTACTTTTTATGGAAAGTAATGTAATTACATGCATTACTTTTGCGTTACTTTCGCTTTTTTATAAGAGAGGGCTTGATTGTTTGTTTTTAATATATTAAGTATATTACTTGAATATTATCTTATTGAAAAAGTAATATTAGTACGTAACTCGCATTACTTGTAATGCGTTACCCCAACACTGTATATATATATACATACATATATATATATATACATATATATATAACATACAAACAAATGTGTCAAAGCAACTGCAAAATATCAAAATAGGAAAATAGTGTATCACTAATGTAAAATGACAAGATTAAACACTCAATTTTCAGTTGAAGGCATTTCATTATTGAATTCAGTGATGTCATCGTCCAGCTTAGTTCAGTTTAAATAGTATTTGTGCAATCAAGTCGGTGATATTGCTGGAAATGAAGTGTCCCCAACTAAGCAAGCCAGAGGCGACAACGGCAAGGAACCAAAACTCCATCGGTGACAGAACGGAGAAAAAACCTTGGGAGAAAACAGGCTCAGTCAGGGGGGCAGTTCCCCTCTGGCTAGACGAACCAGTAGTTTGTTCCAACTGCAGCAAAGTCAGATTTTAAGGGCTCCACTGTTTCCAGTGGTCTTTTCCCGATGGCTGTCCTCACTGGGGATTTGTCTCTGGGGCTCATCTAGGTGTCCTGGTCTCCACTGACGTTCAGAGCTGTAGAGGTCATCTCTAGGTGCTGATCTACCATCTGATCTGGATACGGACTGGATCTGGTGACTGCAGTGATCATCTGGGCTGGATAAGGACCGGATCGGGGGTCTACAGTGACCTCGGAATAATAAAGAAAAAGACTAATATCAGCGTAGATGTCAATCTTCTTACGATGTAACAAGTACATCATGTTTAATGGGAAGTGTTCCTGTTTCCGTTTGACCTAATTAATGCAGCCTAACAATCCTTTAACGGATTTGAATATTAGAAGCGTATTAGTATGTTATGTGTACGCCAAGTTAAAGAGATGGGCCTTTAATCTATATTTAAACTGACAGAGTGTGTCTGCCTCCCGAACAGTGTTAGGTAGATTGTTCCAGAGTTCGCTAAATAGAAAAAGGATCTGCCGCCGGCCGTTGATTTTGATATTCTAGGTATTATCAAATGGCCAGAGTCTTGAGATCGTAGCGGACGTGAAGGACTATAATGCGATAAGAGCTCGCTCAAGTACTGAGGAGCTAAGCCATTCAGGGCTTTATAAGTAATTAACAAGATTTTAAAATCTATACAATGTTTAATAGGGAGTCAATGCAGTGTTGACAGAACCGTGCTAATGTGGTCATACTTCCTGGTTCTAGTAAGAACTCTAGCTGCTGCATTTTGGACCATCTGTAGTTTGTTTATTAAGTGTGCAGAACAACTACCCAATAAAGCATTACAATAATCTAACCTTGAGGTCATAAATGCATGAATTAACATTTCTGCATTTGACATTGAGAGCATAGGTCTCAGTTTAGATATATTTTTAAGATGAAAAAAATGCAGTTTTACAAATGCTAGAAACGTGGCTGTCAAAGGACAGATTGCGATCAAATAGCACACCTAGGTTCCTGACTGATGATGATGAATCGAGAGAGCAGCCATCAAGTGTTAGACCGTGTTCTAGGTTATTACTTGTGTGGTTTTTAGGTCCGATAATTAACACCTCTGTCTTTTCAGAATTTAGTTGTAAGAAATTATTCGTCTTCCAGTTTTTTATATCGACTATGCATTCCATAAGTTTCTCAATTTGGTATGTTTCAACAGGCCATGAAGAAATATAGAGCTGAGTATCATCAGCATAACAGTGAAAGCTAACCCCATATTTCCTGTTGATATTTCCCAAGGGTAACATGTAAAGCGTAAAAAGTAACGGCCCTAGTACTGAGCCTTGAGGTACTCCATAATGCACTTGTGATCGATATGATACCTCCTCATTCACTGCTACGAATTTATGGCGGTCAGATAAATACGATTTGAACCATGCTAATGCACTTCCACTAATGCCAACAAAGTTTTCAAGTCTATTCAAAAGAATGTTGTGATCGATAGTGTTGAACGCAGCACTAAGATCCAGGAGCACTAATAAAGAGATACAACCACAATCAGATGATAAGAGCAGGTCATTTGTCACTCTAATGAGAGCAGTCTCAGTACTATGAGATGGTCTAAATCCTGACTGGAAATTCTCACAGATATAATTTTTTTCTAAGAAGGAATATAATTGTGAGGATGCTACTTTTTCTAGTATCTTTGACAGAAAAGGGAGATTTGAGATTGGTCTGTAATTAACTAGATCTTTGAGGTCAAGTTGTGTTTTTTTAATGAGAGGCTTAATAACAGCCAATTTAAAGGTTTTGGGGACATACCCTAATGACAATGATGAATTAATAATAGACAAAAGGAGGATCTATGACTTCTATGACTATGAGAGGAAGCACCTCTTTTGGTAGTTTAGATGGAATAGGGTCTAACATACATGTTGTTGGTTTAGCTGATTTAACAAGTTTATACAATTCTTCGTCTCCTATAGTAGAGAATGAGTGGAATTGTTCCTCGGGGGATCTATAGTGCACACTTTGATGTGATATGGTAGCTGGCGGCTGCATGGCTACAGTTTTATCTCTAATAGTATTGATTTTGGAAGTAAAATAGTTCATAAAGTCATTACTGCTGTGCTGTTGTGAAATGTCAACACCAGTTGATGTTTTATTTTTGTTAATTTTGCCAATGTATTGAATAAATTGTTTCGTTTCCTACCTATTTTTAGTCTGAATTTTCGTTGAGGTTTATATTTTTGATTGCACTTACTGGTAATTATAATCATTTGCGCCTCCATTGCTCCTTGGGCAAGGTGTTAGTTTCGTCTCGAGCTATTAGCACTCTGTTAGTCTATTGGCTGGGCAAATCAGAAGCCGGTCACAGCAACTGTTAAAGTATTTAAACTGCTTGGTTGCTGCTTTAAGTTGGGAGAAGCCGATTAGTCACCAGAAGAAACGGACGGCAGCTTGTAAGTGTTCGTAATACTTGTTCATAGATCTGTTGTTTAAATTATTTACTTGCTGCTAGGAAGGAATACTTCGTTTCCTACCTATTTTTACTCTGAATTTTCGTTGAGGTTTATATTTTTGATTGCACTTACTAGTAATTATAATCATTTGCGCCTCCATTGCTCCTTGGGCAAGGTGTTAGTTTCGTCTCGAGCTATTAGCGCTCTGTTAGTCTATTGGCTGGGCAAATCAGAAGCCGGTCACAGCTGTTTTCACTCTAGCCTATTAGACAGTGTATTTATTTGATGTCCGAGCGCTGACGCGGAAGCGTTCAGCCTGCTCGTGTGAAGACAGACGAGGGTAAAGACAGACAATTTTTTCCTGCGCGACTTTACCCGACCAACGACACCGAGCAACACACTTAAGTATCATTTCTATCTTCCCTCACACACTCTCCTTTGCTATCCTCTATCATGTGTTTCAAAACCATTCCGTTTGTCTCTCGGCCACGCTCTAACTTCACACACAGATGGCAACGTAATCCTGCTAACCTACGCCCTATCTCTACATCTTCTACTACACCTCTTTCTTTCTCCATGGCTCTCTGGAATTGTCAGTCAGCTGTCAACAAAGCAGACTTCATTTCCGCTTTTTCTTTACAATCCACACTCAGCATCTTGGGCTTGACTGAGACCTGGATTCGTCCAGAAGACTCAGCAACCCCAGCTGCTCTCTCTAACAATTTCTCTTTCTCTCACACCCCACGTCAGGTTGGCCGGGGTGGGGGCACTGGTCTGCTCATTTCAAATAATTGGAAATACTCAACCTACTCTCCCCTATGCAATTACAACTCATTTGAATCCCATGCGATTAATGTAATAGCTCCTATACAACTCCAGATTGTGGTAATTTACCGTCCCCCTGGCCAAATTATAGCCCCCTTCCTAGAGGAGCTGGACGGGTTGCTGTCCTCTTTCATGGAGGATGGCACTCCAATCTTAATTTTTGGCGATTTCAACATTCATCTAGAAAAGCCTTATGCTACAGACTTTCATTCACTCCTAGCTTCATTTGATCTCAAATGCCTTACCACTACTAGCACTCCCAAATCAGGCAACCAACTTGATTTAATTTACACACGCGATTGTACTGCTGATAACATTCTGGTACAACCACTACATATCTCTTACCATTTCTTCATTAAATTTACATTAAACTTTGCTACCCGGGTGCCACCAACCCCCTTACCAGTTACCTTTAGACAAAAAAACCTACGCTCCCTTTCTCCCTCCCATCTTTCCTCTGTAATATCCTCCTCTCTTCCCTCACCTACCCATTTCTCATCTCTGGATGTGAATGCAGCTACTGACACTTTATGCTCTACCTTAACCTCTTTATTTCCCCTTAAGGACAACATTTGTCCTCTCTCCTCCAGGCCAGCACAAACTGCCCCTTCTAACCCCTGGTTATCTGATGTTCTTCGTGAACATCGGACCAGACACCGAGCGGCAGAGAGAAAATGGCAAAAATCAAACGATCCGTTGGACCTGAGTATGTATCAATCGTTGCTTTCATATTTCTCTGCATAAGTCCACACTGCCAAATCGTCACATTTCCATAACAAGATCAACAGTGCTCCAGATATGCGTAATCTCTTCAGAACATTTAATTATCTCCTCTGTCCCCCTCCACCACCTCCCACCACTTCTATAACAGCTGATGACTTTGCAACTTTTTTACAGACAAAACTAAAACAATCAGTAGTCAGTTTTCACCTTCACTCACACAGGACCTCCAACCAACTAGACCCACTGCTCAAACTCCCATCTTCTCCTTCTGTCCCCTCACTGAGGCGGAAGTATCCAAACTTCTCCTCTCCAGCCATCCTACAACATGTCCTCTAGACCCAATCCCCTCGCACCTTCTCCAAGCAATCTCTCCCACACTCTTACCAGCACTCACACACATTATCAACACATCTCTCCTCACAGGCATCTTCCCCACTGCATTCAAGCAGGCTCGGGTTACCCCACTGCTCAAAAAACCTACATTAAACACTTCTCTTATAGAAAACTACAGACCTGTCTCTCTCCTTCCATTTATAGCCAAAACACTCGAACGAGTTGTCTTCAACCAGGTCTCATTGTTTCTTTCACAGAACAACAAACTGGACACTAAACAGTCAGGTTTCAGGAGTGGCCATTCAACTGAGACTGCGCTACTCTCAGTCACTGAAGCCCTGCGAATTGCAAAAGCTGATTCAAAATCATCAGTCTTCATTCTGCTGGATCTGTCTGCCGCTTTTGACACTGTCAATCAATAGATCCTCCTGTCCACCCTCTCATCACTGGACATCACTGGGATTCCACTTCGCTGGTTTGAATCCTATCTCACTGGTCGGTCTTTCAAGGTGGCCTGGGGAGGGGAGGTATCCAAAGCACATCAATTGGTCACTGGGGTTCCACAGGGCTCGGTTCTTGGACCCCTCCTCTTCTCCACATACACTACATCACTGGGTCCCATCATACAGGCACATGGCTTCTCCTACCATTTCTACGCTGATGACACACAGCTCTATCTCTCATTTTGACCAGATGATCCAACGGTAGCTGCACGGATCTCAGGCTGCTTGGCAGACATCTCGGTATGGATGAAAGAACATCGCCTACAGCTCAACCTGGCAAAGACTGAGCTTCTTGTCTTCCCTGCCACTCCAACTCTACAGCATGACTTCACGATTCAGTTAGGTTCATCAACAATTACCCCATCAGCTTCGGTCAGAAATCTTGGTGTAATCTTTGATGATCAGCTGACCTTCATTGCGAAGACTGCTCGATCTTGCTTTTTTACACTTCACAACATCAGAAAGATCAGGCCCTTTCTGACAGAGCATGCTGCACAACTTCTTGTCCAGGCCCTTGTCATTTCTAGGCTGGACTACTGCAATGCTCTTCTGGCTGGACTTCCATCAAACACAATCAAACCTCTACAAATGATTCAGAATGCAGCGGCACGACTGGTCTTCAACGAGCCCAAAAGAGCACATGTTACACCTCTCTTTGTCTCCTTGCACTGGCTACCAGTTGCAGCTCGCATCCAGTTCAAGACACTGATGCTTGCATATAGAACAACCACAGGGTCAGCACCCACCTACTTCCACTCACTATTACGAATCTACATCCCTTCCAGAAGTCTAAGATCTGCTAGTGAGCGACGCCTCATGGTACCATCACAGAGAGGCTCAAAATCACTCTCCAGAACATTCTCGTTCACCATTCCTGGCTGGTGAAATGATCTTCCCACCCCCATCCGGAATGCTGGATCCCTGTCAATCTTCAAGCAACAACTGAAAACTCATCTCTTTCAACACTACTTGACTTCATCATAAAAAAAATTCCTTCCCTTTTTCTATATCTTCATCTTTCTCTTTACCTTTCTCTCCTTCCCTTGCTAGCTTGTATTTATTTGAACAATGCCTAAGACTTGGTGTTAGGGGCACTTCCTCTGTCTGTTTGCCTCTTCAAGATTAATCGCTTTATGTATTCCCCAATTGTAAGTCGCTTTGGATAAAAGCGTCTGCAAAATGACTAAATGTAAATGTAAATACCTGGGGTTATTTTTTAATGCTTTTCTGTAGGATAGGGTACTTTCCCACCAAGCAATACGAAATACCTCTAGTTTTGTTTTCCTCCAGCTGCGCTCTATTTTCCGGGCTGCTCTCTTTAGGGCGCGAGTGTGCTCATTATACCACGGTGTTGGACTCTTTTCCTTAATCTTCCTTAAGTGTAAAGGAGCAACCGTATCTAAAGTGCTAGAAAAGAGAGAATCCATAGTTTCTGTTACATCATCAAGTTTTTCTGCGCTGTTGGATGTACTGAGGAATTGAAACAAAATCAGTCTTTTGTGGTAGAAGTGATGGTTCTACCATATTTGTAAGAATTTACAGCTTTAGCTATATGGAGTTTACACAAGACTAGATAGCAAATAAGCATATCATAATTATTTCTGAAGGATCGTGTGACACAAGACAGGAGTAATGATGCTGAAAATTCAGCTTTGATCCCAGAAATAAATGTAATTTTACAATATATTCAAATAGAAAGCAGTTTTTGTACATAGTAAAACTGTATTTTGGACCAAAAGCCTTTGACTGGTAGGTTATATACATTACAGAAATTGTATATTGTAATGTGATAAATATATATATATATATATATATACACTCACTGGCCACTTTAATAGGAACACATTGCTAGGTCACTGGGGACCCCCTTTTGCCTTCCAAGATGGCGCCAGTGTGTTTGTCGGCATAAATTGCCAAGGTGTCTGGAAACATTCCTGTCAGAGATTTTGGTCCACATTGAGATTAATCGTGCATGCCAGATTGGCCGTCTGGCTGCACATCTATGTGCAAATTCTCCACCACATCAAAGGTGCTGCCGCTATTGTTTACACTGGTGACTGTGTTGATGCCATTTGATAATAACATTGTATGATCGAAACCAGTCTTTTGAGTTGATATTGCTTTGTGCACATGGTCAGAAGTTCGCTGGAAACTCAATCTAAAGACTGCCCCATCACCCATGATCGTTTCCATAAAGGGTACATCCTCACATCTACCGGTGACATGTGTTCGCCGTTTACCTTGTTAAAATATCCCACACCATACACCACTACCAGTGGAAACGTTGCAGAAAGAGGGGTAACCGCGGAGGTATCCGCGATTAATTTATATTGAGGTCAATCAATTAAAATATTAGGCATCTCAATAAGAGAATTCGTGGAAAAGTTCATTTATTTCAGTAATTCGACGCAATCATTGTGAAACTCGTTGCTAAATCTCAATGCACACTTCTGACTGGACATAATGGCCTTTATCTGACTCGGCGTTCTTTAAACGTGGGATGATTTTGAGATACGTCAATCATAACAAAAAACGGCCCATCAACAAATTAGAATACTTCCATAAAACCAATAAAACATTTTTTTTAGAATTGTTGGCCTTTGAAAGATGTTCACTTACTGACTACTTGTAGGGCGCGTTTTTCTTTAATTACTGCCTCAATTCGTGACTGCGCATGGAGGTTCAGTTGGTGGCACTGCTGAGGTGTGAATCTCCAAAAGGTTCTGACAGTGGCCTTCCACTCATCTGCATTTGTTGGTCTCTTGTTTCTCATTTTCCGACAATACCCACAAATACAAACTGTTCATTCTCATGTAAAAATGGCCCTGGTTAATGCCAGGTCTGTGTCTAATAAGACTTTTATTTTGAAATACTTTTTTACGAGTCGCACACCAAAACCATGGCTTAACCAGACTTTTTATTTTTTAACTGTAGACATGCCAAATCCGACTGGAAAAGCTGATGAGTCATCTAAAATCTTTGGTCAGCAGAAGGAACTGTGTCCGTTCCAAAATTTCTTTAAACGGGTGCAAGCGTTGGTTTTATCAAATAGCAATGGACAAAACCAAGATGACATTGCACCTCAAATCGAAGACTGTGGAAACTTTACAGGACTTCAATCAACTTGGGTGGCTATGGTTCCACCCTTTAGGAACAGTAGGACCTTGTTTCCAAAATACAGACAATTTTCGCTGAAAAGAACTTTGGACCACTGGGCAACAACAGTTCTTCTTCTCCTTAGCCCGAACGCCTCTGATGACAATGTGTACTGTAGCCAAATCTCCCACCACTCCGTTGCTGTGTGTGTGTCTTGGTTTATAGCCCACCTCCATTTCTTGTGAAGTTCATCCAGATCTTGAAGATTTTGACAATCCTTAAAGGAGTTTTCTGAATTCATCTTTTTCTCCACACTTTTTCCTTATCACTCTCTGTTACATGCTTATACAGCACTCTGTGACAGCCAGCTTCTGTGGCAATAATTTTGGGTGACCCTCCTTTGAAGGGTTAATATTCACTTCTGACAACTGTCGATCTGGAAAGCCTCCCCCATGGTCATTGAGTTTACTGAACCATGAGAGACCATTTTGAAGGCTGGACTCAGGTGTTTTGATTTAGCTATTCAGTCACCATATTCATTTGTTGTTGATTGGTGGGTTGTTGTTAATGTGAGCCAAAACACAAAATAAAAGAACCAAAGTACTTGGCATACTCTTGACTTGGCATTTAATTTATATACACATATGGGTTTCCCATTGATAATATTAGTGAAATAAATGAAGATGCTTCTTTCTCAGATCATAAGCCTGTTGTTTTCAATGTCACCTGTATTATCAAGTCTTACATGTGCTGCTAAAGCGGTCAAAATTGTATGTTTCCAGGTGCACTTTTTATTCAGTGTAGACTAAGGTGACCAGAGGACCTGTGCAAGAATTAATTATCTCACTGCAAATCAACGGTTTTTTCATAGTTTGATCAGTTGTATAAAACAAATGATGTTTAATTTAAAGCTTGGAAAACCTGGACTGGCCAGGGCAGGCAATTTTAGCTGCAAGTTGCTGCTTAAGCAATCTTCAAGCCCAGAAAATTTGCAAATACAGACTTCTCTCTTTAATTCCTCTTAAAAAACTTCAGCTCCAAAAATTAAAATTGGACAGAAAATCTGTAGCCCCTTTAAATAAAGGCTACAATGATAAAAAGGTAATCCTTACATTAGGGGTGGGTGATATGGCAAAATTTAAATCACAACCATGATTTTTTTTAGATGATACCACCCGTTCATTTAGACAGATCTGTCATGTTGGTTTTAATTTTGTCTGAGCAGTACAGAGGAGATGGAATTTCCCTTTTAAAAGATCAGCCTTTCAAGGTTACTGTCTCTTTTGAAATATTTAAAAAATAACTCCCTGGTGGACTTTTAGAAAGCAGCCAGAAAGGGGGCAAGAGCTAAACCTTTTTCATTATTTTTCTGATATTAAAAATAACAACAGATACACATTAAATACTCTCATACCCCTAAAATAAAAACAAACAGTCCATTATTGTTCAGTACTATAGGCAAATTCAGGAATCAAGAAATTAATCCCCGAAAAAATATAAAAATAAAACACTATACAGGGATCCAATGAATTCCTGCAGAGTTTAGCTCTAACCATCAAACACACTGCTGACATGCTATCAGAGTCTTGAGAGATTTTTAAAAATCACAGGTTTGAGTTTGTCAGGGTGAGAAGATTGCAGGATGGCTTTCGATCTGAGGATCCCTCTGTATAGTGTTTTATTCCTTCTTATTTTTCTCTAATACTCTGCTTGAATGTCCAGTTAATTGTACAGTCAAATTTATCTTATAGCATATTTCAGCCAGTATATGTTGAGTGTCTTTGTTTGATCTGAGGAACTTCCGGTCTCTCCTTGTCTTGTTTTGGCAGTGATGCATGTGAGTGTTTGTGTGTGTGTGTGTGGTGTGGTGTGTGTGTTGTGTGTGTGGTGTGTGTGGGTGAGCTGGTAATCTACATGGACCAAATCGCCCCAGGATGTTGTTCCTTCTGATATCATTAAAGGTTCTTTTGATATGGAAATTTTTTGGTCCCCATTGAAACAGCTAGAAATCATCCATAAAGTTTTTGAACAATTAAAATCAATGTCTCCTGAGGGCTAAGTTTAGTCTAGGGTAGTGTGGCACTGTCCCTGCATTTACAGTTAAAGCATGCAGTTGGAAGTCCACCCACTGCTTAATGGAAAGCCCAACGGGGTGTTGATGTGTGTGTGTGTGTGTGTGTGTGTGTGTGTGTGTGGGTTGTGTGTGTGGGGTGTGTGTGTGTGTGTGTGTGTGTTATCGTCCGTGTGTGTATGTGTGTCAAAATTGCCTTTTCTTTCAAAGTGGTTATGGAAAAAGTTATCCAATCACAGTTACTTCCGTTTTTAAATTCGACTATACAGGAGAATATTTGAACCATTTCAATCAGGTACCATTTGCAACCTTATATCATAGCACTGAAACGGCTTTGCTAGGGGAAAGTGATGAATGATTTGCTACTTGCGGTTGACTCCGGTGAAAATGCAGTTTTGATTTTATTGGACTTAAGCGCCGCCTTTGACACAGTTGATCATGACAGTATAAAAACCTTTTGTCACGCCTGGAGAGTCCCCGAACATAAAAACCAACATGGGTAGGTATTAAGGATACATGTGCATTATGTGTTGTGGTTTAAGTCATATCTTAAATCCAGGACACTTTCAGTGGCTATCGGCCAGTTTTCCTCTGTGTGATCAGTGTGGTCAGTTTCTCTCCTTGTGTGTTATGGGGTACCTCAAGGGTCCATTCTGTTTATGGGTCAACAAATTTACCTAGAACTACAGAAACTATGTTTTTACAGCACGCACAATCTGTACATGCTTCCACTTGGTCAACATAACAGAAGAGGTCCAGTCAATATGGGAAAATCTCTTTTCATTTCTACAGTTATGATGCTGATGATTCTCAGTTATACTTCCAACACCACAAAAATCTAGACATTCTCTGCAGCCTCTTATGGACTGTTTGAAGGACATTCAAATCTGTTTGATGGCGAATAATTTCCTCCAGTTTAAACCTTAATGAAAAAACTGTTCAACCAGTTAGTGATTA
Organism: Ptychobarbus kaznakovi; assembly: GCA_027422405.1. NCBI lineage: Eukaryota > Metazoa > Chordata > Actinopteri > Cypriniformes > Cyprinidae > Ptychobarbus > Ptychobarbus kaznakovi. The sequence continues at coordinate 3,562,057 of CM049806.1, read as the reverse complement.
TTTTTGGTCCCTCTAAAATCAGAAATTCTGAGATGAGCAGTTAGTCATAACTTAGACAGTCTCACTCCATATGTTACGTCACATGCAAGGTGCTAAACAACTAAATTTAGGTGTTATTTTTGACTCTGAGATACTTTGCCTTAAAAAATCATCCCCTAAAGCAGAAGAAATTAGCTCAGTTTAAAAACCTCCCAAAAAAAATCTATTGCCAGCATGTACTGCTTTTTGCAATAACCAGTGTTGGGAAGGTAACTTTGGAAATGTAATAGTTACAATCATTTACCCTAGACTTAAAATGTTAAATCAACACTTTCCTTTCAATTACTTAGAAAAGTAAAGTAACTGATTACATTTGATACGTTTTGATTACTTTTCTAATTTTCTAAGGTTTTCCCCACTGTTTAATTATTTTCAAACATGCAAAGCAGGCAGGGTTAAACTTACAGTAGTGTTTACACTAATTACAGTCAGACTTTCGAAAAGCCTTCATCACTTGAATTAAGATGATACTAAAAATTTTTAAAGGAGACATTGGATGCAAAATATCTTAATTTGCATATACATGTGTCTTTGCAGTGTGTGGACACAACAACCCTACAATGGTAAAAATGCATCTCCTTTTTTAATCCCCCAAAAGCCTAAACAGTCTCAATATCAAGCCATTTTGATTTTGGAGTGAATAACCAGTGCTCTCTCCACCCTCATACCACGACTGAGGTGAGATCCTTGAGCAAGGCACAGAACCTCCAACTGCTCCCGGGGGCCTCAGCATAAATGGCTGCCCACTGCTCCGGGTAATGTGTTTCACGTGTGTGTGTGTGTGTGTGTGTGTGTGTGTTGTGTGTGTGGGTGTGTGTTGTGTGTGTGTGTGTGTGTGTGTGTGTGTGTGTGTGTGTGTGTGGGTGTGTGTGGTGTTGTGTGTGTGTTTTTTTATGAGGACACAAATGTGTATAATGACACGGGTGGTGTGTGTGTGGTTTATGAGGACACAAATGTGTATAATAAGATGGGTATGACAGGTATTACACTAGTACTGGGGTTGGACCCCCTTTTGCCTTCCAAAACTGACTTAATTCTTTGTGGCATAGATTCAACAAGGTGTTGGAAACATTCCTCAGAGATTTTGGTCCACATTGAGATGATAGCATCGCGCAGTTGCTGCAGATTTGTTGGCTGCACATCCATGATGCAAATCTCCCGTTCCACCACATCCCAAAGGTGCTCTATTGGATTTAGATCTGGTGACTGTGGAGGCCATTTGAGTAAAGTGAACTCATTGTCATGTTCAAGAAACCAGTCTTTTGAGTTGAGTTGATTTGAGCTTTGTGACATGGTGCATTATCCAGCTGGAAGTAGCCATCAGAAGATGGGTACACTGTAGTCATAAAGGGTGGACATGGTCAGCAACAATACTCAGGTAGGCTGTGGTGTTTACCTTTAAAATATATCCCACACCATTACACCACTACCAGCTTGAAACGTTGAGACAAGGCAGGATCCATGCGATTAATTTATATTAGGGCTGTCAATCAATTAAAATATATACAGGTGCATCTCAATAAGTTAGAATATCGTGGAAAAGTTCATTTATTTCAGTAATTCAACTCAAATTGTGAAACTCGTGTATTAAATAAATTCAATGCACACAGACTGAAGTAGTTTAAGTGTTTCGTTCTTTAAACTGTGATGATTTTGCCTCACATTTAACAAAAAACCCACCAATTCACTATCTCAACAAATTAGAATACTTCATAAGACCAATACAATTTTTTTTTTTGTGAATTGTTGGCCTTCTGGAAAGCATGTTCACTTACTGTACACAATACTTAGGGGCTCGTTTTTCTTTAATTACTGCCTCAATTCGGTGTGGCATGGAGGTGATCAGTTGGTGGCACTGCTGAGGTGGTATGGAAGCCCAGGTTTCTTTGACAGTGGCCTTCAGCTCATCTGCATTTGTTGGTCTCTTGTTTCTCATTTTCCTCTTGACAATACCCCATAGATTCTCCATGGGGTTCAGGTCTGGTGAGTTTGCTGGCCAGTCAAGCACACCAAAACCATGGTCATTTAACCAACTTTTGGTTCTTTTGGCAGTGTAGACAGGTGCCAAATCCTGCTGGAAAATGAAATCAGCATCTTTAAAATCTGGTCAGCAGAAGGAAGCATGAAGTGTTCCAAAATTTCTTAGTAAACGGGTGCAATGACGTTGGTTTTCAAATAACACAATGGACCAAAACACGTAGATGACATTGCACCTCAAATCATCACAGACTGTGGAAACTTTACACTGGACTTCAATCAACTTGGGCTATAAGCTTCTCCACCCTTCCTCCAGACAATAGGACCTTGGTTTCCAAATTAAATACAAAACTTGCTCTCATCTGAAAAGAGGACTTTGGACCACTGGGCAACAATCCAGTTCTTCTTCTCCTTAGCCCGGGTAAGACGCCTCTGATGACAACTGTAGCCAAATTCCTTGACACGTCTGTGTGTGGTGGCTCTTGATGCATTGAGCCCAGCCTCAGTCCATTCCTTGTGAAGTTCATCCAAATTCTTGAATCGATTTTGCTTGACAATCCTTATAAGGCTGCAGATGCCTCATTGGTTGTGCATCTTTTTCTTCCACACTTTTTCCTTCCACTCAACTCTCTGTTAACATGCTTGGATACAGCACTCTGTGAACAGCCAGCTTCTTTGGCAATGAATGTTTGTGGTTTACCCTCCTTGTGAAGGGTGTCAATGATTGTCTTCTGGACAACTGTCAGATCAACAGTCTTCCCCATGATTGTGTAGCCCAGTGAACCAAACTGAGAGACCATTTTGAAGGCTCAGGGAACCGTTGCAGGTGTTTTGAGTTGATTAGCTGATTGGTATGTCACCATATTCTAATTTGTTGAGATAGTGAATTGGTGGGTTGTTGTTAAATGTGAGCCAAAATCATCAAAATTAAAAGAACCAAAGACTTAAACTACTTCAGTCTGTGTGCATTTAATTTATTTAATACACAAGTTTCACAATTTGAGTTAATTTACTGAAATAAATAAACTTTTCCACGACATTCTAATTTATTGAGATGCACCTGTATATACATTACATTTGTTTAAAGCGGTCAAGAATTGTATGCTTCCTGAGGTGCACTTTGATTCACTATACAGTGTAGACTAAGATGACCAGAGACCTGTTGCAAGAATTAAGTTTACCAAAATAGTACGGTTTATTTCACATAGTTTGACTCAGTGTCGGTTCCATAAATCAAGTACAACATAGTTTAATTTAAAGCTTGGAAACTGACCTGGGCCAAGGCAGGCTAATTGTTAAGCTAAGCCCAAGTTGCTGCTTAACCAAAGTTCCTTTAACACTGACCTGACGGAAAAATGATGCAATTACTACAGACTCTACTGCTACCATATTAATTGCATTTATTAAAAAACTATCAGTCCAAAAATTAAAATATACAGAAAATCGATATAATAATTTAAATAAATTATAGGCTACAATAATAAAAAGGTATATCCTTACATTAGGGGTGGGTGATATGGCAAAAATATAATATCACGATTTTTTTAGAAATATCACGATTTCACAATTTTATCACGATTCTTTGTCATGTTGGTTTTACTATTTTGTCTGAGCAGTACAGCCAAAATAATTTCCCTATTAAAAGACAAAGCCTTTCAAGGTTACAAATATAAAAAATAATGGTGGATAAAGGCCAAAGTGGGCGAAGATAAAAACCTTTTTCATTATTTTATCGTTGTTATTAAAAATAACAACAAAGATACACATTACAAATACACATAATATACAAATAAAACAAACAGTCCGTTATTTTCAGGTGCAATAGGCAAATTTAGCAGGAGTATTCAAGAAATTGAATGAAAAAATATAAAAATAAAACACTATACAGCAGGGATCCTCAAATCTGGACCATTCCTGCAGAGTTTAGCTCTAACCCTAATCAAACACACCTGAGCATGCTAATCAGAGTCTTCAGGATCATTAGAAAATCACAGGTATGTGAGTTTGGTCAGGGTTGGAGCTAAACTCTGCAGGAATGGTCCAGATTTGAGGATCCCTGCTGTATAGTGTTTTATTTTAGTCGTGTCGCCGCTCCGCTTAAAAATTTCATTCAATTTCTTGAATGCTCCTGATAAATATTGTACATATAATTATGTATCTTATACATATTTCACAGTATATATGTTGAGGTATGTGTTTGTTTTGTGATCTTTCGGCTAAGGTCTCTCCTTGTGCCTTTTACTTGCCTTTCGTCCGCGGAGCACAATTACGACGTCTGCGATGTGATGTGAGTGTGTGTGTGTGTGTGTGTGTGTGTGTGTGTGTGTGTGTGTCACCAGACCAGCCCGTGTGTGGGCATGTTTATGTGGTTTTACGGTCCTTCGCTGAGGACACAAATTTGTATAATGACATGGGTATGACATAGGTATTACAAGGAGAAGGTGATTTATGAGGACAGCGTTTTGTTGCTTTTCAGTGTCCCCATAATTTAAAACGCTTATAAATCATACACGTCCGTGAGTGAGTTTTTTTTGACCGGTCTTCCGTGTTCGGCCGGGAAAATAGAAATGCACCGTCTCCTGTGAGGGCTCATTTCATCCCTCTTCCTAAGTTTAGGTGAGACCGTAGGGTAGGTGTAGGGCAATAGCACATGGTCTTCCTTCGGTTTGTACAGTATAAAAAGGTCCTCATTACGCCTATGAATTCTGAAAGTCCCCGTAAACCATCCAACGTAGTGGCAATGGGCCGAGCCATAATTCTCTATTGTGTGTGTGTGTGTGTGTGTGTGTGTGTGTCCCCGTAAACCATAAAAACCAACATGTGTCGTACCAGAGCACGTGTGTGTGTGTGTGTGTGTGTGTGTGTGTGTGTGTGTGTGTGTGTGTGTCCACCCGTGTGTGTGTATTGTGTGTGTGTGAGGCCCCGTGTGTGTGTGTGTGCCCTTTACTGTGTGTGTGTGTGTGTGTGTGTGTGTGTGCCACCCACCCCCCCCCTTCCTCCTCCTCCTATTTGTGTGTGTGTGGTTTATGAGGGCGCGGACACATATGTGTAGATGTATGTGGTCCGGCCCGGGTCGAGGTGACAGTACTGTGATGTCTCTCTCACACTCACACACGCACACACACACACAAATATACACAGCACATACACACATTATTTATGCTGCATATTTCATGTTTGCTGCTTTTGTGTATGAGGAACATATGTCGTGTATAATGTTACTCTTGATGCTTTACCTTGTCTTGCTTGTCTAGTTTAGCTGTGCTGTTCTGAGTATTACAAGGGAAGTCCAGCCCCACGAAATGAGGCAGGAGTCTTTTTCCGTTGCACTATTGTTTGATCCAGTGTACCCAGACTGCCTTATTTTGTGGCTAAGGGGAACTATGTGTCAGCAATAAATGACAGTAAATCGAATAGCAAATTATTGACACAGAAATTGGCTCTAATGTAGAAGCCCAAAAGTATGGCTGTACATAAAGCATTCAAGAATACAGCATTACAAAGGGTCATTTGGAGCCAAGTATCTTTTTTTGGGAAGCGCCTAGACATAAACTTAGATAAACGAGCCTAATATTTGGAGGTGACCGATCAATCGGCCGATTTTTGGCATTTTTTAATTAATTGGCATCGGCCGATTGTGCTGCAAATTAGGCCAATTAATATACAGGCACGTCTGCAAGCAACACGTGACACTGCCTCGTGTGGCAAGCAGATTGCCATTCCACTGGCACAACGGATAACCCTGTGATGTCCCCCTCTGCCTGCTAACTTTTTGAAGAGAGAACTCCCTCAACCATCATCACTGCGCCGCGTGACGCTTCGTTCAATAGGTTGTTTGCACATGACGTCATTGCTGTGGGACTCCGGCTCCTGTCGACCGCAGATGCAGGTTTACAAGCCACGTTTTCCTGCGTTTTTCAGTCAATTTCTTGACTTTTCCCCTTATGAACAATACATTTTCGTACACAATGAAAGCTCCTTGTGTTTTCTCGGTTTGGTCGATTTGATCATTCATAAACAGCGCAAAACACAGGCATTTTGAGTTTCTGCTACTGATTCCTATGGAGAAAAAATTACTTCCTGCCCTCCAGGTGCATCTGTAGTGGACCTTCTATTTTAGCGATTTTCTCTGAGACCTCACATGTCACAGTTATAAGCCTGGATGTCCTGTACAGAGCACATTCAGGGCTTCATAGAGATACTAATTGTTTGGAAGTTTCACCATGACCACTCCCTCTCCTAGGTCTTTAAAAATGGCTAAATTTAATTTAGTGAAAACTTTTACATCCTTCTGGAAATATGATTATATTTTGTAATTGCCATTTAAATCTGAATCATTTTCTGATTGTTTGTCATAAAGCAACATCTAAGGAAAATGTTATGGGTTTTCAAATTCAAATATGACTTCCTGTTATGAAACAGGACATAATTTAATTAATGTCCACTGTAGAGGACACCGGGACCAAAACCATGTTTATTAAGCATTTTGGGAGACATAGCTATTGAATTGGAAAATGCATTATTTATCAATTGTCTTATGAAATATTAGATATTATTATAAAAATCTGGCTATTTATTACTCTCATTGTGACAATTCTTTTTTCAACATGCTGTCCTAACAGCAACACATTCATATGCAAATTAGATAGTGTATACACTGAGTTTAATGGGAAAACCAGTTTATGGAAATCTTTACACATATATTGCATAAAAACAAAATTATATAGCAAATCATTTTGTTATATGTTTTATAACATAGTTGAGAATCATCCTTAAACAAAGTTTAGTATAAAAAAATCCTGTAACCTAAAAATGTATTGATTTGTTTTAAAAATCCCAGTGATTTTGCCTTTTTGATGTCTATTCATGCCATTTTATTTTTAGAAAAACTGAGTCCTAGTGTCCTCTACAGAGGACATAGAATAAAATATGAATAAAATATAATTTTTCAAAAACATTTTTTTCTATTTCTATTTTTTTATTATGGTCTAAACCATGGGTTCTCAACCCGCGGACCGCATGCGGCCCATCACGACTCCGAATGTGGCCCACCATGCTGAATGTTATGTGTTATGTGTCTTATGTGTTGAACAAATTAAAAAAATAACTTTCAGTTTTACCATTAGGTTTACATTCATTTAAAAATGTACTAAACAAATATAAGCCCATAGGTATCTGGCCCTCCAGCCCTTTAACCTGCCCTCACCTACTTCTCCTTACAGTGATTGGCCTGGAGAGACCGTAAAAGCCACGGGGAGACAGAAAGTGGCAGAGAGAGTCATGCTGAGGACTTTTGGAAAAGGACTGTTGCTGTAGGACAAATAATTGCCAAAGTGCTGTGGATTTATGTTTATTTGAAATGCATGAGTGCACACTTGTTTGATTTGTAAAAGAGTTAAATAAATTACCTGAGCCTCAGTCACGTCAACTCCGACTTCTTCCTTCCCTCGAACGTTGTTACAGTCATGAATCAAGTCAAGTCACAGTTGATTGTCATGAGTAAATTCAAGTCACAGCAGCTATTTCTGAGTCAAGTCAAATCACATCTTCATGAGTCAAGTCAAGTCAAAGCTGCTATTTTTGAGTAAAGTCAAGTCCCTGTTGATCTTCATGAGTCTCGTCAAGTCACAGTTGATCTTCCAGAGTCTCGTCACATCCCTCCTGATCTTCCAGAAGCTCATCACGTCTCTGCTGATTTTCCAGAGTCTCGTCATATTTCAGCTGATCTTCCATGGTCTCTTTACATTACAGCTGAACTCCCAGAGTCACATCACGTCTCAGCTGATCTTCCAGAGTCTTGTCACGTCTCAGATGATCTCCCAGAGTCATGTCACGACACAGCTGATCGTCAAGAGTCTCGTCATGTCCTGTCTGTTGCACCCAGATCTTCAAGGTCAGCCTTTCGGTATCCCAGTCTGGTATCTAGTGTGAGGGATGCACCGCTGGTATCTGTATGCACAGCTGGTATCCCAGAACCCACTCACTCTAACCCTTCTGTTCCTGAACTAATTCCCCTGTCTGAAGCGCTTCCCATGATGGGGATCGCTCTATGTTGCATTTGGGCTGCGTACTCCATCACAGAACTGCCCGAGGGGGCGACATCCACTGTGATGTCTCCAGAGGTGGCGGCTGGTGCCTCAAAACCTCTTGGTGGAATGACACTCGCTGCTGTGTTCTCAGAGGCGATGGCACTCGCTACAGCTTCTCCAGAGGTGGCAGCACATGCTGAAGAACCTCCCGAAGTGGCAGTGCTTGCTTCAGTTCTGTGTATGGTGGTGACGACGAGCAATGTACTCTCAGCCTGTCGTGTCATGGTCAAAGAGACTGTTACTGCTGTGGAACCTCCAGAGGTGGCGGCTAGCGCTGCAGAACCTCTGGAGGTGTCAGTGGTCTCCACTCACTAACTCTCTGCCTGTCCTGTCACAGCTATGGAGGCCGCCTGCAAATCATGGTCCTGTCCTGTCACGGCTATGGAGACTGTATATAAACCCTTGGCCTGTCCTGTCACGGCTATGGAGGCTGTCCGTGAACTCTCTGCCTATCCTTTTTCTGCTCCGCTGTTTCTGCTCGGCCATGGTGGTCTTCTGTTCCATATGCTCCGCCGTGGTGGTCTTCTACTCCTCCTGTTCCATCTGCTCCGCCGTGGTGGTCTTCTGCACTGCCTGTTCCGTCTGCTCCGCCGTGGTGGTCTTCTGTTCTGTCTGCTCCACAGTGGTGGTCTTCTGCTCTGCCTGTTCTGTCTTCTCCTCCGTGGTGGTCTTCTGCTCCGCCGTGGTGGCCTCCTGCTCTGCCTGTTCCGTCTGCTACGCCGTGGTGTTCTTCTGCTCCGCCGTGGTGGTCTACTTTCTGTCTCTGGTGGTCTTCTGCTCTGCTGTGGTGGTCTGCTGCTCCGTTTGCTCCATCGTGGTGGTCTTTAGTTCCCATACTGCTGCATCTGTCCGGGTTTCCTGCTCTGCCGGCTTCACCCTGGCTCTCTGCTCTGCCTGGGCATCCTGCTCTGCTGGTTTTTCCTCAGTTCCCTGCCCCTGCACTTCCACATGGACCTGTCCCTCTGTCCCTCCCCCTGTTCCACCTCCACTCCGCTTTGATTGTTCTTTTTCGGGATTGTCTGAAAGCCACTCCTTGGGGGTGAGGGGGCTTGGGCTCTGTCATAAATTATGTCCATAGACTTCCATCCGACTGCCACAAGAGGTCGCCTCTTCATCATATTGACTCTCACACCACACAAATTGTTACACATCACTCCGGACTACAGTTCCCATCATCCATTGCACTGATTACTCACGCACAGCTAAATCCAATCAGACACACTTTATAAGTCCTTGACTTTCTTGTTCAGATCGCTGAGTATTGTTCTGCATGCATCACTCTCCTAGTGTTAGCTACTTTACTGAGCCATTCCGTACTTCTGTTTAGTCTCTAGTATTGTTCTGCATTTATCACTCACCTAGTGATAGCTGCTATATGGAGCCTAGTTTCTAGTTCTAGTTAAGTCTAGTAATTTTCGTGTTGCCTTGTTTCCTGTTTCCCCATTCCTGCCTGTGTATCTTGGATTAACCCTTGTCTCACCGCTCTGACTCTGTTTGTACCTCCTCTGGACTATAGCTATGTTTCTGGATTATCCCTGTTGTCAAACCTTCTGGATTTTGTTTGCCGATCGATGACCTACGCCAGCCCTAGGAATATTCTTTGACTTGTCTTATACATATCTGTTTGCTGATGCTCAACCCTTCTTTTTTTATTAACAATATCAGAAAGAAACAGATACACATTAGAACAAGAACATAAGAGCATAAGAACATATCGACATATGGGGGATACAATACAAATGTAAAAATAATAAGTAAAATAAATAAAAACAACATAAAACATATAAAAATGTTTTATTAAAATAAAAAATACACAGTTAAACACTACCATAAAATGTACAACTTGTTTATTCATCTTTTTATAACATTGGATGCGTTTAAGGCTTTTTGTTTGAAGTGATGAGTAAAGCTAAAGTAAATCAGAAGAGAAAATTTTACAATTAGGTTTAAAGTTAAGGCATTGTGCTTTGTGAATGTGGAATTTTCCCATCATACAAATAAAGTCCAGGGCATCCTCTAGCTCCCTACTGTCAGAAACCACAGAATGAAAGAGAACCTTAACTGCAGAAATGTTACATAGTCAAAATAATACAAGAAGTAAAGATGCTGAAATTTGAAGCCAGAATTGTTTATTATAGGGACAAAAATAGAATAAATGTGAAAGAGATTCTTCCTCTTCTTGGCAAAAAGAGTGGATAAAGATTGTTTATAAATTTACATAAATATTTGTTGCAGGGGTAATAATGATGAATCATTTTAAAATAAACTATTTAAATAATAATAAAAAAAATAGTTTGGCACTGTCCATACTTTCTGAAAATTAACATTTGGATAAAGTGCCAACCACTTTCTATAAGCTTTAAAAGATGAAGCATTATTAGCAGTAACAAAGTTTCTCAAAAAATAGTTTGTACACTTATTATCCATATTAACCCCTTAAATAAATAATTGAGGGATAATTAAACAAAAAATACAATATATTTTATAAGACTTAATTGAAAATAACAACTTAGGAGGAATGGAATTTGTAAGAATAGTATAGTCTCATTTTAAAGTATTCCATATTTATTAAGAAAATCAATATAAGCATAAAAATCTCCACTGTTGCTTATTAAATCTGAGATAAACACAATGCCCTTGGAGAACCAATCAGGGAATAAAACAGATTTAGGAGCTGATAAAATATACTGATTATTCAAAATAATTAGAGGGGGGAAATTATGTTTAAAGATTAGCTTCCATGAGTCTAAAGCTTGCTTATGGAAGTTTGAAAGCTTCATGGGGAGCCTTGTGGACTTAAAATCACAAGAAAGCAAAAACTTTAAATTTCCACATCTCTTGAAAATCAAATTAGGAATCCAAAACCAAAATGAATTCCCCTTCAGACATTTTTTTTAGCCAGTTTATTTGAAAAATTTGGTTTAGGGTAAAAAAATCTAAGACATTCAACCGTCCCTATGAATATGGCTGTGTTAGGGTTTTTCTACTGATGTGTTCAACCTTAATTTTCCATATGTATTTAAAATTAAGAGAGCCAATAGATTTACAAGTGTTAAAATCATTATAAAGAGGTATAGAAGGATAAATAATGCATGAAATACTTTCAGCCTTAGATAAGAAAATTCTGCCATAAATTGTAAGATTTCTTTGTAACCACAAACTGAATATACGTTCCCCTTCTAGGGAACTCAACGCTGCGTCCTAGTGGACACTTTGGGTAACGCTGTCTGCGTGACCGGTACCTGAAGCATGTGTAAAAGAACTCCAACCATATTGGTCCATGTGGTCCGTGACGTCCTAGGTGAGTACCCAAAAGTATAAAAGGGCACCTGCTGAATACATCACCAACTTTTGTTGTCTTCGGAGCCATCTGTCTGTTGAGTGTGTGTGAAACATCATCCTAGTGAGTCGAGCAGCGCTTTGGGGGATATTTGCATCCTTGTTGGGATTCTAACACTTGAGGGCATATTCTACCCTTTCGTCTTTGTCGGAGCGATCACGCACTCTTTGTGATGAGTCACTTTGATGCGCCCAGTCAGCCGTTGCCACGGCTCAGTTTATCTCAGCTCGCGGTGATTGCTTTTGATCTGCGGTGTCCGCACACCCGCGAATATCGGGTTGCCGGATGCCGCGGATATGGCTCACATTGCTATAACGATGAAGTGTGAGCACTGAGTCGTTTTTAGCTCACAGGCTGAGCTATTTCAGCTCAACTGTGCCTCTCTAATATGCATGTTATTGTGTGTGGAGAGCCTCGCTGGGCATGGATATACTGAAGGCTCTGTGGAATAAAGCTGCTAGCTTTCTCTCCCAGGGTGTTTCAGTAGTCTAGAGTGGGTGTTAAATGAACAGTCTCTGCTCAGAGTGTAGCCATCGGCGGATGATTATGCTCCAGCTCAGGCTGTTTTGCTTTGGAATATAGCAGTCTGAGGATAGCTATTTTCTAGGGTAAGGATACACACTAGCTCTTGTGCCCTTCCTAAAATCCTATATGGTATGGGTTACGCATTCAACTTCATACCCATTCTCTGAGTTGGCTAGGCCCCTGGTCACCTGGGCCCCACTCCACTTATGGCGCTTTTCCACTGCATGGTACGGCACGGTACGGTTCGGTACGGTTCACTTTTGGGGGGTTTTCCACTGGGTACTGTACCTGGTACCTGGTAGTACTTTTTTAGTACCACCTCGGCCGAGGTTCCAAGCGATCCGTACCGTTACCAAAATGTGACGTGTAAACTCTGCTGATCACTGATTGGCCGGAGAACATCCTCATTACTACGTCACTGAACTTGCGACATGAGACCCATATACCCGCTAGATTTAAATCAGCACAGCCAGCGAAGGAGCGGACGCAGATCCATCACCCATGTGCGCAAGAAATACAGTAGGTGGCGGTAATACTCCTAAGGAGTGAACGGCCATTGAACCAAGAAGAAGAAGAAGGAGCGGACGCAACTTTTGTTTGAACAAACGCACCTTTTTGCATCAACCACAAAATAGCTGTTTCGTGGTCTGTTGAGGAAGTACAGCGGTTCCTCTCGTTGATAGCCGAGGAGCGGATCCAGTGAGAACTTGATGGCGCGACGCCGAAGGAAAAAGCCTTATGTATATACTTTTGAACTTGCTATATTTTCAGAGTATGTCTTCTGTTTATATTTTTACCTTTGTATGTGTGTTTTGCTTCAATTAAAAACAATCTGATCGAATAAGTGTACCTCCAGACTATATTAAATATGTATTATTGTATGAGCACATAATGAACCTCTTGAAAAAGACAAATGATTAATGCCACGATTATAAAAACCATCATATAAATAAAAAACAAGGGATACATTGTACATTTTGAAATATTCAAAAGTTTATTGATAATTCACTTTACAGAACACGCTACATGAATAGTTAACTAATCAAGTAACGTTAACGTTAACGCAGCACACCTGCCCTCCTTCATCTACAGCCCGTGGCACTGCCACCACAGTCTCTGCTGCTGGGGGTAAATCCCAAGCGTTCTCATAGACCTCTCCATTGTTGTTAAAAACATCCACATGCCGAGAATGAAGAACACTATTCCGTCTCCTTTCTTTGTTGTGAGTTTGTTTGTGGCGCGTTTAGATGATGTCACGGCAGTAGAGGCGGCGCAATTATAACGACGCGTGAATAATCCCACCCACTCTAAAGCGGTACTAACTGCAGTGGAAACACAAACCGACCCGAACTGAGCCGTACTGTACCGTAATGAGCCGTGCCGAACCGTACCGTACCATGCAGTGGAAAAGCGCCATTATATATCCTGAGCATCTGCTGCCTAGGAACTGTCGAGGCAGCTCCTAGGCTAAACAACAAAAAAAGACCTAGTAATGGTATTCTTAAAATCCATGTATATGGTGAGCGTAAACGCTAGTCTCTGTGCGCTTTTTAAAATCCACATTGTGGTAAGTGTGTATGCTAGGCACCTTGCACACTTTTCTGAAATCCTATATGGAATCGGTTACGTGTTCAACCTCGCTCCCATTCTTTCAGTTGGCTCAGGCCCTGGTCACCTTGGGCCCCACTCCACTTATGTATCTCTGGCCACACTTCTGATGGATTGGTGACCTCCTTAGTATAGCCACCGAAGGGTGGTTATATTTCAGCCATTGACATGGCAGGACAGTCTTACTTAAATACAGCTATCTGAGGCTAGCTGTGTATTAACTTGCCTTTTCCTGGAAGTGTAGCTATCTGAGGATAGCTATGTGCAAGCTCCTAGCTATTGCTAGGATTGCTCCCCTGCTTAGGGGTATTAAGCAGTGGTCTCCTTGAGCCCTGCCTAAATAGTGCTGTCTCCCCTTACATGGTTTATAATTGGACAGCCCACTACAGGTGGTCTTGGCAGTTGCAGTGGTCCCTTTTTTCTAGAGCCTAGCTATCTGACGATAGCCATGTGCTAGCTCGGTGATTGCTCTCCTACCTAGGGTTTTTTAAGTAGCAGTCTCCTTGAACAGTGCTGTCTCCTCCTCTCTGGGTCATAAGAAGACAGCCCACTCTCTGTGGTCTGGGTGGTTTCAGTCAGTCTCACCTCTGGTAGCCCTTCCTACACACACAGCTATCTGGGAATATCTATGTGCTAGCTCAGGGACCGATCCCCTTCCTAGGATTTTTAAGTAGCGGTCTCCCTGAGCCCTTGCCTAGACAGTACTATCTCTCCTGCTAGGATCGTAAGTAGATAGCCCACTCTTTGTGGCCTGGGCAGCTTTAAAGGAAGTTTTTTTTCCTGGTTTTGGTCCCGTTGGGTAGCCCCTTACTAAGTAAATAGTTATCTGACATGTTCCGGGCAGCGTCTGATGACGACATAGAGGCGTACTCAGATACTGTAACGTGTTTCATCAGGAAGTGTAAAGAGGACGTAGTACCGACAAAAACAATCCGCATCTACCCCAACCAAAAAACGTGGAAAACAGCGATGTTCGATCAGGCTTGTCAGCGCGGACATCTGCCTTTAAATCCGGAAACACTGACGATCGAAAATTAGCCAGTTACGATCTCAGGAAATCCATCAAAGCCACCAATCGACAATATAAAACAAAGTTGAAGAAAAATTCAACACCAAAAACGCAAGAAGCATGTGGCAGGGCATCAACAACATCACTGGTTTCAAAGGGAATAAACCAGCTACTGTGAACATTGCTGCCTCTCTACCAGACGAGCTTAATACTTTTTATGCTCGTTTCGAGGCTCACAACACCGCCCACACAGAGAGGGCTCCCACAGCTGCTGCAGAGGAGGTGAGTCCACTCTCCATTTCTGTCATGGATGTAACCCGATCCTTCAAACTGGTGAATATCCGCAAAGCTGTGGGTCCGGATGGCATCCCAGGCCGTGTGCTCCGAGCATGCGCATTCCAACTAGCCGGGGTTTTTACAGACATTTTAAACCTTTCCCTCTCTCTGTCTGTGGTTCCCTCATGCTTCAAAAAATCCACCATTGTGCCCATACCAAAGAAAAATAAAATAAAATGCTTGAATGACTGGAGGCCGTTGCTCTGACACCCATCTTCAGGAAGTGTTTTGAGAAACTCATCAGAGACTACATCTGCTCTATGCTGCCTGCCTCACTGGATCCACTACAATTTGCATATCGCAGCAGCCGTTCCACAGACGATGCTATTGCCTTCACCCTGCACACTGCTCTCTCCCACCTGGAAAATAAAAACACCTATGTGAGAATGCTGTTCAAGGACTATAGTTCAGCATTTAACACCATAGTGCCTGCCACACTAGTTGCAAAGCTCCAGACTCTGGGACTAAACAGATCTCTTTGCAGCTGGATCCTGGACTTCCTGAAAGGCAGAAGTCAGGTGATCAGAATTGGCAACAATACCTCATCTCCCCTGGTCCTCAACACTGGTAGAGCACTGCGTCCTCAGCCCACTCCTGTACTCCCTGTACACACATGATTGTACAGCCACACACAGCTCCAACGTCATCGTCACATTTACTGACGACACAACGGTGATAGGCCTGATCACCGACAACGATGAGACAGCCTACAGAGAGGAGGTGAATACCCTGACTAAATGATGTCAAGAGAACCACCTCTCACTCAACATCGACAAGACCAAGGAGCTTGTGGTGGATTTCAAGAGACAGAGCAGAGAACACACACCCATCTCCATCGACAAGACCCCTGTGGAGCGGGTAAACAGCTTTAAGTTCCTCGGCGTTCACATCACCGAGGATCTCACATGGTCCGCTCACACAGATGCAGAGCTGAAGAAGGCACACCAGCGCCTCTTCTTCCTGAGACGGCTGAGAAAGTTTGGAACGAGCCCCAGTATCCTCAGATCCTTCTACACCTGCACTGTGGAGAGCATCCTGACCGGCTGCATCCCCGCCTGGTTTGGAAACAGCACCGCTGGCAACCGTAAAGCTCTGCAAAGGGTCGTGCGAACTGCCCGCCAAATTATTGGAGGTGAGCTTCCCTCCCTCCAGGACATCTACACCAGGCGGTGTATAAGGAAAGCCAGGAGGATCACCAAGGACTCCAGCCACCCATCCCACAGTCTGCTCTCTCTGCTGCCCTCAGGAAGACGTCTCCGCAGCATCCGATCCCGCACTAGCCGACTGAGGGATAGCTTTTTCCCTCAGGCTATCAGGCTAATGAACAGAAAAAACTAATACACCCTACAGCACACTCCCACTTTACAATATGCCATGCACTGCACTTTAACACAGTTCAACTGGACTACACGCACACACTGCACAACAACTAACACAACAATCTATCTGCTACCACTGGATACCATGCAACGTACATTCATGACATTGCGTATCCGGCCTATGTATAATCTGTTGCAACTTTTTTTTGCATACTATTGTGTGTATATGTGCACATAATGTAAAATGTGTACATACGGTGCATAACGTGTATTGATAATTGTAAGTATGTCTTAAATAGTACACTGTGTGTACTGAGTATATGTATGTGTATTCTGCACATTGTCTTCTGTATAAGTCTGTAAGTATGTACTGTCCATATGTAAATTGTTTCTGCACTGTCTGGAGCACGCTCTCAAGAATTTCACTCACCAAAGCACACGTGCTGTGGTGATGTGACAATAAAAGTGATTTGAATTGCCTGGTTCAAACCTGAGTTCAGTTGCTCCCCCCTCCCTCTGCACCCACTAATTTGTGTTCATACTCTTTTTTTTTTTGGTTCCGTAGTGTGTTTTTTTTCTGGTTCCGGTACTTTTGGTAACAGCTATGCTAAAAATGACAAAATTAATGGATGCTTGCTCACTTCATTTTTTTACTTCAGATGTTGAAATTTTGTTAATTTCCAAAGCTATTTGTCACAAATATAATACAAACATGCAAAATAATGTGGGAATCAATTTCTGTGAGCAGAAATTAAATTTCTCTCTGTTGCAGTGCGCCAGTCACGCTTATCAGGAAAACGAGTGAGTAAGCGTTTGCATTTCACTGTTTTATTTTGAGGAATACTGAATCTGTGAGAGGAGTAAATGCATGTTCACATTTACTCTAGAACTACAGAAACCATCATGTTTATACAGCACGCACAACACCTCTGTACTTACTCCCGATTTATCTCAACATGGGGACAGAAGAGCTGTCAGTCAATAAATGGGAAAACTGTTTAATTATTACAGTTATGATGCTATGATTTTATTTCAACAACCACAAAAATGTATAATTATGCTTTAAAAATGTTGGGTTATTGTTTGTATTATAATTTTTAACCTTAATACCTTTGTTCAACCAGTTAGGTTATTTATAATATTTAAATCATGACAACTCTCTGAAGATTTGAGCATGGTGATAGTGTCATGAATCTGTCCGTGGTCTTCCATCTGTTTGCCACCAGAGGTGCTAAAACAACTAAATGTGTATGCTGCTGTGATACAATAATATGCTTAAAATCATCCCTATAAGGCAGAAGAAATATAAAAGATAAAACCTCCCAAAAAAGTAGATCTATTGCCAAGACATGTACTGCTGCATAACCAGCGTTGGGAAGGTTACTTTGGAAATGTAATAGGTTACAGATTACAAGTTACCCTACTTAAAATGTAATAAGTAGTGTAACTTTTCAATTACTTTATAAAAGTAAAGTAACTGATTACATTTGATTACTTTTCTAAATTTCTAAGGTTTTCCACTGTTAATTATTTTCAAACATGTAAAGCAGGCAGGGTTAAACTTACAGTAGTGTTTAACACTAATTACAGTCAGACTTTCGAAAGCCTTCATCACTTGAATTAAGATGATAATATTACAATTTTAAAGGAGACATTGGATGCAAAATATCTTAATTTGCATATAAATGTGTCTTTGCAGTGTGTGGACACAACAACCCTACAATGGTAAAAATGCACTCCTTTTTTAATCCCCCAAAAGCCTAAACAGTCTCAATTATCAAGCCATTTTGATTTTGGAGTGAATAACCAGCGCTCTCTCCACCCTCAATACCACGACTTGAGACCCATGAGCAAGGCACAGAACCCCCAACTGAGACCATCCCCGGGGGCCTGAGCAAGGCACAGAACCCCCAACTGCTCCCCGGGGCCTCAGCATAAACTGCTCCGGGTATGCCCACGGTGTGTGTGTGTGTGTGTGTGTGTGTGTGTGTGTGTGTGTGTGTGTGTGTGTGTGTGTGTGTGTGTGTGTGTGTGTGTGTGTGTGTGTGTGTGTGTGTGTGTGTGTGTGTGTGTTCACGTGTGTGTGTGTGTGTGTGTGTGTGTGTGTGTGTGTGTGTGTGTGTGTGTGTGTGTGTGTGTGTGTGTGTGTGTGTGTGTGTGTGTGTTCACGTGTGTGTTTGTGTACTTGGATGGGTTTAAATGCAGAGCACAAATTCTGAGTATGGGTCACCATACTTGGCCACACATCACTTCACTTTCACTAAATTAGTTTATTTCTGGCTGCGTAAATCATTTTACTCTTTCTGCTTTCTGAATGAGGGACAATTCAAGGCAAGTTTTGTTAAAAAGTTAAAACTAAACGATGGATCAGCAACCATTGTTCATGATCCAGCTGCACCTCCAGAAGAAGTAAGTCTCCCACTTTATATGTTTTTATGATTATATGCAAATCGCCTTTGCTCTTCCACAGAAGAGAGGGGCGGATGAGCAGAGCTCATTAACATGTAAAGAGATATGCACCGAAACGAGTCGCTGTGTTCTTTTACACACCCACCGAGACCATTTCAAGATTACCCTAAAGAATCATACCAACTTGTGGAAAATGGGCAATAAATGGGAAAACTGTTTAATTATTACATGTCCCCTTTGAAGCACAGCCACCTCAAAATCAGACTATGATTTTATTTCAACAACCACTTTAAAATCATAATGAGGTTAAATACAAATTTAAAATCATCATAACAAGAAATAGTTTAACAGCTATGATACTGATTTTGAAATCAAATCGTTGCATAGCTTATGACATGAAACACTGGAATCTAATCTGTCCGTGGTCTTCCATGCCTTGCCACCAGAGAAAAAAAACAGTTAATCTTAAAAAAAGCATATACATAAACCCATATAGGAAATATAAGATGCTTAAAATCGGAAAATTTTTAAGGCAGAAGAAATAAACTTCTGAAACATTGGTGTTTCATATTTTAGAGCAGTCACTGCAATTTATGGGAAGGAAATAAATCAATTAAATCTGTATGTAGGAGTGTGTGTGAAAAAAATCAGATGTAACCCTCTTTGTAATCCTTAATGTAACCCATGTTAAAATATGACATAAATAAGAATAAATAGTTTAAAAGCTGTATAAATAAGTTTGAAAGTTAAGTGATTCATTTAAAATGTAAGTTAATTCATCAAGAGTTAATTAAAAATGTTAATACAACAATTTAATGTTTAAGATTAAAAGTATGCTGACAGAAAATTCATGTCACTGCCCCTTTAAGGGACTAGTGACGCTAGACACAGCACTTCAGTGACGTTGCAGCAGAGGAGAAATCGGAGAGAACGAGCTGTGTTTAATAAGCAGAGAAAAGAGTGAAAAAGTTGATTTTGCAGTTGAAAAACATAACTTACCTGGTCGGGAACTGACGGGGATTTTATGAGAACTAAGCCACACCGGTTTTGGTCAGGTTTTTTTGCTTGGTTTGAAGCTCGGTCGGAGCGAGGATTGGTCTGCAGTGTGCGGGCGCGCACATGCACAGACGGGATTCAAGATGGCGAGCCAGACCCAGACTTTCAATTCATCTTCTCCATCGCATCAGTGAGGAAATCTCCCGCGCATGGTGACTCGCTGCCAGAGTGGTAGGAGTATCAGAAATTGGTTTTGGACTGAACTGGAAACTGATTGAACTATTATTTTTGGACTGAATCGAACTGAAACTCTTCATTGAACTTTGAATAATCCACAGAAGAGAGGGCAGATGAGCAAGAACTCACATTTGGACTTGAACTTGAGTTTAAGGTGTTATACTTTTATTTTCATATTGAGTTCATATGTTTGAATGTGATTTGAAATGCTTGTGGTCCACTTTGATTTGGTTGTGTAAATTGAAGGTATTTTCTTACCTGTAAAAGAAAGGGAAAAGAGTTAACTCAGGAAGAAAAATAGGAATTCTAAAATAGGTGCAACCTAGGAAAAGCTGGTCTAACTTAGATTAGCCTGACTAAAATAACTTAGGTGAACTAAAGAACAAAAAGAAAGTGAAATACCTTTTCATTTATTATATTTACCTCAATACTAAGAATCTGCAGGGTTTTATTTTGTTTTTGTTTTTGCGTATTGTATATTCTACGTGTCTTCTGCATTCAGTAAATTGCCGGCCTTTTGTATTTAAAGCAACGGTCTCTGGTGTAATTATTTATGGTTTTTGCTCCCCACTCCTTAGAACCTGGAACTGGTCCAGTGGCGCAGTAAGTGGTGTGATACCGGTGTTACATTAACATTTTCATAAGTAACTGTAATTTAATTACACATCTTTTCTTAGTAACTGTAACTAATTACAATTACTTTTATTTTGTAATTAAATTACGTAATTCCGTTACATGTAACTAGTTACTCCCCAACACTGTGCATAACCATGCAGCATCAGCTACAGTATCTCATCAAATAGTGCACTGTACATACCTGTCAACATTTGGGTACCACAATACGGGAGACGGGGGTGTCTACGGGGGGAAGGGGGTGGAGTCTTTTTGCCAGGAATATAGCCGTTTCCCCGCTAACCGTAGTAAACAAAGCAGTGCAGCACCTGACTTTGAAACTTTTGAAAGCACTCATATTTAATCAATTAAACCATAGCCCTTTAGGTGTAAGCTATATCTCAATTTACATGTATAGTTTTTTTGTTTTTTTTTACCGAAGCACCAAGTCTTCTCCTCCCATTTCTATCAGTGGTTTCTGTCACTGCTGCTTCCCGAACAGGCGAACACACACACACACAAACAAAAACACAAACGATAGAGTCGTTACTAGAACCAGGAAATATGACCACATTAGCCCGTTTCTGTAAACACTGCACTGGCTCCCTATTAAACATCATATAGATTTTAAAATCTTGTTAGTTACTTATAAAGCCCTGAATGGTTTAGCTCCTCAGTACTTGAGCGAGCTCTTAACGCATTATAGTCCTCCACGTCCGCTACGATCTCAAAACTCTGGCAATTTGATAATACCTAAAATATCAAAATCAACTGCCGGCGGCAGATTCTTTTTCTATTTAGCACCCAAACTCTGGAACAATCTACTTAATGTTCGGGAGGCAGACACACTCTGTCAGTTTAAATCTAGATTAAAGACCCATCTCTTTAACCTGGCGTACACATAGCACACTTATACACTTCTAATATTCAAATCCGTTAAAGGATTGTTAGGCTGCATTAATTAGGTCTACTGGAACCGGGAGCACTTCCCATAAAACACGCTGTACTTGTTACATCGTAAGAAGATTGACATCTACGCTAATATTAGTCTGTTTCTTTCTTATTCCGAGGTCACCGTAGCCACCCGATCCGGTCCTTATCCAGCCCAGATGGTCACTACAGTCACCAGATCCAGTCCGTATCCAGATCAGATGGTGGATCAGCACCTAGAGACAACCTCTACAGCTCTGAATGTCAGTGGAGACCAGGACGCCTAGATGAGCCCCAGAGACAGATCCCCAGTGAAGACCCCGTTAACTAGACAGCCATCAGGAAAAGACCACTGGAATCAGTAGAGCCCTTACAATCTGACTTTGCTGCAGTTGGAACAAACTGTTGGTTCGTCTGGCCAGAGAAGAACTGCCCCCCCAACTGAGCCTGGTTTCTCCCAAGGTTGTTTCTCCATTCTGTCACCGATGGAGTTTTGGTTCCTTGCCACTGTCGCCTCTGGCTTGGGGACACTTCATTTCCAGCAATATCATCGACTTGATTGCACATATACTATTTAAATTGAACTGAGCTGAATGATGCAATCACTAAATTCAATAATGAAATGCCTGAAAATTGAGGTCTATTTCACTTTAAAGAGTTACTTACCCCGCATTATCACTGAAATGTCAAGCAACTAAAGTACTTTCTGCTGCTATATTAGCAACAATAATTTGACTTACTGCTGTTAATATTATTTCTAAAATTGCAAATGAATTTGCTATGCATGCTGCTGCTTATTAAATTCGATACATGCGATCTGAATAACTATGTATACTGCTGCTACAACTGCAAAACAAATCTTAGAATTGCTATAACCCCCTTTCAAATAAACACAATGACTCACTTGAAAAGTTAACATACCGTAAATTTTTTAGTCACTGAAACTTCAGCAACTACGGTCTACCTACTGCTGCCACAACTAAAAGCATAATTTGATTTGCTATGCATGCTGCTATAATAATTAGCTAATAATGCAATCTGAAATTCTACAACCCGAATTCCAGAAATCTTGGGACGTTTTTTTTTTTTTTTTTTTTTTTATAAAATTAAAACTAAAATAATTTCAAATCACATGAGCCAATACTTTATTCACAATAGAACATAGATAACATAATAAATGTATAAACTAAGAAATTTTACAATGTTATGCACAAAATGACAGGCCTCAAAATAGTTGGGACGGAGGCATATTTACCGTGGTGTTGCATCTCCTTTTCTTTTCAAAACAGTTTGAAGACGTCTGGGAATCGAGCTTATGAGACAGCACTCATTAAAATAATAAATGATATTCGCTTTTATTCTGATTCTGGCAAAATATCATTGCTGGTACTGCTAGATCTTAGTGCTGCGTTTGACACTGTTGATCATAACATACTTCTAGAGAGACTGGAAACTGGGTCGGGCTTTCTGGGATGGTACTCAAATGGTTCAGGTCATACTTAGAAGGGAGTGGTTATTATGTGAGTATAGGAGAGCATAAGTCTAAGTGGACGTCCATGATATGTGGAGTCCCACAAGGCTCAATTATTGCACCACTCTTGTTTAGCCTGTATGTGCTCCCACTAAGTCAAATAATGAGAAAGAACCAAATTGCCTATCACAGCTATGCTGATGATACACAGATTTACCTAGCCTTATCTCCAAATGACTACAGCCCAATTGACTCCCTCTGCCAATGGATTGATGAAATTAACAGTTGGATGTGCCAGAACTTTCTTCAGTTAAACAAGGAGTAAACTGAAGTCATTGCATTTGGAAACAAAGATGAAGTTCTCAAGGTGAATGCACATCTTGGCTCTAGGGGTCAAACAACTAAAAATCAAGTCAAGAATATTGGTGAGATTCTGGAGAAAGACCTTAGTTTCAGTAGTCATGTCAAAGCAGTAACTAAATAAGCATACTATCATCTCAAAAGCAATTAGATGTTTTGTTTCCAGTCAAGACTTGGATAAACTTGTTCACGCCTTTATCACAAGCAGATCATTAGACAGCTGCAACTCATCCAGAACGCTGCTGCCAGGATTCTGACTAGAACCAGAAAATCTGAGCATATCCACACCAGTCCTCAGGTCCTTACACTGGCTTCCAGATACATTTAGAATTAATTTTAAAGTACTTTTACTCATTTATAAATCGCTCAATGGCATAGGACCTAAATACATTGCAGATATGTTCACTGAATATAAACCTAACAAACCACACAGAACATTAGGATCGAGTCAGTTAGAAATACCAAGGGTTCACACAAAACAAGGGGAGTCTGCTTTTAGCTATTATGCTGCCCGCAGTTGGAACCAGCTTCCAGAAGAGATCAGATGTGCTAAAACACTAGCCACATTTAAATCCAGACTCAAAACTCATCTGTTTAGCTGGGAATATGTTGAATGAGCACTGTGCTTTGTCCGAACTGACTGCACTGTATTTTATGTGTAATAATTTTACACAGTATTTTATAACTGTTCTAAATTCATTTTACATCAATTTTTAAATCATTTTAAAAGTTTTTAAATTTCTGTTTTTATTGTTTTGATTTGATTTTAATGATAACTTTACTTCATTTTATGTAAAGCACTTTGAATTACCATTGTGTATGAAATGTGCTATATAAATAAACTTGCCTTGCTTTGCCTTGTTAGTTTCTGGAGTTTGGTCCCATTCTTGCCTGATATAGGTTTCCAGCTGCTGAAGAGTTTGTGGTCGTCTTTGACGTATTTTTCGTTTAATGATGCGTCAAATGTTCTCAGGTGACAGATCAGGACTGCAGGCCAATTCAGCACTCTGACTCTTCTACTACGAAGCTATGCTGTTGTAATAGCTGAAGTATGTGGTTTTGCATTGTCCTGCTGAAATACACAAGGATCCCTGAAATAGATGTCATCTGGAGGGGAACATATGTTGCTTTAAAACCTTTAGATAACTTTCAGCATTCATAGTCCCTTCCAAAACATGCAAGATGCCCATACTGTATTTACTTATGCACCCTATGCCATCAGAGATGCTGGCTTTTGAACTGAACGCTGATTACACGCTGGAAGGTCTCCCTCCTCTTTAGCCCAGAGGACACGGCGTCCGTGATTTCCAACAAGAATGTCACATTTAGACTCGTCAGACCACAGAGCAGTTTTCCGCTTTGAAATAATCCATTTTAAATGAGCCTTGGTCTACAGGATACGACGGCGCTTCTGGACTGTTCAAAGACTTTAATGATAAAATAAACCAAAACAAAAGAAAAGCGGCAACCCCTCACGGATGACTGCCGCACACAAAACACAAATAAAAGTCCAGGCCTGGTCCTCTCTCCTCTCTCCTCTTCCACTGTCGTCATTCCTCCTTTAATCCTTCCGTAGCTCCTCCGTGGGACTCAAGACCAGTGAGTGGTGCAGATGTCGCTCATTATCATTTACTCCACTTGCCTCGCTCCGTTCCCACAGCTCCCTGCCCCGCCCCACTCGTCACATACCGTCATATACACGGGCATCCAACAAAAGTATTCTGCCTTGTCCCTTATGCACAGAGATTTCTCCGGTTTCTCTGAATCTTTTGATGATGTTATGCACTGTAGATGATGAGATTTGCAAAGCCCTTGCAATTTGAATTTGAGGAACATTGTTTTTAAAGTATTCCACAATCTTTTTACACACTCTTTCCCAGATTGGAGAGCCTCTGCCTCTCCGGGCTAAGACATCCCTTTTATAGCTAATCATGTTACAGACCTGATGTCAATTAACTTAATTAGTTGCTAGATGTTCTCCCAGCTTAATCTTTTCAAAATGTATTGCTTTTTCAGCCCTTTGTTGCCCCGTGCCAACTTTTTTGAGACCTGTGACAGGCATCGAATTTGAAATGAGCTCATTTAATGGATAAAAGTGTAACATTTCTCAGATTAAACATTTGTTATGTTCTCTATGTTCTATTGTGAATAAAATATTGGCTCATGTGATTTGAAAGTCTTTTAGCTTTCATTTTATTCAAATTAAAAAAACATCCCAATATTTCTGGAATTCGGGTTGTATGGACTCCATGAAAATACTAGAACTGCTGTAAGCCCATCCATGCATTATCACTGAAATGTCATGGAACTAAAGTACTTTCTGCTGCCCCTGCTGTATTGGCAACAATAATAATTGGTTGCTATGCAGATTGCTGCTAATATTATTCCTAACATTGCATCTGAATTTGCAATGCCATTCTGCTACAATTAAATTAGCTAAAAATTGTGATCTGAATGGCTATGCATACTGCAGCTACAGCTGCATGGAAGTATTTAGAATTACTATAAGCGTCAGTACTGTACCTGGTCAGTACCTGGATGGGAGACCTCCTGGGAAAACTAGGTTGCTGCTGGAAGAGGTGTTAGTGAGGCCAGCCGGTGGTGCTCACCCTGCGGTCTGTGTGGGTCCTAATGCCCCAGTATAGTGATGGGGACACTATTCTGTCAAAAAAGCACCGTCTTTTGTATGAAATGTTAAACCCAGGTCCTGACTCTCTGTGGTCATTAAAAAATCCCAGGATGTCCTTCGAAAAAGAGTAGGAGTGTAACCCCGGCATCCTGGCCAAATTTGCCCATTGGCCTCTGACCATCATGGCCTCCTTATCATCCCCATACACTGATTGGCTTCATCACTCTGTCTCCTCTCCACCAGTAAGCTGGTGTGTGGTGGGTGTTCTGGCGCAATATGGCTGCCGTCGCATCATCCAGGTGGATGCTGCACATTGGTGGTGGATGAGAAGATTCCCCCCTTCTATTTAAAGCGCTTTGAGTACCCAGAAAAGCGCTATATAAATGTAAGGAATTATTCATTATTATTAAAAGTACTATAATTGCTGTAAGCCTAACTGAATACACAAATAGTAAATTCCTGTTTAAAAGTGTCCTACTATTAGCTACATTATACATGGGCTACTGATTGGAAATTATTTATTATTATTAGTATCTTTATATTTTAAACAAATTCATGATTATTATCTTTAAACTGTCCCTAAACAGGACTTTCATAATAAACTCTTCACTATTTCTGAACCAAGTGAAATAGAGATGTTGCCCCTTTAAGAGTGAGCGCTCCCTCTTCTGAAGTGCAATGTGATGCAGCACCAGTAGGCCTACATGTATGAGAGTGTATGTTATTTTCTGTATATTATCAGTGTTGGGGGTAACGCATTACAAGTAACGCGAGTTACGTAATAATATTACTTTTTTCAAGTAACTAGTAAAGTAACGCATTACTTTTTAATTTACAAGAAAATATCTGAGTTACTTTTTCAAAAAAGTAACGCCAGTTACTTTTTTTCCATTTATTGATGACAGTGCGCTGTGTGAACATGATCTTACTGTAGTTCTAATCTAGACTAAATGTGGATGTGTATTAATTCATCCCACTCGCAAAAAAACTGATTCAGTATTCATCAAAATGAATTAAAACAGTGAGATGCAAACTCAGAATATGAGCAAACCTGCAATAATTAAATATGAAAAACAACACAAATATATCTAATCTCATTTTATTAACCAATGTGTTTGCTGCTGACCTTTGATGATCCAGTTCAACATAAGCAAAAATGACTTTACATTAACAATTGTGCTTGATTGCTTTTTAATTGCTGAAGAGTGTTGAATCTTCTCCTGCGTTCTACTGTACAAACGTGATTTACTTTTCCTTCAGCCTGAGGTTTATTTTTTAACTTCTTGTATTAAAAACAAACAATCACGCCCTGCTCATATTTAAAAAGTAGCGCGAAAGTAACGCAAAAGTAACGTAATGCATCACTTTCCATAAAAAGTAACTAAGTAACGTAATTAGTTACTTTTTTAGAGAGTAACGCAATATTGTAATGCATTACTTTTAAAAGTAACTTTCCCCAGCACTGATATTATATAATAGGGTTGACCCCAACTAAGGATTTTCACAGTCGAATTGGGATTTTCGAATCTTGCAGATAGTCGACTGATAGTCGAATCCTATATTTGGGGGCAGGGCAAAATACAAAATACCATGAGTCAGACAGTCTTAAATACTGACATTAACACACACGGAAAATAGCCTAAGGGACGCCTCGCAGATACAAACGGGGTAAATATAGTTTTATGTTTTGATTAAACTAAAAGATAGTTAACATTAAACGTCAGCGAAACCAAGAATTCACACATTTTTTTACAGTAGTGCTCTCATTATAACGTTACGTATATGACAGTAGATTAATGTTCTTAATTTCTGTTTTTGCTCGCGCTGAAGATGATGGACCAGTAGATTGAAGCATATGACGGCAGGTTTTTAATCGATGGGATTTAACTCATTTATCTCATACAGAATACTCTTCGTTATTTATACAACACTACGTTAATATCACGACTTACAGGCTATTTGCACAAAATGCCTCGAATTCATGAACGTATCTGCGCGGCTCTGAATGAACTCCTTTTGTGGACGCGTTCTTCACGCAACGATGTGTAGAAACACAGCAACTACACTCTAGCAATTCACAGCGTTTTATTATCATAGTGTTCTCATTATAATGTTATGTATATGACAGTCCCAGCCCAATCTAACGGCAATTCTACATATTTTTGAAGAGGTGGCCAATTCGTAGGTATTCGTAGGACCTCACTCATTCGATTTAGTACGATTTATCTTAACCCAATTGACGGGTAGGTTTAGGGGCGGGGTTAGGTGTAGGTCATTCGTACAAATTCATACGAATTGGCAATTCGTACAATATGTACGAATTGCCGTGAGATTGGGCTCGGACTGTCATATAGTTGGACTATCCTAGTAATAGTCATTAATATTCTGCATTATTGTTTGTCCTGTTCGCGCTACTCGCTGAGAAATAACGTTAATCACAGTAGTTCTACAATGAAGCGCTTTACTGCAGCGTTAGGCCTACTCAACCAAATGCACCTTATATGAGATAAATAATATATGCAAAATACATATAAACGGGCTGAAATGTTTTGAAATCACTTGTACCCTACCTAATTGAAAGAAAATCTAGTATTTTACTCTACCTGTGTCAGTTTGACTCTTGCTAAAGATTTAAATCCCTGCCGCCAACATGCTTCTGTCGGTCACGCATGGACAGTGAAACTTAAATCTATAGGGGTGGTTTGATTTATTCAGCCACGTGAAAATATTTATTTAAAGCTTCTTTCTTTACAGATTCTTATTTAAAGCATTATCATAATAGGCTGTTTATTAACTTATCGGGAGAAAACCGGTAGTTCTGTGTGAAATCAGACATTTAGCACCCCCATATAGCCAAAATGGCATGATCATAACACCCTGCCAATATCCGACTGTGAGATTGGGAGTCGAATGTGGTTCATCCTATTGAAACAACGAATCGTCGACTATCCGGGGTCACCCCCAGTGTTGGGTGTAACGCCTTACTAAGTAACTTAGTAATTAATTAAGTAGGCTAATTAAATCCTACTTATCCACTGAAAAAGTAAAGTAAGGGATTAGGCTACTGTTCATTTTTAGGTAATTTAATTACAGTTACTTATAAAGCACTTGCGTTACATACAGTAAATAATTTCAACCGTTCTAAAATCAATATTGAATTTGAAATCTAAATCCATGGTCTAAAGATAAAATTGAATGCAGCGGCTTTAACCCTCTGTGCGCTGTCTTCTTCACTTTCATATTTCCCTGATTCACAGAGAAACCTTAAATACTCAGATACAGAAGACTAAAATCAATAGAATCTAAAAAGCTTAAAGTGTCTACTCTTAAATGAACGAATTCAAATAAAAAACTAATATTTCTGATTATTTAATCCCTATGAAATCTATAGTGAGACCAGTCTTTCCAGTATATGAAAGCTTGACATTTCTTTTAAATGAATGAATTCAAATCGAAAACGAATATTCCTGATTATGTTATCTGCATGAAAGCGAGGTACAGTCTTTCCCTTATCTAAAAGCTTGAAGTTTCTATTTTTAGATGAAGGAATTCAAATAAAAAACGAATGATATCTGATTATGTAATCCATATGAAACTGAGGTAAAGTCAGGGCTGGCGGGAGCTCAACTGCCGCTCTAGGCAAAACCCTGCCGTGCCACCCCCACTTCACTCTCATAATTAAATATGATTTTAAAGATGCATGTCAAAGACTGGAGAATTTGTTTATTGATACAACTACATTAAAATAAAAACAGCCACGGTTATGTTTTCTGATTATAATTTTTTCCCCTACTGCAACGTAAAATAAATACATAAATAATAAATAAATAGCCACCAGTAAAGCTGCAAACGCAAATTAAGTGTAGGCTACATGCCTGAAGTGGCCATGGGAAGATGTGGGAGAATTCCGGGTGAGCAGCGCAATACAGCTGGTGTGCACAGCTATTCATAGTCAGGGCTTAATCTGAACAAACCAGGTCTGGATCAGCACCTCTGAATTCCGATCCTCATCCTCTTCCTCCAGTGAAAGACCTTCGTGTCAGGGTTATTATAGTTTTGCGTTTTTAAATTAGTTTTTATTTTCGCTATACATTTCAGTTTCGTTTTTATTTTTTTATAATTTGTCTAAATTTAATTTAGTTTTTATTTTGTGAACAATTTTCTTCCTACAGGTTAGTTTGTGTTTTAATTTTAGTTTTAGTAAAATTTAGCAAAATTTACAGAACACTTCCAGTGCACAGACCAAATACATTTTAATTTAAGTTTATTGACGCAAACCACGACACAAAATTAAAGCATGCTGAGATTAATTATAAAACTATTTATTTTTGATTATTTTATTTAGTTGCTGTTGATTTCGTTTTGTTTTAGTTTTTCATTTTTGTATTCTTTCTTTCTTTCTTGCCTAAATGCCTTTATTTTCGTCAAATACAGTTTTTAATACAACATATTTCACCGTTTAAACATGTATACAACTTTTCTTATATTTAAATTCCTTTAACAAGCTTTTTAGAAGTAAAAATAAAACATTTCATCCCGCAAAAAGACCGATGTGGCTCTTTAGGTGACTTGGCTTGCTTTGCATAAAATAAAATGGTTTACTGTTTTATAGATTAAATGAACCAAACCTATATTTGACCAAGAAAATAAATAAGTCAGTGGCACTGAGAACTGCTCTCACTCGAAGAGAAGGCAAAATATCTGCGTGCACTCAATGCAAACGCGAACTCAGGTGTGAATGTCCTATAAGATCTGGGTTACACAAAAACTACCCAAACACTAAAATTTGTTTAATAAAATAACCGTGATTTTTAGAGTATGCACACTATAAGCAACTGGTGCAAGCTGGTAATCACTTAAGTGGGTCAATGGAATGATCCCTTACCTCTCCATCCTCTGATGCCGGTGTCTGGATCCGTCACCCCGCTTTATTACACAAATTGTAAACAATGTATATGATAAAACACAACAAAACAAAGGCCTAATTAATAGATAATAAATATGTTGTCCCCCCCGCGCTTCTCTCTTTCGCTATAATCTTACTTTTATTCTGCTTGACTCACCAGCAGCAAAAAAACATGGATAGTTTTACAACAAAACACAAAGTTAATTTAGATTTGTTTTTGATGATAAACTAAAAATATCTGTCCTTTTGCCGCCCTGTGGGCCTAATGCGCCGGCCCTTAGTCTTTTCCTGTATAGATAATATTACACTTGCCAATACTAAACTGTTGTCAGGAATTGAGTTTCCCCGCTTATGAGGTTGGATGTTGCTTTCTCTGATTTAAGGGGTCTCAGTCTGGGGATTTATTGACACACATACAAATTTGAAAATGAATTAGGCTATAATCTTACATTGTAGGAATAAAGTTTTCAGTCCTATATTTTAAGCACGTGTCTGGCATTAAAATTCATCAGACATCACATATTTTAATTTGCAGCTATATTTGTGTAAGCTAAATACCTTGTTTTGTTTAATTCATGGATAGTTTTATTCGTTTTGATGACATTTATGAATGTTGGGGGAGCGATATACCGGGAAGTGCATTAAACCTCGCAAAGGAATTAAAATTTTTATGAAGCAAAGTTAATTTAGATTTAGAATAACAGGAAAAAAATATAAGGGGTGATCATTGTTGTTTTAGACGAATGCCCAAATTTTTTTTGTTTTGTTGATAACTTTCCTTGTCACTAAAAATATCAGTTTATTAATGTGTCTTTTTTGCCGCCCTGACTGTGTGACTAAGTTGGGGTGTGCATAGTTCATGTTTGTGTATATTGTGAATGTACTTGTGTAGTGTTTTTATATCTGCTTTGTGTGTTTTTGGATGCGCTGTTTAAAAAAATAAACGGATTTCATAAAAAAATCCCAGATATATATATATATATATGGGTACAGTCAAATAGTTAAGTTATGATGTTTTCCTGTATCTGATGGTTGTGCATGAAAAATTATGTTCAATATGGTTTTTAGTTTATTATATATGCAAATATAATGCAGTCACCTACGCACAATCGCCAATACCTAGATACAAAAAAACAAAAACAAATTAAATGATCTAATTTTCATCATTTTTGAAAGAAGACATACTGTGAGGAATTGACCTCATAAGAACAGAGCAATCTGACATGGCTTTATTCAACAGAGATGATCATTTATATCATGTATTCTTACTTACATAGTTAACGTGTTATTTTTACATACACCTGTACAGATTTTACTAGTTTTTCCTGAACATCTTGCCAAACTGAAATGTATTGTTTAACTTTTAAGCTTTTTTGTTATTCAGATATTATATATATATATATATATATATATTTATATACCAAAGAAGGTTACATTTTTTATAAAAGAGTTTAAGTATTACAGTTGTTTTAAAGCTAAAAGGCTGAACTATTCTATGTTTGACTCAAATTGAAAGAATAAAGAGTTACATTTCTATTAAGGTTTATATGGATTTTAAGATGTAGCCTAATTAGCGATTTGAATAATTAAGTTACTTATTGAGTGACTAAGTTACTTTTCATACAGAGTAATTAGTAAAGTAATTTAAATACAATATTGGAGAAGTAATTAATAACTGTAATTAATTACATCTTGAAAGTAACTTACACAACACTGGTCACCCCTAGTTGATTATATCGAAAAATAAATAGCAATGTAATTGAATAGTTTGGGCTCTGTTGATTGTTACTAGTCGACTTCAGTGCTCTTATGACGCTTTAAGCTTGAAGTCGACTAGTCGCTGGTCCTATAGAGGGCGCAATAGGATATTAAATCCACATTTACGCTCCGTTTCCAAACAGTTATAATTACAAACTAATTCATACTCTGAATGCGCTCCACAAGACATGTGTGATTATATTACTGGATGCTGGAAATTGAACGTCAGAATGCAGGTTTTAATCAGTTTATTGTACAGGTAAATTAATCACGTTCTAATCTAATGCGCTGCGGCACTAACACATAGTAACGCACACACATAGCTACAGACAGTAGCGCGTACAATACATCACGCGCAGATCGCGCGCACAGAATCATTCAGCGCGGAAATGTATTGTCAACACTGTTCCTTGATTTCTCTGTAAAATAGCTTAGAAACTGAACATTTCAAGCATATATTTCTTAATAACTAAATCCCACAGCTTCACTACTAGTAGAGATACGCTGTCAGGTAGAATTAATTCACACGCAACTGCTCTCACTAATGCATTAATTCATATAAATGTAATCTTTACTGTGCTATTTATCTGTATCTGATTTAGAACGAGCAGAAATCTGTTAGAAATATAACGACCCAAAGACTAAAGAACTGATAAAAAATAAGCTGTTATAGGTGCAATAGTCACGTGGGCAGCGCTGTGTCATATTTCATAGCTGTGCACAAGGCGTTTGTCACAGCTCCAGACTTATTGTTCATTAATGACGACTCGACTTTCAACACATAAAAGTCGACTTTAAAAACCAGAAGTCGTTCAACCCCTATTACGCATTGAACATTATAACCAATCACACACAATTCTCTTGAGCTTCTGAATGCAATAGACAAAAGTTGTTCAGATTAGTCATTGCTTAAACGCCAGATATTTGTTTAGTGCATGCGCTCGCAGACAGAATTGTGCGCTCTGGCAAATTCTCTCATCGTAACAACAAAATGCAGATGTATGTATGAAGGAGCCTGGTCTCATGAAAATGCGTATAAATAGTACTGCAAATAAAAACGAAAACTTGTGGAATTAATTCGCAAAAAAATACTTTGGTGTAGGCTATATGATTTCAGGGGCGCGGGAAGTGTGTTTATGTAGGGGTGCTGTGGGGGGGGGGGGGGGGGGGGGTGGTAGTCATTTTCTGCGTAAAATATTACGCAAATAGAAACAGAAAATCGTGCTATAGCCTACGCACTTCATGAGATCGTGTTAGACAACAATTAGCTATTTTACAAATGGGAATACTACAATGAATTCATAGCAATGTTTTATATCAAGCTACATTCAAGCTAAAAACCCTTAAAATGTATAGTGACACGTTCTTTTAAAAGCATCTGGAATGCACTAAGTAATTGTAAAGCTGTTTCTAAAAGCATTTGCTGCATGGATTAAAATGATAGGCCAATAAATAAATCACATAGGCCTATCAGTCAGATAAAATTGCATTGCAGCAAATCCTTTAAAAATTTAAGGACAAAGATTTACATACTTTTTTTTTTATTGTTGAATACAATTATAAAATAAAACGCAAATTGTAATCGGCTATTGGACGCGCAGAGAGAAATATATGCATCTTAACAGATTACATAGGCTAATGAAGACTTTTTGCTTTGAATTATTTCGTTTTAAAATAGTATTTTAAAGCTTTCTATAGATATATTTATCCATATCTCTGAGCCAGTTTCGAGTTGCCGAGTTTCGATTCATCATTGAAGCGTCTTGTTCAAATCTGGCAGAAGTTTTCCTATATTGTGAATGCACACAAATAAAAAGTAGACCCTTTACAGTTCCAAATGATATATTACTCTTACCTTTATTATTTTAAAGGTAATTTATTTAAGTTGTTTTAAGTTGTTTTTACTGTAAGAAAAAAATCATCCATGTCCTGTAAAGCTCGCTTCAGCTCTCTCCACAAAAACTGTTGGATATGCACATTTATATAGGTTAAACATTAAACTAACACGGTGATATGCTTGAACTGTTTATAGGCCTATCTATCGATTTTATTTTAGTCGTGATGATTTTGATAAGGCTAAATTAATCAAACATAGGCGATCAAACTCTGATGCTGGCCGCTTGGTCGTTGGCTTAAAAGAAAAAAAAAACATTTAACGAACACAAATGCCCCAAGGTTTTTCTAAAATTAACATTATGAAGAAAAAAAACGAAACATAGTCTAATCACTTTTCCATAGCCTACATACAAAACTGAACTATTTTAATAGGTAGATGTTTTGGGAGAAGGGAAAGACTCATATCGCTGAGAACAAAAAAAAATAGTTTTTGTTTTCTTCAGTACATCCATGATATTTCCATGTTCCGCTTTTAAGCACAACCTACAGATCCCACAACACAAAACATAACATTCACAAACGTAAAAGCAAACATTGGCAGTGCTGCGTGCGTGATTTGGCAGGATGTGCGCAACGCGTGCATCAAACACCTGCATCAGTTTAATAACTTTGAGAACTTTAATTCTTACAACTGTTAAATTAATGGGCAAATGGTAAAATATGTCGATCACATAGAAATAGATAGCAAAATAGCCAATGTAAACCAAATGTTATAAACATCGGAGCAACCTATAGCCTATATTTTTTTTTCACAACATTTTACAGTTGCCCACAGAAAAAACAGGGGTGCTGCAGCACCCTCAGCACCCCTGTTCCCGCGCCCCTGTATGATTTTCGATTTTTTTCGCATGCATATGATACAAAATTTGTTGGTGTTGCATATGATATGCCGTTTTCACGTACATATGATACGCATCTACCCCACACCCTAATACTACTCATCGCGTAGCATATAGCCTACATGACAAATTCCAATTTTGCATATCCATACCACGAGTTTTCGTTTTTAATTTGGTGTACTATTTATACAAACTTTCATGAGATTGGGTTGATACGAAGTAAGAGATTCATTCATCATACAATGTAGATAACTTAAGTGTTTATAACGGTTTTTTGAGAGTGCTTAAACTGGCTCTAGTCTGAATCAGTGATAATGCTCTTTGATAATTTGATTGTTGCTTGTTTTTTGTATACAATTCATTGTTTGAATAACCCTAGGTAGAAATTAAAGCTTTATAAATAGAAACTTGCAATGTTTTTATTAAACTGAGATCATACTATAAACAAATTCAATCAAATAAAAAAAATATTTTATGATATGACACCCATATCTGATACTTGCCTAAAACGAGTGTTTATGATGTGCATAGTTAGAAGATTATATTAACATTAGGCTACTTTTACCCTGGAGATGGCTCACCCTCCACCTATGTTTCTAGAGATTGCAGAGTAATACGTGACTGTGAAAATATTACTTTAAATAACACTGCTAGTACGTTAAGATAAATGTTCAAATGTGCCCCCTAAAAGCACAAGTGGCCCCAGCCTGGACCCCAGTTACTGTGGCCTAGAACCGCACACTGAGCATTAGACAGAGCCTGAAGAAATATCTCACAGCAAATGCGTGTGTGAGTTGGGAACCCTGCTTTTGAGAAAGTAATTGTCTTTCACGGCTCTTTTGAATGATTAAAAACAATTGTTTCAAAATAAATAATGTTACTAAATTTCCCTCGCAAATTAACCACAACTACACAATGATTGCTATATATCTTACCTGACGAGCACGAGAAGGCCATCACTGGTCCGTTTTAAATCCTTTGACGTCTCAGGGTTGTTGTCCTCTACATGACAAATTAACCTGTATGTGACATTTCCAGCTAAATCCAACCTGCTTGCAGTTGTGAATTAGAGTAAAGCAAAGTGGCCCTTTTGAACACAGTAAGTATTTATTTATTATATTAATAAAAATAATTCAAATATGTTATTTATAAATTATTTTGTAACCAAAAAAGTGTAACACACTTGAGATTTAAATACAAATATTTAGGTACTCTTGTGTTCTTTGAGACCTTCATTACAGATAGTGAGTTAGGGCATGTCTGACATAATTTATAAAGGGAAGCATCTTCAAATTTTCATTAGGGCATCCCTTTTTTTAGTTCAAATAATGAGAGTGAATACAGTAGTCAGTAAAATAGAAGTAATGGCGAGGCGCTGCCCCCCAACCTTGAGGCCGTGGTTACTCTTAGGCAGAAACTCTCTTTGACATTATTGATGGTAATGGAGAAAGAGAGGAAAATTGAGTGAAGTGGAGAACCTGAGCTCAACCAACTGGACAGATACCGGTAATTTAACCCCTACCTGAACCGTTGGGTGCAGGACATCCCTCTGCATGACAAGAATCAATACAAATTACATACAGCACTGCCATATGTGTTGTTTCATGTGAAACCAGTATGTGTCCTTGAATGTAATAGAAGAGATGGGGGCTATAGACAATATGTAGTAGTAGTAGTAGTAGAAGCTTTATTGTCAATTCTTCCACATGTACAGTACATACATACAGAGAATTGAAATTGCGTTACTCTCAGGCCCTTGGTGCATACAGTTAACATTAAACACTGACAGTAGACGTTCAAATACAGATAAATACAGTTTAACCATATGTACATACAAACTATACAGATATACAAATGAGGACATTGTAGAAAATTTTTAAATTTAAAATAAAAAGAGATAGATAAAGTAAATGGCATAAGGCACATGGCAGATAGAGTGCAAAACCAGTTAAATAAAACAAAAAACTGTGCAGATACAAGTAGTGCAAGAAAAATAACAGGTCTTTTATCAGACTGTCAGAGGAGTAAAATTACAGACAATGCTGGATGAGGTAGAGATCGTTCCAGTGCTGCACAAAGTGACTGGTGCGGGTCACAGTTGTAAGGTGGGGGGGGGACTGGGGGTGTGGACATTGGGGGGGGGGGCTGGGTCGTAGTGTCAGAGTTCAGTGTTGCGTGGGTAAAAGAGGGAGGGGGGGCAAGGACGGGAGGGAGTTCAGCTTCCTGACAGCCTGATGGATGAAGCTGTCCTTCAGTCTGCTGGTCCTCGCCTGGAGACTCCGCAGTCTCCTCCCTGATGGCAGTAGACTGAAGAAGCTATGTGACGGGTGGGTGGGATCACCTGCAATGCTGAGGGCTTTGCGGGTGAGACGGGTGCTGTAGATGACCTGGAGGGAGGGGAGAGAGACACCAACGATCTTCTCAGCTGCTCTCACTATCCGTTGAAGGGACTTGCGGCAGGACGCGTTGCAGGCGCCATACCACACAGTGATGCAGCTAGTCAGGATGCTCTCGATGGTGCCTCTGTAGAAGGTGCACATGATGGGGGTCGGGGCTCTGGCTCTTCTGAGTTTGCGGAGGAAGTAGAGACGCTGCTGTGCTTTCTTGGCCAGTGCGCAGTGTTGTTAGTCCAGGAGAGGTCCTCTGTGATGTGCACACCCAGGAACTGGGTGCTGCTCACTCTCTCCACAGTCGCACCGTTGATGGTCAGAGGAGCATGCTGAGTGTGCACTCTCCTGAAGTCAACAAACAATCTCCTTCGTCTTCTCCACATTCAGAGAGAGATTGTTGTCCCTGCACCACCCGGCCAGGCGGCTCACCTCGCTTCTGTAGTTTGTCTCATCTCTGTTGCTAATGAGACCCACCACAGTCGTGTCATCCGCAAACTTAATGAAAATGGTTAGAGTTGTGTGACGGTGTGCAGTCGTGGGTCAGCAGAGTGAAGAAGGAGGGCTCAGCACACATCCTTGGGGGGGCCCCTGTGTTCAGTGTGATGGTGCTGGATGTGTTACTGCCGACCCGTACTGCCTGAGGTCTCCCGGTCAGAAAGTCCAACAACCAGTTGCACAGAGAGGTGTTGAGCCCAGCTGGGCCAATTTGTGAGTGCGCTGCTGAGGGATGATTGTGTTGAAATGCTGAACTGAAGTCTATGAACAGCATCCTGACATATGAGTCTTGTTTGTCCAGATGTGTTGAGGGCTGGGTGGATGGCAGTGGCGATGGCATCATCGGTCGAGCGGTTGGACCTATATGCAAACTGGAAGGAGTCTAGGAGGGGGGGAGGACAGACTTGATGTGTTGCATGACTAGCCGTTCAAAGCACTTCATGGAATAGGAGTGAGTGCTACTGGACGGTAGTCGTTGAAGCAGGATGGAGATGATTTCTTCGGGACTGGAATGGTGGTAGCTTTGAAGCATGTTGGACAACAGCCTGACTTAGTGAGATGTTGAAGATGTCTGTGAAGACATCAGTGAGTTCCACTGCACAGTCTCTCAGTACACGCCCTGAATGTTGTCAGGACCCGGAGCTTTGCGTGCATTGATCCTGCTGAGGGATCTCCTCACGCTGTCCGAGGACACATCATCACCTGTCGCCGGGAGGGAGGTGGAGTCTTCTGTGCAGGTGCTGTTTTGTGCCTCAAAGCGAGCAAAGAAGGCATCAGCTCGTTCAGCAGGGGGATGGGCTTTCACAGGTCTGTGGTGGGGGCTTGTAGTCCGTAATTGTCTGTATTCCCTGCCACAGCTCCGAGTGTCTCTGCTGTCGCTGAAGCGATGGGCTATCCTCCTGGAGTACTGTCTCTTGGCCTCTCTGATGCCGCGGGATAGGTTGGCCCCTAGCTGTCCTCAGGCCCTCCTCATCTCCAGCTCTAAAGGCAGCGTTTCAGAGCCTTCAGAAGTCTGTAGACCTCCCCTGTCAGCCACGGCTTCTGGTTGGCCCGGACAGGATAGTCTTTTGTGACCGTTACATCATCAATGCACTTGGTGATGTAGGCATGACAGTCTTGTGTATTCTTGGAGGTCTGTAGATTGTTGTATGTGGCAGCCTGCTTGAACATATTCCAGTCAGTGGTGTCGAAACAGTCATGAAGTGCCTCTGACGACCCTTCCGGCCACACTTGAATCTGTTTGTGTATCGTATTGATGCTTTAACGAGCGGATCTGTATGGCAGGCATTAGCATGACAGTGATGTGGTCTGAGGCTCCGAGATGGGGAGGGGGAGGGCCTTGTAAGCTCCTCTCTGGGTGGTGTAAAACAAATCCAGCGGGTTTTTTCCCCTTGTAGGGAAGTCAACATGCTGGTATATTTTCGGGAACACACTCTTTAAGTCTGCGTGATTAAAGTCTCCAGCCAAGATGAAAAAGCATCTGGGTGGGCTGTCTGCTGCTCACTGAGGTGCTGGTACAAATCATTCAGTGCCTCTACTCCTGTTTGTTGTTGGAGTTAGGAGGGATTATACCCAACGAGAAGAATGGCTGTATATTCCCTCGGTAGATAGAACGGCCGGCACTTAATAAATCATAAGCTCCACCAGGGGTGAGCAGTGTTTGCAGACCACAACAGCTCGCGGCACCATGCATCATTGATGTAAATACAAAGCCCGCCGCCGCGTCTCTTACCTCGCTCGACGAGAGCTCTGTCTGCTCGATAGCATGTTAGCTGCTCGAGCTGAATGGAGCAGTCCGGAACGCTGTTGTTAAGCCATGTTTCCGTAATACAAAAACACAACAGTCTCTACAGTCCTCTGAGTAGAGCGAAGTAGTCATTAGTCTCCAGTTTATTGTCCAAGAGCGTACGTTCGCCTTACGATGGTGGGATAGCTGGCTTGTGTGGGTTAGCGCTAGCCTAGCTCGGTATACCTCCGCGCTTAACCCCTCTTCTGCTTCCTCTCACGCCGCTTGTAGCGCCCTCGCTTGTGGGCGAGATGCAGTAGTGGGGGTCGGTGATGGAGTGGGCCTCCGAGCAGACCGAGGTCCCGCAGCTCTTCGGCGTGCGCGGAGTTTAATTCTAAAAATGTGGTTCTGCCGACATCGAGCAGAAACTCACGACTGTATGCGCGCTTTAAGACAGTTAGACGAGACGAATATGTACAGAACATTGCGACTTGCAAGACAAAAAACACGAAAACACCGTTCTGTCGGGGAGAGAGAGAAGCCGCTGCGACTGTTGTGCGCGCCGCCATTTTAACAAGATTGGTATGATCAAAGGTTTTGTGAAGTGTGCCAGGAAGAGCACCATGTGAAATAGGAAGATTTTCTTTTACCCGATTGATACAGCTGTACTAAATACCAACATTGTCAAACATTGTTTAGGTGAGAGGATGGAACATGACATTCATTAGAGGATGCATAACTAAGTCTCTCATAAAGCACAAAAAATAGATATTTGAAGTGTCCTGAAAAAAAAAGACAAAATCGCTTAACTTCTGCTCTCCAATTCACTTGAACCCCACCTGTGTACTACACATATGGAAACACAGCTTATTTAGAGAATTAAACAGATGCTGGAAAACATTGAAGTAGCAATGTATCTGAAGTGATGACTGAAGAAAAGACCTGGCTAACTCTGCTGCACTAGACTGTTATTAACAAATTTAGGCAGCACTTTTGCAGTAAAAATATGTATAAATTATGCCTTAAATATAATATTCCTCACCAAACAGAAAGCAGAATATATGTTAGTTGTGTGTGCTAAAACACTGCATTTGTTTGTGGTATATTTCACTTGATAACAATTAATTCAGCAAAATCGTTAGCTAAGTTACAATGAATATCAGCCTCATAAAAATATAACTCTGCATATTTTCTATAATTAGGTTATGAATTTCAAATAGAAAAATAATTTTCCAATTTTGCAGTGTATGTTGACTGAGAAGTGGCATGTGTGAGGTCAGATTTCCCCAAACTGAGGTTTATGAGGGAAATGGAATAGGTTTATGAGTTGATACAAAGATAATAATTAAATCATATAAATGTAATTAAAACAAATCAATTTCAAATAACAACAATAAAAATAAAAACTTACTAAACAGAATGATTATTAACATACACTCACCGGCCACTTTATTAGGTACACTTGTTCAATTGCTTGGAAACACAAATTACTAATCAGCCAATCACATGCCACAGAAATGGCATCAACTCAATGCATTTAGGCATCTAGATGTGGTGAAGACGACTTGCTGAAGTTCAAACCGAGCATCAGAATGGGGAAGAAAGGGGATTTAAGTGACTTTGAACGTGGAATGGTTGTTGGTGCCAGACGGGCTGGTCTGAGTATTTCAAAAACTACTGATCTACTGATATTTTCACGCACAACCATCTCTAGGGTTTACAGAGAATGGTCAGAAAAAGAGAAAATATCCAGTGAGCGGCAGTTGTGTGGACGAAAATGCCTGGTTAATGTCAGAGGTCAGAGGAGAATGGGCAGACTGGTTAGAGATGATAGAAAGGCAACAGTAACTCAAATAACCACTCATTACAACCAATGTATGCAGAATACCATCTCTGAACGCACAACACGTCGAACCCTGAAGCAGATGGGCTACAGCAGCAGAAGACCACACCGGGTGCCGCTCCTGTCAGCTAAGAACAGGAAACGGAGGATACAATTCACACAGGCTCACCAAAATTGGACAATAGAAGATTGGAAAACATTGCCTGGTCTGATGAGTCTCGATTTCTGCTGCGACATTCAGATGGTAGGGTCAGAATTTGGCGTAAAGAACATGAAAGCATGGATCCATCCTGCCTTGTCTCAATGGTTCAGGCTGGTGGTGGTGGTTTAATGGTATGGGGGATATTTTCTTAGTACCAATTTAGCATCGTTTAAACGCCACAGTCTACCTGAGTATTGTTGCTGACCATGTCCATCCCTTTATGACTACAGTGTACCCATCTTCTGATGTACTTCCAGCAGGATAATGCACAAAGCTCAAATCATCTCAGACGGGTTTCTTGAACATGACAGTGAGTTCACTTTACTCAAATGGCCTCCACAGTCACCAGATCTCAATCCAATAGAGCACCTTTGGGATGTGGTGGAACGGGAGATTCACATCATGGATGTGCAGCCGACAAATCTGCAGCAACTGCGTGATGCTATCATGTCAATATGGACCAAAATCTCTGAGGAATGTCTCCAACACCTTGTTGAATCTATGCCACGAAGAATTAAGGCAGTTCTGAAGGCAAAAGGGGGTTCAACCCGGTACTAGCAAGGTGTACCTAATAAAGTGGCCAGTGAGTAAATATTAGAGTAAATATTAATGTGTTATAACATTTTTTAATGTTTCCTTAAAACATCATTGGTTACTTAAAGCAAACATTTTATAACATGTTTATATTATTAATGATTCAAATTATATTTTATGTTATATTTTATTCTGGGAATAAAAACACAAGATAATTTGACTAAGAGTGTCACATGACAGGTCATTTTAATATGTTAAACACATACTGTATGTGTTATTGTAGTCTTAGATCTAAGAGTAAATTAAATTATAACTATGAAATTCTGTCTTTTTACTGTCACAATACAATTTGAGAATGGAATAAAACATGTACAAGGAAAAGATAAGGAACTTGCAAGTGAAATAGTTAAAAATATGAACTGAAAATACACAAAACTGTATGCTACTGTATGCTATTACGAACAAACAATGTGCTATTATAGATTAATTCATTAATTGGCTTGACTATACAGGTAAGAAAACTTGTAAAAGATTGCAATGAGTACAAAATACTTATGCCCATTTCATATTGCCTTCAAAAACAAACAGTGAGTACAGACTACTCATGTGAACTTCTTCCAATGCATTCACATGCACAGCCAAACAAATCAGCTCTCATTGTGTGTGTGTGTGTGTGTGTGTGTGTGTGTGTGTGTGTGTGTGTGTGTGTGTGTGTGTGTGTGTGTGTGTGTGTGTGTGTGTGTGTGTGTGTGTGTGTGTGTGTGTGTGTGTGTGTGTGTGTGTGTGTGTGTGTGTGTGTGTGTGTGTGTGTGTGTGTGTGTGTGTGTGTGTGTGTGTGTGTGT
Source organism: Ptychobarbus kaznakovi (assembly GCA_027422405.1). NCBI lineage: Eukaryota > Metazoa > Chordata > Actinopteri > Cypriniformes > Cyprinidae > Ptychobarbus > Ptychobarbus kaznakovi. The sequence continues at coordinate 3,518,739 of CM049806.1, read as the reverse complement.
GTGTGTGTGTGTGTGTGTGTGTGTGTGTGTGTGTGTTCAATAATAGGGATGATGGTGCAAAAAGCGTAATCGTTGTACAAGTTCTATCTCCATAGCAAACACAAGCAGATGTTGGTTTAAAAACTGAATAATTTGTGATATTGTGTTGAAACTGTTAAGTCAGTCATACTGTATTGTTCAAATTGGTATTGCTGTAAATGAGTGTTCTTATTCAACAAACTCTTATTGTTCTGTGTTTGGGATATCACTTTGAATCTCATATAATTAATGTTTGGGGAAGTAATGGATTACTAACCTTAAGGAACAAACAATCTGGAGCTCTGTACAAATCAGGACATTGAGTAGAAACACAGTAACTGCTCAGAGAACATCTGCTTTTTAGATGAGAAGAAAAAAATGGCTTTATTTAATCTTTCAAAAACAATGTCATCCATAAAATGATTTTCACAATAATACATTTCAAAATGTGAAAAGCTTTGATGATGCACAGGTTTATTTACACAGAAGGTGGTAGTGAGAGAGAGAGAGAGAGAGAGAGAGAGAGAGAGAGAGAGAGAGAGAGAGAGAGAGAGAGAGTGAGAGAGAGAGAGAGAGTGGTGAGAGAGAGAGAGAGAGAGAGAGAGAGAGAGAGAGTGAGAGAGTGAGAGAGAGAGTTAGAGAGAGAGATAGAGAGGGTGAGAGAGAGAGAGAGAGAGAGAGAGAGTGAGTGAGATAGTGAGAGAGAGAGAGAGAGAGAGAACAAAGTGGCAAATTTATAGTGTTAGTCATATTAAACATGCAATGCAGTTTTACAAGATAGTATGCACCCGATATTTTAAACACACTGTACATGTTAAATACACATATTGAAAGTATACACAAAAGGTTCATGTGTGCAGTTTATACAAGGACATTCTCTCAGCCTTTAAACTTTGCACATACTTTTACAGTTGCAGTGTACTTTCATAGTTGTATTGTATTATGGACATATACGCATTTATAAATCTAAAACACCCTTTACATTATATTCATGAGTCCATTACACAATTATAATAAGCTCGTACCTGCTCTACCAAAGCTAGAACTGGAAGTGCGTAACCTGTGTGCTTCCTCTTAGCACAAGTAAGCTGTATGTAATGAGAACTCATTAATGTAAATGACTTTGGTTTCAAATGCATCCAGTGATCTTTCTGAGCAATCTGCACATTGTCAGAATGCATTATGACACTGAATTCCCTTAAGCTCTAGCAAATGAAAGATTATGTTATGCAAAGGAAATATCGCAGAGAGTCTAATATGTGTAATACAAAATAGCATCTTCGGCAAAGGCTCCATTGTGAGTGTGGGACTCATACTGAATATGTATAGCAAAACGTTCAATGCTTGAATTGTAGAGAAGATGGACGTGTGCTCATAGCTTTATTGTCCGAAAGAAGGAAACTACAGACTTCAGATGCAGTTACAATCATTTTAATGTGAGGAAGTAGAATTAAAAATGAATTGAAATGTTTTATTAGGAAAGCATTTTGATCAAGATAAATGTTGAATGTTAGCTTCACAAAGCATTGTTAGATGTTACATGTTACATTTCCATTGAATCTGAATAGTTCTGTATTTAGTTATGTATCAAACTCCCTAGCAAGGAATAATCATCACACAAAATATAAATCATTAAAAATCACTACAAATCCACTCCATAAAAGAGGCGTATAGGAAAGGACTGAAGGATGAATTAGAATTGTTGTTTGTGATTACAGCATTGCCTCATCTCAAGGTCAGCACACAAAGACACTTGTGCATGCCAACAAGAGAATACGAAAGAAATAGAAAGTCATGGAGTTTCTTTGATTTCCACAGCAGACATAACATTAAATCCTTTCATAAAATAATAACGTGTATATGCAGTACTTTTCAAATGCTCTGTTAGTACACAAAGTCATATGCTAAGATTTTAGGCAATGTTATGCAAATATAAACATTTGAACGCTGCATCAGTGACACTGTAATAGTAACTGTAATGAATATATCTTTGTTGTTAAATTATTTCTCTCTCTCTTTTTTTGACAAAGCTGGATTGCATTAGCTTGTCAAGTGAAATGGAGGCTTAAGCGTTTGTGCTGAGACTCGCAGATAACAGACCTCTGGGAACAACACATTAAGTTGTCTGTGTATAGTTCAGTAACGGAGGTAAAACGTCTAAATCTGTGTTCATAATATGAGCGCAGGCAGCAGATGTGAGGTCACTGAATAGCGTTATATTTGAGTCTCTTGAGAGCCATTTCAGATTAAAGCTAGAGGTGTCCTCCATTAATAATGCAAGCATGAAAGCCTTGTTACCAAACTAAGCCACTGATAGAAAACTATGCAGAGCAAGTAACCGTTTCCGCGTAAACATGATTCTATTCCTTTGAACAAGCTTATTTTATTCTACTTTTTATGTCTTCTACGGTGATTATTTGTCTTTATTGACACTAAAATACAAAGCATAACAGATGAAGCTGTTAATTAGGTCAGAACCCCGTGTTGTTCTTCAAATTAGAGTTTAACTGTTTTATGCCATCTACATATTTTATATTATAGCTCACATATTGCGTAAAATCTTTTTCACTCTGTTATCATACAAACAATTTCATACAGTTTTAAAGTATTTTGGAGTATTTTCCCAGTCTGTCCTTCAAATATGTCATTGCACCACAAATAGTTAAATGCTTTGACCAAATTTTATTCTATCTTTAGAGCCGAAACCAGAAAAATACACAAACAAATCACTAAAGAAAAATGAAATTAGTAAATCACAATATTGAACACAAACAGAAAAATATTTTGAAACTAAATAGAAACGAGTTACCTATTTACGCAACAATATTCAGTGATATAGGGAAATGTGTTTCCGTCTTCCTGCTTTAACACAAATATTTTATATATATATATATTTTTTTTTTTTTGAAGAACAGCGAATATATGACAGGCCTTCAATATAAATTGTAAATAAGCCTATTTATTCTCAAACACCGTCGCAAACTCTGTGTTATAGGATCGCTTTATAATGTTAAACATATATACCAGATGCACACTATGCGTCTTTTAATGTATTATTCTGGAGATAGCATTGTCTCTCCGGCGCCCGGTGTTCTGCAACCTATTAGCATCATTTCGTCCATCGAGTTCCATTAATTACATTTGAATGAAAACTTGCGCGGAAGAATAAGATTTTGGAGAGGCCTGCCAGATACTTGCTCCTCTTGGGAGGACCTTTAACCTTCTTAACGGTGGGTGTGCAGTACTTAAAGGCTGCTTTTTACTACAACTGGGAAGCTGGGACGTGCACCTGCCTGCTTATAGTAGGCTACAAAATGGTCGACATAAGCGAAGTGGCGATTGTTTCATGTGTAGAAGGATTCTTAGATTACTGTATGCTAATTAAAGAACGAATTACAAAATTTGGTAATAGCAATCTTTTATTTCGACACATTATACATATTAAAATGTCCTTACTTTAATTGAAGTGTGTATCTGCGCATGACATCTATTTTATATGTTATATATGCATAACTTAAGCAGATTAAAAATAATATTTCCTTACTCTTTTAAGATCATTTTTATTCTAAATAAAATAAAAAGTGATTGAAAATGTAATTTCGTAGTATGTTGCTCCTATAGCGCGTTATTTAAGACATCGGATTATAAAGACATGAGATGTGTTTTGAATGCTGGGACGTGATTCGTATCAAAGACTTGTCTCTCTGGCGCATATTAATGATATTTTATTTAAATACGAAATAATGAACAATACAAATATATTTATATATATATATATATGTCGCATAGACATATGAAAAACATGTAAGATCGCCTATGCAGGAGCATCCTTGCTGTCCTTTATTACGGATTTTTGAATTTTGGGAGTCATTATAAGCAAGAATATCACAGTGTACTGCACAGTTTCCTTAGATGAAAAAGAAAATATCGCTGTGTTGTCAAGTTATTTTTTCATTTGCATTGCATTTTATGATATATGAGCCTGAGAGCATGTAGACATATTCATATGCCGATCTTAATGAACATAATTGTCCTCTAAGTTAATTAAAGAAATAGTCGCGGGTATTGGAGTATCGTGATTCGGTGTAGGCCTATCTTGACTCCTCGTTGTAATACATTTACCCCGGAGGAAACTATAGGCTGTAGCATGTGCAACATCAGCATTATAATTGAATTAAATACTGAAACTTGATATGTGATGTCTTGTGGATCTGTGGATGTTTTATTACACAACGGATTTGAAACACTGCACCTTGTTGACCCGATTTTTGTTTTGTGCCGCAACAGCTAGGCCATAGTTTGCTCGTTAAGTTAGGATAGGCCTATGTTTTTTTTTTTTTTTCTTTGTCAATATACTTGTAACATAATTTGATGTGTTTTATATTGCATTACAAATGTTTCGTTATTGAATGTGATGCCAATACACAATATCAGTAGGCCTACCACTCGCTCTTGTGCCTATACCGCAAAGTATGAACTTCTTCTGGACACTTTGCTTCACAGTCGGTTCTGTGAGATAATGGGTCAGGACCTCAGCTCTTACTCCAGGCTCTCTTTCCCTTCCCTGACCCTTGATCCATCAAGCACTCCAGTGGACGCATGTGTTTGCCCATTCACTCCAAGACTTAGGCTATGTGTATGCTCTGCTTTAAATGAGGATAGTTGTTTAAGAAAAGCAACGAATTGCAAGCCAAACCTCAATTAAAATAAACTACAGATTGAAAATAATGTTCAAAGGAATACTACATGCCTTTTATTTTGGCAACCCAATTAGCCTACCAACAGCTCTTGTCGTGCATTAAAGGAGAAGGGTCATAGGTGACAGTTAACTCGCAGCTAAGTCAAACACAAACTGCACAGATATGTCCTGAGAATACTCGACTTACACTTTTCACTGTTACATTTACCTGCAAGTCTCGCGCAGACACATACACATGCTTAGAAACGCGTAATTAGTTCAACTATGAATGAACGGAATTCAGTTTCAGGCAAAGCATGTTCAAACCAAATCAAAGATTTGTATTTTATTAATACATAGAATAAAAGTGTTTTTCCGCACATTCACCGATTAATTCAGTTGAATGGGAATACATTTTATAAAAACAAAAAGACATGCGTCAGAAGAATTTATAATATACTGAATAATCTTAAAGTAAATATATATATACAGATTGAAAAATCCACCTCTAAAGCATCACATAAGCACTCTTAATCATTGTTCAGTTTTAGTAGCTAGTGTAACTCATTCATTAGCCACTATTAGTTTCTTCGATTATTATTTATTTTAGTTTTTTTTAGCCTATAATCTTATTTTCCCGGGAGTTACATTAAACCCACTAACACGCAGACACATACGTATTTCTGCGAGTTCCTAACTTACATGGACATTAATACAGAACAATCCATGTAAACTAAACACGGCAAACAATGCAACGAGATGTGATTCATTTCCCACGGCAACCTGTTTCAGTACCTGAGCGAATGTTGTCCAGTATATCCCAGTCCCATCTCTGATGTGCTCCTTCCGCATTGAAGTATAGCCTACAGACAAAGCATTTTTAGTTTTTCTTGAGTGACTTGCTATACTTGAAATGCTAAGCGGTCACCCATCCAGTGGTTTCTCCAGCGTCAGAGTGAGGCGGTTGCTTGGCCCTCGGTCATGCTCTCTGCCTTAATATTCCACAAGGTTGAGTGGCCCTCATTTACCTAATGGACCAGGCGCACACAACCTTAGACGAGTCACAAGACAAACTATATGTGATGCTTCGAACTGGGTGGTCTCAGAATGAACCCAAATTAAACAGATCGACAATTAAACACTTAAACATGATTTACTGAACGTTTAGTAATCAGAAGAGAACGCTGGATTTTAGTGTTTGTTTTGTGTTGAAAGTTTGCAAAAAGAGTATAGTGCTACTAAATCCAAAGGTACTTCACGAAATGTCACCTTACATAGGCTACTTGTACAGTAGGCTATACCCAAACGTGTGAGACCAGCATCCACCCACGTGGTCGAATTAGACAGAGGTGTGTTCAACATGAATGATGGATGCAGGCATGGAAGTGTTTCTTATTCCTAAACTTGTAGTTTTACACCTTCATGAGGGTACAAGGCTGATACATGTTTTCCTGCACATAAAATGGGTCTTCTTTTTAGAGCCTTATTTTTGCATTTATATGAAGTGCAAAAATTAGCCACGCAACATGTGCCTCACACTATTTTTTAAAAACTGCATCAAATGTGAACTGTAATTATTAATATCCATGGACCTGCTCACATCCGTTAGGTTATTAACCCATAAAGAATTTGAAACAGGTCGGATGAATTAAACAGGTTAAATTAGCTTTATTTATTATAACGATTTTTAAAACTGAAATTTTATTTTTTTTAATTTACGTTCTTTACAAGCTTATGCGATTAAGATCCCTTAATGTAGATTTCCAGGTTTATATCGCTATTACAAACTGTTTTAGAAACTGATTAAAAAATGTAGTTTTGATAAGAAACATATTTTTATGATCTTATTTGGGAAAGACCCTTAGCGCTGCTTAAGACGCATACATTAGGTCATAGACTGGAGGGGGTCTTCATTGTGCCACTCTGACAGTGCGCACTGGCGCGTATGACTCTCGGAGTGCTCTCAAAGTTGGAAAAAGTATGGAATTCCCTATTGACGCAGATTAACAGCGCCTAAAAAAAGAAGAAGAAAAAAAGCAGACTTCAGACAGAATGACAACGTCGGCTCAATCAGTTATGAATAAGCTTTGAGGACGATGTCAGACTCGTGAATTGTAGCCACGGCAAAAAAGGGGAAATATGACCATTGCCAATGTTCAGTCGGCATGATGATAAATGTAATGTGAAACTAACAACATTTTTTTTCTCAATTATCTTGCTGAGATGTCAATGACTATTGTTTGCTGGTCTATGGAGTCGCTCCGCCCCTCATGTTTGTCGTAAATCTGGCGCCTGGCTACAATAAACCTGAGATAAGAGTGGCCAGGGCTCGCCTCCTTCTCCAAGGCGATCAATCAGATCTCAGGCATACTACAAGCACTCTCTTACGTCGACGTCCACGAGAACAGAGCTGATACAACAACACGGCTGAGCTCCACAACCAAATATCTATCTGCTTTTCTAAACCATGTCGCTGAGCCCAAAGCACACGACACCTTTCTCAGTGACAGATATTTTGAGCCCAATCGAGGAGACTTACAAGAAGTTTAGTGGCATGGAGAGCTCTGGAAACCTCACATCTGCATTGGGAGCGTACCGGCAACCTCAGTTGTCCCAGACTGGCATGCAGCAACACTCTATGGGCCACAACGCCCCTGTGGCGACCACCTACCATATGCCACACTCCGTTTCCCAGTTCTCGCACAGTGCAATGGGGGGCTACTGCAATGGCAGCATTGCCAACATGGGGGACCTACCCTCTTACCAAGAAACTATGAGAAACAGCGCAGCAGCAACAGGGTGGTACGGCGCCAATCCTGACCCCAGATACTCAACAAGTAAGTTATCTTGCATTATTCTGATTTACCTCTCGACTCTTTGCTTTTTGTATGCATGTACTTATTTACTGAGTTTTCAACGAGTTTACTTCAGTTTTACGCATAAGCACTATTGCTCATAATTTGCCTTCATAGCGTTGTCGCTGCTATTGATACTGTTCATTTTTCCACCGTGTAGATTCCTGCTTAAGTTTATTATAACGGAGACATTTATATTCGTTCATTTGTGCACGCGTAAATGCTGCACTTAGATTAGTGTTTCGAGACTATTGCTGCATAAATGATTAAGAACTTAGCCCAACACTGCTACTTATTGAATGGCCATACATCTGAATGCATATTTTGAAGTTTCTAGATTCATGGGACCTTCCACAGGTATGAACATGACAGGAATGGGCACGCTGACAGGCATGGGAGACACCACCAAATCCATCCCACCTCTGCACGCAGCTCCAAGGAGGAAACGACGGGTGCTCTTCTCTCAAGCACAAGTCTACGAGCTGGAAAGGAGATTTAAGCAACAGAAATACCTCTCAGCGCCCGAGAGGGAACACCTGGCTAGTATGATACATCTAACCCCGACGCAGGTCAAGATCTGGTTTCAGAATCATCGCTACAAGATGAAACGGCAGGCCAAGGACAAAGCAGCGCAGCAGCTTCAACAGGAGGGCAACCTGTGTCAACAGCAGCAGTCGCCGAGGAGAGTGGCTGTCCCTGTCTTAGTGAAGGATGGCAAGCCTTGTCAAAACGGCTCCAACACACCGACGCCAAACCAACAGCAGATGCAGCAGCACCAGCAGAACGGATCCGGGGTCGTGCATCCTACCTCCAGTAACTCTATGAACCAACACCAAACCCAGCAGGTCAACGCACTGGTCCAGGCCCAAGACCTGGAGGAAATGTCCCCCAGTCCCCCGTCACTCCACTCGCAGATGAACAACATGGGCCAGATAGACACTACTGTAGATTACACAAATAACATGGTCACGTCAAATCTGCTTTATGGCAGAACGTGGTAAGAATGGACACCTTTTCTTTCCTCCGTTTTACCACAAACTTTAACGTCCTCTGAATTAAGAACTGCCAGCGAGGCCAAAAGCAGACAGTGCTTCGCAAGCAGAGCATCCGTGGGGCGGGTGGTCGGAGCAAAGGAGCCCGTTTTTGCGGGAAAGTTGTTTTTCTAAAAAACTGTTTTTGTGGTCACAGTTTTCTACAATGACCCTGCTACTCATTATGGACAAAATAACAGTTTGTAGCCTCACGCTCTATGTTTGGGACTTCCTTTTGTTGTTCTAGTAGAAGGTTGTATGTTGTTAAACACAATTGCTGCTCCACATGGCAATGCCAGGACACGGGAAGCAATGTTTCATATTTCAGGTATGAACTTCTAGCAAGAACTGGAAAAGTTTCCAGATCTCAATAAATGCCTGATCCTGCGACTATTGTAAAAACTAAAGTATGGATTTAGAGAAATGAAAAGTAGGGACTGTATATTTGGCTAACACTTAAGTTTCTGTTTACTTGTAATATAAATGTTGGAGTCTTTTCGTTGGTCATTTATTCTATTCTTTTTTTTTTTTGTTTGTTTGTTTGTTATTTAGTTTTTGCTAAATTAAAACAGACACAAAGACGATGGCTGCTGTATATGTTTCAAACCAATTGAACGTTAACAATAAATCAATTAAACCGCGCGCCATTGTTGGGGAATTAATGTGCGTAGAGTAATTTCTGTGAAGAGCGTTTTTATTCAATTCATATCTGAACACACATTTATTATTATTAGAAAGTGCATGGAAGGAAACGTTTCACTGATTTTTGAGAGGAAGAAACCTTTATTTAGATACAAACAATTTTTAATGTCTGCCCTTTACTTCTAAATGTGAGTCCATGTTTATTACTTGAATTTGTGACAAATTCAGTTACCTCTCATAATTTAAATATTTCTGAAAACTGCCTTACATAAACGCTAATAATAATAATAATAATATATTATTAATAATAATGTGCCACCCATTTATAACGTTAGGTTATATCAATGTATATTACGCAGAAGAGGGAACGATATATTTGTTTGGTTATCTGTTGGTTCATTTTATTTAACGTGTCTGACAGTGGCTTGTCTGTTTGTTCAGATCCAAAGAATACATAGTTTACATCACTAAAATTAAACTGCATAGGCTACATGTTTATAATTCTATATTATCTATGTTTTTGTATGTATATTTGAATATACCTGGTAATTAAACGGCATGTTTAGCATAAGTTAACATTTTCAGTAAATAGATTATTTACATTTTTAATAAACTCTAAAATTGTTATTCAATTTTCTTTTTTTTTCTTTTTTTGCATTTTTAAATGCAATACCGTGGACTTCAATAATAGATTGTAGATTGGGAATTAAAGTTAATGCGAATATAGTTCGAAATTATTTAACATGATTTACAATTATGTATCTTGTAAAAAATTATTGTGCGCTGCAAGCGAGTTATGCAGACTATGGCTATTTAATTGTAAATATAAAAAATCATAACAAATCAACACTGACTTACATGCAGAAGCCTAATGAATTATCCGTGCCTGAATACATGAAATGATCCAAAAGTGTCAGAACTATCGCACAATCATCGAGGCACGTCACGTAAAAGAACAAATACAATAAGAGTAAGTGAAAATATAAATCTGGAGATTGTAGCTTTTTTCTGTAACAGCTATGAGTGCTCTAAAGTTATGGAAAGTGGTTCAGTGATAAGCCCTGACATTTAAAACAAGTCTGTTTGTACTATTTTCGTTTAACGTTTTTATTTTAATGCTATTATTTGCAATGCTTCATCAAAAGCGATCCAAAGGAAGACAAGGCAATGCCAGTCGACATTATTCTATTCATTATACTACCTATAAGTTATAATAACCTCCACCAAACCAACTGCAGAGCCTTTTTATTATAATTTTTTTTATTATTATTATATAGACTCCAAAACGCACACAGATTTAAGGCTAAGGAAGAATCTGTACATTATTTATTATTTATATCTGGCATGATAAATACTACTAATAAAAAATCAGGGTTAAGTACATAAACACCTTCCACGTGGATATTGCTCCTGACTGAAGGGAAAATTAAGCAAAACATTTGGTTGTCATTATGAAATGTCTAATAGTTACTTTGGCCAAAGTGTTTCAAAGCCAGTGCAAACTTGATCAGATTATGATACTACTTTACTATTTCAGCATTTGCAAGATGGAATGCATTTGTAAATTGCGTCCAAATAATACGGTGTTGGATGCACAGGACTGAAATGATCGACAGTCATCTCTGGCAGCCTCTAATGCTGATTCTTCAAGCTCTCTATAATGTAGCAGTCACAATATCAGACAGAACACTTGCTTTTGATATTTGGATTAATATAAAACTGAATTGTGTACATTTCAGAAGGTTTCAACAAATAAGTTGTGGTGATGAAAAAATCTGTATTTGAAATTAAAATGATACCAAACAATCAGTGAATGTGATAATAATAATAATATATAGGACAATAAGTACAATGTTATAATATATTGAAAATGAGGGGAAATATGCTGAACCAGTTCATGAATTCATTCATCAGTTAATTCAGATATTATATAGTTTTTACTGCAGACAACAATTAAAGCCACTAGTGTCAACATTTTGCTTTTGTTTTTTTAGTAGAGGGGTGTAAGCATATCTTGTTTATTATAATATAGTTAGTCAAATTGAAAAATATACTTTTCAATATCTATTCAGTGTCAGGAAAGCATAACATTTTAGAGATTTCAGTATTGCTTTTCTCAATCCTGCCATAGATTTGGTGAAGCTCCATTCTTCCCCACTAATTGCAGGACCTTAACAAATTCTTACCTCGGAGTAATTTGAATCCAGCCGGAGGACCTTGTCTGTATTTTCCCTGGCCATTATTCTACTTAATATGTCAGAACGTCTGATCGCAGAGAAACCTTTTCAAGTTCTATTGATGTGTCGTTCAATTGACCATGGTGACCTAGCAACCTGGACAGCACTAATTGGCATATGCAGCCTGACGTCAGTATTACAGTTTGTGTGGGAACAAATGTGACACTGCTGGAACAGTTTAAAGAAGTATATCAGCAAATATTTAGACTGTTTATTTTTAATACAATGACATATGTTAAAATTCAAATTCCATTGTACATTTTCTTACTCAATAAGACTGCATATGGTTTTATTACACATACATGGTTTAATCTTAATTTTCTAAAACTTCACACAGGCTGAGGTTTTTACGAACCAGTGAAGCACTCTGACATACTTCAGAAATGGTATTTGAATGTGCATGACACCCTACCCCCACTCTGACACACACACACACACACACACACACACACACACACACACACACACACACACACACACACACACACACACACACACACACACACACACACACACACACACACACACACACACACACACACACACACACACACACACACACACACACACACACACACACACACACACACACACACACACACACAGAAACACGTGTTTATGTTTCCAAATAAAAGTAGACACTCAGGTGGTGCTTTGTGAATATTTACTTCAGCGCACAGAAAAGACAATGGAATAAATCTCAGAATAACTAACTGAGAATTTTTTATATTCACATCTCAGGTGGAGAAATGCATTCTTTGGATTAAGGCACTCTCCTCTCTTTGAGAGAAAAACCTCACTTCACATTTCTCATTGTGAGTGATGTTCAGAAACGGAGGTATTTATCTGGTATATCGCAGTAATGCGGGGTTGTGTGGTCTTGGTTGGGCAAGTTGAGGCATAGTGTTTTCATGCAAGTATAAGAAACCATCAGCTTTGCAGTATCAAAGCAGACTGCTTCCTAGAAAATGCAAACTGTCCTAATCGGAGCCATTTCAAAGTGGGGGAAAATAGTGGGCAAATAGACATGCTCCAACACAATGAAAAATATTTCAAGAAGGTCAAGGGACTCGGAAAGCAATTCTCTCTCTAATGGGTTTCCATAAAATTAAACAAATGACAGTGAATTTTGCCATTGCCCTCGCAGAAAAGTATAGAATCGAATCGATGTATATATATATATATATATATATATGGCAAGACAATAATAGTGTTTGTAGTCTTAAAATTTTTAATTCGTTGCTATGGAAAACATTCCACCAGCATTGTGCGGGTGATTCCCCCCTCTGAATTTGGTTTAATTTCACTATGTGAGAGAGGGAAAGCAAATTAGAGATGGAAAAGTGAGTGAGGGAGAGAGAAAGTTGTATCCCTTATTATCAAACCATGTCACATTCCCCCCAATGCCTGGCAGTGCAGCTCTGGCCGGTCAGTAATCCCTCTTCCAAGTTCCCCATGCATCTTATTCAGGCTGCTTATAAGTTGTTAAAGAAACTGTTTTCAATCACCACTAATAACTACTGACCTCGAGTGACACAGAGCCACAATAGGCTTCCGAAGCCTGTGCAGCCCAACCAAAGAAGCTGATTAGTACTTCAAGAGGTCTAAAGCAAGAATCAATGGCTGGTCTGTCTCTAGCTGCCAGTCTCAGCATCGCTGCCATTATGGCTGTATGCCATTAGTTATGCCTCATTAATTTCAGCAAACACCACTCCAGAGAAATTTGTTTACCTTTAGACATCTAATATATGTGATATTATAGACCTTATTGGAATAGGATGGTTTAAAGATTTTGACAGAAGGCCTAAACTGGGCACCAGAAAGCTAAGGCCGCGGACCACAAAGGTGCTTGAAGATAGCGTGATTTGAGGTTAAACGGCTGCAAACATTTATTTGGATATTTCCTAAATATATTTTTTAAAGATGGCTTTTAGTTTAGCGTTATTGCAACTATGACATCATGATTTAAAAAAAAAATTCTATTGAATTTGATAATTTCTGTTAATATTTTATTTCAAAATATTTAATTGTGTACAAGGAGTGCTGAAGCGGATGTGAAAGCAGCTGAAATAATAAACATTTTCTGATCTTGTCGACTTAATCTGTAATCAGATTTCACTGGTTTAATAACTCATTTATTACTGAATGAATGCAATGTGCATTATTGCTAATGGAAACCCAGACTATTCAATCAGCTGATTTCCAATGTAAAAATATCTGTTTATAATGTACTCGGTCTATGCTAAATCATTAATGAAATGTTTTCCCCATTCTCACCCATTAATCCACATCTGATCTTTCTTTAGCATTAGCTTTGAATGAGACAATTGTGAAAATGTGTATGCCTTGATGAAAATGCTTCAGATGACAATGGGATTCTCAAGAGCCGAGAGTATCTGATTTGTATTCGGCTCCTAAAATTCAAATCAGGGTTGAATGGGCCACATTGTGAAGTGCTGAAGTATTCTAGGTCCCTGCAAGACTCTCACAATGCTACACTTTCTAACTAGCACACAGCTTCTTCCCAATCCACTGTTGCCAAGGCGATGGCCAGCTGCAAGACTGGGCCTTGTTTGTTTATAAGGGCAGGGGTGGATGCTGGTTCAAATGGAGGCAGGCAATAGCACGAATTGTTTGCGTGCAACCACTTCAGAAGTGTGAAAGGGACCATTGATGTTGCATACTATGTTTATGTCCTGCTCTATTATGTGTGTAACACTGCTGGATGCACGTAATGTATTCGTCTACCTGAGCGCACATGATAGATTGTACATTTTTGACTAATTGGTGGCTACTTATGCCACACTGATGGTTAGGTGTAACCATAGGTGGACTGACCATATGGGCATTTGGGCAAGTGCCCAGGGGCATCATGTCCAGGGGGGGCACCACGCAAATAATTTTTTTCTGTAAAATAAGCGATGTATTCTCGAACATCTATCTAGCCGTGGCCTATTCCCTTTTATCCAGTGGTGTAGTCTAGTTTTTGTAGTGAGTAAACTGTGATTTTTTCATACTCACCCGTACCAGAGCAGCCTCTCATAAGCATCACCACACTCACTAAACAGGGCCCTATGCTAACTTTTATTTTTAGGAGCACTTGTGCTGCTAAGAAAATTTGTTTTAAAATTAAGGGCACAGTAAAAAAAAATCAGGAGCACCTTCTACTCAATAACACAAATGTGCCTTCCCATTACGAAGAAATATTGGACTCCTTAAAGAGATTTACAGGGGCATTTTTTTCAAACATTATTTGAATATTGTTTCATGTCAAATTCAAAAGTGTATTTTTAGAAGCTTTTTTGTTCCAAATTTCTAATTAAAAACAATGCAATAAGAAGAATAGGTTACCGATCAAATAAAATCATTATTAACTAAATTAATTTGCACTACAGAAGAGGCACAGAAGAACACAAAAGTGGCTTGTAGGTATTTACAGAGATTTAATGAGGCTCAGAGGTGGCATGAGTGCAATCAACTTCATCAATTCATGTTGAGAAAAATGTTTGAAATATGACATTTTGAATAGAGAAATATTCAATGGTTTAAATAACTGAAATTATACTTTAAAAATGAAACTAAGACTGCCGTTAGGTGGCAGCAAGTTACTGATTTTATCACTGATTCATTCATTCAATTGATTAGTTCAAACGGCTGATTCATTCGGGAACAAAGCAAGTCCCTGCGTCCCAATGTGCATACTATCCACCCTATCTGCTCCAAATATATATTACTAATATCACATTTAGGATGGATATTATGCACACTGGAACTCAGGCAGTGACTGTCTTTATGAATGAGTAATTGAATTGACTCACTATATTCGTTTAAGTGCAGATTCATTCATAAACGAAAAGCTGTGTTTGAATGGAGATGTGCAGCGGCTCAGTTGTGAGTTTATTTGAAACTGTTTTAGTTGACGATATAGAGCAAAATCATGCAATACTGTTATATTCCAACAATGTAATTCACTAAATATTAACTTTTTGTTTATTGAAATCACTCATTGTTCTTATATGCCAACAATCCCCTGCTGTTATGATGACAACTCTACCACGTACCAGGTAACGTTACGATAGCATCGGCCTCGTTTTCTGTACAGAGTAGGATAGTATCAGCCTTCTGGATAATTTTCTGTTGTTTCTATAATGTTAACGTCTCTGTCATCTGTTTGCAGTGTCACCCGAAGCAGCAGCAGCTTCAGGGATAGGCTTATGAAAACACTGAAAGGGTGTAGTTCCTTTCATATCTCCTTTATTAGTTCATTTCAAGCTTAGCAATAGTAGTCAACAGAAATACGGCGTGATTATCAGAAAGACGATGCTTCGCAACACAGACTGGGTGAATTTATGAATGAACTTGTGAAAGGTCTGTCACAAAACGATGTTGTTACGTATCCGCGTGCTTTTTTAAGTGGGTAGGCTATACGCAAATCCTCGACCTTCCCTGGTGGGTATACGGTGTATACCTGCTGCGTATCACGTAGAATACACCACTGCTTTTATCTGAACGTACTTAGTTCTCTGAATGTTTTGTTAAAAGGTGTTTTTTGTTTTTTTTCTCATGCGTGAATCAGTGGATGTGCGATCTATCGCCAGATTCACATAGGCTATGCGTGAACCCGTGCGCCTTCGTTTCGACGCCCATATATTACTCAAACAGATTATAGGTGCATACTGTGTGGTGTCGCGCAACTCCCGTCTCTTCAACTGAAATGAAACTGCCTCGCTCATGGATGTGTGAAACCTCTACGGAGCGGCATCATTCCGCTTTCACGTTGTACTTTGCAGCCATTGGCAATCAAGAAAGGGGTGTGTAAACAAGTGAGTTTGTAAGTTTTATTTTCAGTTCAAACCTCACTAAACTATGCAGTAGAGGGCTGCATTGGTTTTGGACACAAACGCAAATCTCGCGGAAGCGGGCGGGTTTACCTTTGCTGCGGGTGGGAGTGGGCGGTCAGAAAATGTTGCGAGAGACCCGCGGCAATTGGGAATTTGGCGTGTAATAGAAATCTAGTCAACGCACGAAGTTGAGAAGAAAATTAAAGCGGCTGTTTACTTGACAAAGCAAAGCAAGGCAAGGCAAGGCAGATATCTGGAAATAATTCTCAATGGTCACTGAAATAAATGGAAAAGAGTTCAACTTAGTAAGTTGCCATAAATTTGCAAAAGTATTTGTTTACAACTGACATAAATCTGGCACCTCTGTCCTGAGGCGACATACCTAATTTCCAAGTTCTATATGTTTATCTATTTAATACGTTAAAGTTATTTCATATTGTGCTTTGGCTTATTTACTTAAATTGTTTGTTAACAGTAAAACTGTTTGTTTAGTTAATCGTGTGTTTATCATGCAGTTTATCATCAAGTGTGTATCATGCAGTAGCTAGGCTACGTTTAAAAACTGAGGTGCCACTAGTTGTGAATTTGTTTTAACGGTTTATATTTTAAAACGCTAATGAAAAAAAATACCCAATGTTTTTTTCACTTGTGGTGCTTTGGTTTAGCATTACTGCATCTTATTTAAACGCAATCATGCTTAAAGCTTGTTGTTCTTGATGTTAACTTGAACGAATATTTAGTCTGAGTATTTGTGTATATTTTTCACAATATCTGAGAGAAAGTCCGCGGGAGTGGACACTAACATTGCGGGAGCGGGCGGGACTGGAACCCGCAGGTTGCGGGAGCGGGCGGTCCTGGTCAGAAATTCAGCGGGAGCGGGCGGGTGCAGGTTTAAGAAAACAGTCCCGCGCAGGGCTCTACTATGCAGCTATATACAGTGTTTCACAAATGTATAGACCACCTGTCATAAACTTGTTTAACTAAAAATTGTATGGTCATTAAGAAATAACTAACGGTAATGACTAAATTGTCTTTATTATCTTATAATAACCATAAACTAATAAACCAAGAAAACAAATATTATCTTTATTTTGTATGGCCTCCCCCTGCTGAAAAAAACTATATAGCCCTGCCCAAAACACAATAGAATATGTAATGTTATAATGGGAATTGTATTGTTTTAATGGAAACTATAATGGTGTCTACTGGTATGTGATGGATTCTATTGGTGGTATGTTAAATTCTATTGGAAAATGCCCAAAACACACTACAAAAAGGAATTTTGTAATGGTTTTACTGGAAAAATAAATGGTTTATAATGTTATTTTAATGGAAAACATTGGGATTTCTGTGATGGTTTCTAACGGGCTTCTATTGTTTTACTTTTCAGCAGGGTTGGCCTTGATAAAAGCTTGCATAATTTGTGTGCACTTTTCCACAGTCTCTGTTGTTACTGACTTCCAAATAGTGTCTAGTTGTTCCCAAAGACTTGCTTTTGATTAAACTTTTGTGCAATCTATCTTCGAATCCGTTCAATCACAACAATAATTATATTTTAGCATTCGAAACACTACTGTGACTAAAGATCTTACACATACTGGTGGATTAACCATTACAGAAACATAAAAAAATAATAATTTGGTAAATCACCAATACACCAATACTTAGTTTAGGGCAGCTGTGACACAAACTTAACATTGGGTGGTGGCCTAATACATTTGTTTAGCGCTGTATATGTAATTGTGAACAAGACCATGCACTCATTGTCGCATTTCTGTAAACACATTTTTACACAGGGGAGTAATACATTAGAAAATGATTTTGTAAATTAAATATAACTGAATGAAAAATGAGCTGAGGACAACAATGACTCTAAAAAGACTATCCACACTTTCTTTGTTGGCCATAGAGTCTGAAGTGATTAACAGATTGGATTATTATACCTGTAACAGTTGGCTTCACTAGTTATAAAATGTTTCAATTTGCTGCATACAGTTCAGATTTATATCTCAACTTAGATAAGATTACACCTGTAAGAAGTGGATCCACAAGTTATAAATAATTTATCAGAGTACACTGTAAAAAGTGGTAACCTGACTTTGTAAGGATTTTTGTAGCCTTGTTATCAGATCAGTTTATTAATATAAAATGTTGCACAAAAAAAAACAGTTAATGTAAATTATCACATGAAGCACATTACTTTCATTCATCCATTGATTTTGTAATTTCTCATGGTGTAGCATGGCGTGGCGGGTTGGGGCACTCTAGGTGTTGTTGCCCAGGGGCACCAAAGGGTCTTAATCCGCCACTGGGTGTAACAGGTGGACTTCTTGCTTGTTTCGAACAACCATACACTTTCTTACTAATCAAATTGTATGTAGGCTCCGAAGTTGCCACCTCATTAAATTGTTACATTTTCTGGTGAGATCAGGTTGGCACTCAAAACAGAGATCAAACATATGACGTGACAGTGGGACTTTTTCTGTGAGAAAGTGCAGTTTGTGCAGAAAAAAATATGTTTTAATGTTATTATTTTATTTTTGTAGAGCACATATATATATATATATATTTATTTTATTTTTTTTGGGGGGGGGTCCACCAACTCAAATTCATTGTTGATTCACTAACATGCAGGATGCCATTTTGTTGTAAAGTGAAAGATAAAACATAAAACATGAAATTATATCATAGAGAATATTTTCATGGTTGTGTGTCAAGGTTAGTGCGTTTATTGTAAAAAAAAAATACATTTAAATCTCCAAGAAAGAGTCATAATATTCATAATTTAATAATAACACACTGTTAGAAAAAAAATTAGGCTGAGGCTGTAGCCTTATGATAACATATGAATCAATAGTCAAAAATAAATAAATACAAATTATTTTGTTTTATTCAGAGGTCCAAACTGAGCAAATGATGCAACTGAGAGTAAATACTGTTATCTATTTGATTAAAAAGTAAGATTAAATTAAGATAGCTTATAATGTAAATCATAGAGATCTTTATAACAGTACAGCCGATACTTACACAAAATGATATAAATATCAGTCACTCTATATCTCTGAATTATGTCTCAAGATGATTTTTAAATGTTTAGTTTTATGATCAAAGCGCTGTAGTTATTACTACATTATAGTTATTATTACATTATTACTATGTAGTTATTACTAAATATACCATATATACTAAGTATTAGTTTTACTGGTATACTACTTTTCATGATATTCTCAAGTCCAGTAGGTGTTCAGTTTGAAATATACTAACAATATAAAAGTTATTATTTGTTTACTTTCACAGCAAAAAGACGTGTGAAGCACAACTTGAAGGGGAGCGTTTTTGCAATTATACTAAATGGTTTTTACTTGCTGAAAAATAATAAACTATAAATCAGAGGAAGGCATGTGGTAGATTGTGGGCAATAGGTCTTTAAGCAAAGCTTTGATCGTTGATCATTTACTTTTTACTTTTACTTTTTAGTCATTTAGCAGACGCTTTTATCCAAAGCGACTTACAAATAAGAAAAAGTAACTAAAACTATAAGTTACAAGTCTATAAATACTATATATACACACACATTTAAGAAATTAAATAAAATGACAAATGCATACAACAACATCAAAACTTAACATTTAAATGAAAAAAAATAAAGCTAAAAACATTTCAAAATATTAAAACAACCAAAGGTATGAGTATAAATGATTCTAACATGACACTAAGCCAAACACCCATATATATATATATATATGGTATTTCATTTCCATGCAGTATGTTGAAGTAACGTTACTAAAATAAATACAATGTATTAAAACTAAAACTAAAGTAAATACCTATAAAGACATATGAAATTCATACATAATTTATGTAAAATTAAAATAGATAAATCAAACGGCAGTAGTTATCAGTAATCCTAAAAAAAGAACACTGTCAAAAACACATGCTAACAAACAACAACTTACACATAGTAAGAATTAGTTATAAAAACTAAAACAGAAGTGAAACAAGCAGTAAGAAAGAGGATAAATAAAAAGCGATACTTATATCCCTTGCCGGTGTCCCTTCCGGTGGAGTCGCACGGTAGAGTCGATGGTCTTTACACTCTTCGGTCTTCACACGACGGCTGCCGCGGTAAACTACGCTTTTTATACCCATCTAACAAAATACTACTCCAATTCAGCTGAACACAATTTCCTGTTAATCACAATAAATGGCCAAGCAAGCGCCCGACACTGACAAGGGACGTGATACAGTACGAGACAAAACGCGATTTCAGCACGTCTCCACACAGTAAACAAAACAAGCGTTTCCTAGCAACAACAACAACTGCGCTAAACACTAATGAGACAAGTAAATACACTTACCCCCACTTATTACACTTATACACTTATTTAGAGGCCTTATATGACACAGTAGGCTTTCATATGGTTAAAGGAACAACTTTGTGTCTTATTTGCTCCTAAAAGCTGCATATTAGTACATTAGAGCAGTAATATATACCTTTAAGTACTAATCAAAGCTTACAGGGGTAAATAAGGTACAAAGATGTCTTTTTAAGGGTACTGGCTTGGTGACAAGCTGTTACACCCCTAAAGGTGCAATTTAATGTTTAATGGGAAAACAATCAGATTTTCACCTTAAAAAAAAGTACACATATGATACATATCAGTGTAAATTTCCATGTACACAAAACAAACATCTCCTAACCCATGTGGGGTAGTCCAGGGTACTCCTAACCCATGTGGGGTAGTCCATCACTCTGGGAACATGGTTAATTCATTTAAAGACAATGTTTATCTGTTTGAACATGGCTTGTGTCCACTAATAAGCTTAATCAAGTTTAATTAAGTCTAACAAATTAAAAGACCGCTGCTTGCTTCATTAAGTGAAGATGAACCTAAGAATGTTGGCACATTTGTTATTGTGTGAAATCCCCTCGTACAAACACAGCAAGTCAGGCCTAATATGCTGCGTACACAAGGCCAAAGAGCAGCGCAGGACCACCCACTCTCTTTCCAATTATCATCTTGCGACAACCTGTCTACTCTTCACATTTCATCAATAGACGTACCACTCCAAAGAGGGCATTACAATTAGATGCCTGTTGTTCCCCTTAATACATTTCTGGACAGTTGCTGGGAATCAATAGCTGGCAGTCCATGTGCCCCGGATGACAAACAGGATTACACCCCAAATCCCGCGTTCTGTCCCCTGCTCCTCCTCCTAAGTCATCCGGGATGTCAAACACTGAGAGCTGGCTAATCAGCAGAACACAGGATTGTGCTGCGGACTGAAAGAAATTAAGATTTCTCTTCGAGGTTCCTGCAGTGCACTCACAGTGGCACGCTTTCTAACTCTTTCTGGCAAACTGTTCATCAGTTATTATCAGACAGTGTTCATCTGATCGTATGTACATCTATCTGTGCATCTTGCATCACATTTCAGATCCATTCCTTCCTGCGTTTATCTATAACCCGCATAGTAATATAATACACACGACCCATGTCCATTATGCAAATAAAGCCAATTAGGCCAGGAAGTGCATGAGACAAAGGTGCGCTACAGCTGGCTAGCCTCTTGGCCACAGCAGACGCTGGAGTGTTTGCTTGCCCTGATTTAAGCAGCTGGTCACAGAGGTTAGGCCTGGACGCATTCACCCCGCACCACGGGGGGGACGGCACACTCAAAGAGAAAGTTTTAGCTGCATTCACTTTTGCTGGGGGGTCAGTGATGATAGGGGAAACAAAGATGACATGCAACACAGGTTTTCCGCAAATCCTCAGTCTAGGCACACTTAATGGTTAATTAGCTGAGCTCGACCAGTCCCCTAATTATTACACAGCACATTAAACCCGTCCTAATCAGGCCTAATCCTGAATGTGTGCTCCTGATCTTTCTCCTCTACTTTAGCAAGAGATGGACGCACTCTAGTAGTATTGATTAAGCCACAAGTGCCTGCTAAGATGTGTACATCCTAATAATTAGATTCTATATTAAGAATGGGATGTTTTTCCTGATCAATCGCTGCTTTGGGCATCATCAGGATTTCGATTTTCCACAGACGTATTCCCCAGAAGCAATTTTAGATACTATGGAAGATCATTTCACAGATCATTTCCATAAAAAAACAACATGACTGGACTTGCATTTGCTATAGGCTAATTGCAATGATCAGTTTTAAAACATCATCTTTCCTAAACAAACTAGACTCAAAACTGCAAAAATGCACCTATAGGCCTACATACATTGCACTGCAGTATCCAGCTGAAATGAACACTAGTGGTAGAAAAACACCAACAACTTTGATTCCTTTCCAGATAGATTATGATTACGGGGCAGCTTATCAATTAATAAAGACTTATATTTGTGTGGTTCCTTGCACAATACTATTTTAATTTATTTTTTACCTCAAAACACTTTTAAATAATGCATGATTTGTAAACTAATACGTTTGCATGATAACCTGGTCCACATGCATGGCTTTTCTAAAGTAGTAAACTTACTTGGTAGTTCACTTGTTCATCACCCGTGAAGTCCTGTGAAACACGAGTCACGATAATAGACTTGTAGAGAGAAGCTAAAACGGCATGGTTATGTCTCCAAATGAGCTTTTATCTCACTTTAGTTTTTCCTTAAACTATCAGTTGGGTTTAGTATCGGGGGTGTTCAATTCAAATGTAAGACAGCATTAATCATCCACCGCACATTTCATTTCTGAACTGCCTTGATATGTACATTAATAAAAAAGTTTTTTAGAGCCAGTCACTGTACATTTCACTTAAAAAATTCCATAAACGTGTTTCATGCAATGGCATGAAATGGAGGTAAAAACATATATAGCTTATGGTGCCTCTTGTGGATGTTCACCCGAGAAGTGCAGGGAATTGTACCCGAAACAACTTATTTCAAGTTTTGCAGAAATTGAGTCAATGGGTTATTTATAACCGATGTGCCACAATTTCTTCCAAGGAAAATGTAGAATTTCACATCTCCGACACTGGCTACTTTAACTTCGTTCCAATTACCGTGCTCCTCCAAAATAGGAGAAATGAGCTGTTCAGAATTTTTCAACTGACCACATTTTATTCTGAGTGCTGTGCTGCAGAAAACAGATCAGGTAATTACTGTACTTTCCAGGACTATAAGGCCATACATTAAAATCTCCAACAACTTCTCAAGTGACAACTTATCTAATCACAAGGACAATCACAGAGAGGCTGTGCTGTTTACTGATTGCTCTAATCAAAAATAGCTTCTTCAAACACTGCTAATTGGTAAGTTTATTCACCGAATCACATGGCAGACATGCAGGGGACACGGTCCTGATTTGCCGAACCCAAATATCCCATTTGCATTAAGTGCCACCAGAATGCTCTTGACTCCCACAAGTTATCAGCAAACCAGACAATTATTCATCAGCAGCAAATTGGCACATCAAAGTCAAATCAGAGAATTACGGAGAGGAACACCCAACACCGGGGCTGAGAGATGTTAGGTGGCTTTGATTGACCGCATTGCCCTTCCAGAGTCTTCACCGACATTACAGCGCTTAAACCCCTACCGAGGCCCATTTGCCTGCTGGACAAGTGTTATATTCAGATAATGGTCATTTAGACAGCGAATGGAATCTCGCCCTGTTTCCCTTGATAAAATTAGGATATACCGCTTCATCGTGAGGTTTGGGCATTTCACGAAATTGATAACTCTAGCAGACTGAAGAAAAAAAAATACCACCACACATGCTGCACCTTG
The DNA here is from genome assembly GCA_027422405.1 of Ptychobarbus kaznakovi. Classification (NCBI taxonomy): domain Eukaryota; kingdom Metazoa; phylum Chordata; class Actinopteri; order Cypriniformes; family Cyprinidae; genus Ptychobarbus; species Ptychobarbus kaznakovi. Next base: position 3,494,691 of record CM049806.1, on the reverse strand, counting down.
ACTAATACTGGTACTCAAATTTCCATTTTAAGTTATACAAATTTTTCAAAGACCACGAGACAGTGCTGAAAAAAGAAAAGGTGCCACACAGAGTTACTTTACAGTTATTTTAACCTCATGAACAAAATATTATTTACTAACAGTGATGCTGCAATCCAACAGAGATCCTACATAAAAACAAGATACTAAAATTGATTAAAGGGAGATTTTGCCCTCCATGAATGACCTTTTCGTTCGGAGTCAAGCTCAACAAGGAACATGGGTGAAAAACAGTTTGGCAAACTGGAAACAAATGAGTTTTAAAGATACACATTACATTCTGAAATGAGTTTATAGAGAATGCTTGCAGCTGAAAGGCTTTAATCCTACATTAGGTAGAGACCTGAACAGTAGACAGTCAGCGCTTCAACCGCATGAAGGAGACTTGGCCTTCTTTTCACTTCGGCATTGCTTGACGGTCTTTTATCATCAGCTGAAAAGCATGTTTTCGCTGCTCTTGTACGAGCCCATCATTAATAAAAGACAGAAATGTGTGTATGAACAGAAAGACACTCTCGTTTGAGGACTAGCCATTCTCAATTTTATCGCTGGCAAGCGAAACAAACCACACAAGCAGCTATCCAGCGGTGGTCGTAAAAGAAGTGCTTCAAAACGCTGCATTTAGGGCAGCCGACCTATTTCAATCTTACGCTGTGAATCGAAAATGCGTGGCCTTGCTTCTGCTCGGTGTTGAGTTGAATACAAGGTGAAAGATATTTTTGACGAATTTGAGCATCTTTTGCTGGTTTCAGGTTCCTCTAATTTCAATAAAAACTGAACCTGATCAACCACATTCAATGAATAATGTGCTAAGTTAAATAAGGATTCATATTTTGTGAGAACATTTTGCACCTAGACCAGCGAGGTGCTGTCATTCATATGCTGTTTTACATGGAATGTATTTCTGTGATAACAAAAAAATGGTGACTTCCTCAAGGGTTGCGATCATAAACTGCAATGCATCATTGCTGATTGCATGATCAGCAGCAGCGTTCCTCCTCCAAACCATACCCTCACTGCATCAGTCAAGTGTTGAGATTTCTTTGATTCGAGTAAGACGATGTGGATCCTTTGTAAGGAAACTGATAGTGCTTGCATCTCATTCAAAGTATGTGGACTCTAAGTACAAGGAAAGCAATGAAACTTGAGAGCACTTGTTTCCCATTTCAAGTGCAGTGCACAACATTATGCTTCCTCAACCATTCCCTTCTCTTCACACACCATAAGTCAGTTTATTTAGCTACAAAGGGACATCATATGGTGGTTTCAAAGTTTGGGGCACATCAATATTCCCGGTGGATTTCGAAGAGAATGTCTTATAAGCACTATGTGAATTGCAGTAAACACTGGAAGCCTTATTGGTGTGTTTACTCCTCTTTGTGGGAATGTTGGCTGTTTAAGATTCTAGCTTGCATATTCAAACCTTACAGCTGTAGTACAGTATGCATAATGAAATACTATAATAACACTGTCCTGAGGTATATTTTTAGTGTAGGCAAGGTAATCCAAATGTATTGTTTACCATATTCTTATTGCAGTTAACAAGCTATACACTGATTCCCATGAAGTTTGGGGGAGTTCTAACTTTTTAGTAGCACGATTTTAGTAGTAACTCAGCTGTTTTCAAAATAGTATAGCTTTTCCAGTAATACTTTTTCCAGTAACAATGGTGCAGTGTGACAAATGTTAGGTTTACATGTCACATGTTGAGTTTTACAACTGTGCAATCTGAGGCAACAATCAAAAACATTTATTTGCATAGTGCTTTTCTCAATACCACAATACGGATTATTTACAAACAGCTTTAGAAAGTCATACCGATATGTCAATAATGCCTTAGTGCTTTACCACAGAGCAAGCTTCAGGGCTGGGTGATATGACAAAACAAAATAAAAAGCTATGTTGCATATATACTGTATATATATATATATATATATATATATATATATACACACTGAACAAAATTATAAACGCAACTATTGTTTTTGCCCCCATTTTTCATGAGCTGAACTCAAAGATCTAAGACTTTTTCTATGTACTCAAAAGGACTATTTCTCTCAAATATTGTTCACAAATCTGTCTAAATCTGTGTTAGCACTTCTCCTTTGCCGAGATAATCCATCCACCTCACAGGTGTGGCATATCAAGATGCTGATTAGACAGCATGATTATTGCACAGGTGTGCCTTAGGCTGGCCACAATAAAAGGCCACTCTAAAATGTGCAGTTTTATCACACGGCACAATGCCACAGATATCGAAAGTTTTGAGGGAGCATGCAATTGGCATGCTGATGGCAGTAATGTCCACCAGAGCTTTTGCACATGAATTGAATGTTAATTTATCCACCATAAGCCGTCTCCAAAGGCGTTTCAGAGAATTGGGCAGTATATCCAACCGGCCTCACAACCGCAGACCACGTGCAACCACACCAGCCCAGGACCTCTACATACAGCAGCTTCTCCTCCAAGATCGCCTGAGACCAGCCACCCGGACAGCTGCTGCAACAAACTGTCAACAAACAGAAACAAATTTCTGCACAAACTGTCAGAAACCGTCTCAGGGAAGCTCGGCATGCTCGTCATCCTCATCGGGGTCTCGACCTGACTGCAGTTTGTCGTCGTAACCGACTTGAGCAGGAAAATGCTCACATTCGATGGCGTCTGGCACTTTGGAGAGTTGTTCTCTTCACGGATGAATCCCGGTTTTCACTGTACAGGGCAGATGGCAGACAGCATGTATGGCGTTGTGTGGGTGAGCGGTTTGCTGATGTCAATGTTGTGGATCGAGTGGCCCATGGTGGCGGTGGGGTTATGGTATTGGCAGGCGTAGGTTATGGCCAACGAACACAGATGCATTTTATTGATGACATTTTGAATGCACAGAGATACTGTGATGAGATCCTGAGGCCCATTGTTGTGCCATTCATCCACGACCATCACCTCATGTTGCAGAATGATAATGCACGTCCTGATGTTGCAAAGGTTTGTACACAATTCCTGGAAGCTGAAAACATCCCAGTTCTTGCATGGCCAGCATACTCACCGGACATGTCTCCCAATAAGCATGTTTGGGATGCTCTGGATCCGCGTATACGACAGTGCGTTCTAACATCATTTGAAACATAAAATTCTCCAAAACTGTTCAGTAAGCTTACGATTTAATTTCATATTTGAAATCACCAATGAAATCTGACAACAACTGTGTCATAAATGTTGTTTCTTTTGCTCAAATAGCGTTATAAAAAGCTTATTTCTCACGTAACCGGCTCGAAGGCTTTGAGGGCAAAACATCAATGGAACTGCAGCACAAGCGTTTGTGCAGCACAATTGTGCAGCACAACTTTCCTCAATTTTCTGCAAATATTTAGATCATCTCTCAAAAGAATAAAACAAAGGTATGTGAACAAAATGCAAGTTTTGGCCATTTGCAATCCATATTAAGCACCCATGGCAATATTTCAATAATTTAACAGTGTGACAAAAACTGTGTAAAAACACTTAAAGTGCCTTAATATATTCAAAACAGCAATATTAAATGATCAAATTCAGCAATCACCATATTAAGCGTTACATTTTTCCCCATTCAAAACTATACGAGTAACACGTCTTGGGTATTCTATAGTCTTAGATAATAGGCAGCTACTGTTACACATATGTAACAGGCCAAGTCTGTTACACAGCTACTTGTACTCTTAAGTACAGCACAATCTTGATACACTTTATTTTAAGTAGCTTATGCCTGTGTAATATTCTGTAATTTTAATTAAATTAGAAAGGAATTACAATTATACAATTAAAAATGTATTTAAGTTGTGTAGTGGTGGGTTAAATCAAACTAAGGTGCAGCTGGATAAAGTGGACAGTATAGATACACATAAAGTATGCTTTGGTACAATCTTTATATACTATATTTTAAGTAGCTTATGTCTGTGCACTTACATTTATAATTATGTCGTATAAAGTCTGCAACACATATGTAACACACTTTTGGTTACATAAGTAGCTGTGTAATAGACTCGGCCTGTTACATATGTGTAACAGTAGCTGCCTATTACATGAACATAATCACAAACTGTAAGTATAGGCTGTTCCATAACTTAGTTACATGGTCAGTACATTTTGTTTTATATAAGTAGAATGGCTACTACTAAGTACTTAACTAGGTAATTACTCTGTATTATGTACATCTTAAAATAAAGTGTTACCCATTATTTTAAGGTGTCTTTGTCACAGTGTAATTATACATTTAAGTACTGAGTAATATTAATTAACTACATGTATGTACTTACTACTGTAAATGGTTATGGTTAGGATTAGGTTTGACTTAGGGTTACTTGCATGTAATTATACACAATTAATTGTTATTATAATAGTAAGTACATGTAATGTGTAACAAGGACACCTTAAAATAAAGTGTTACCAAATACAATAATTTTTACTCAACACTTCTTTGTGTAATTACACTGTAACAGTGTAAAAGTGTATCCTGTTTTGGGATATCCTGATTTTGTTTCCTTAAGTAACTTCACTTGCTACACTTGTTGGTAAGTAGCTACTTTTCAAAAGAGTAGCTTCAGAGTAGATTATCTTCTTCAAATGAGGGTTAACCTGTAGCTTGGGAAGCAACCGTCTCAAAGAAGCTTCCCTAACGGTGGTCCTGCATAGATATATATTTATGCCAGTAGCTAGAATCTGTCACCGCGCATAGCTAGGACCGCTACTGAGGAGCAGGTGTCTGAGGCTTTAAATTAGCATTTCCTATTCATGCTAATGGCTGAACCCCGTTCCCCTCGTGAGGAGAGTTGAGCATGCTCTCTTCTCCAGAGCACAGTGCATGCTAATAAGAACACACTCCACAATCCCCGTTCTGTGTGTCTTGGCTAATCTTGTTGTATCACCTTTGTTAACATCTCCATGAACAACACATTTAATCCAGGCAGAGATTACCGTAATGTGACTTCTGCTTTCCCAGATGGAGTCTGCACCCTTCAGTCTATAAACATTTGTATTCCCTGTGGTAGGACAGACAAAGAAGGATGAAGTGAAATGCTACAGATGTAACGGCAGGTTATGAACTGTGCCTGAATGCTTGAAGTGCAGAGGTTAAAAACACAGCATATCCGCATATAGGACGCGAGCGATGGGTGAATGCGATAGGTGACCCCTTTTGAGCCCTCAACGCTGTTTGCATGCAGAGCTGCAGAGTGGAAAGTCAATAGTTGCGGAAGCCAAAGAGACACAAGAAAAACTAGTTCTCCTTTATCTGCAATGATTAATTCTGTTCATCTCAGGAGATTGTCTTCAATCACAGAGCATAAGGTGCCAGTGCTTTGGCCCTGCATTCAGGGAGCAGTGAATTACCTCATGCCAGATTGCTAGACAGCTGTGATAAGACTCAGCTTTGGGTTAATTATCCAATGGGAAGTCAAAGCTCACAATCTGGGCTACTTAACAAGAGGGCAGGGTCACCTTTGGACGAGAGCAGGTAGCAAAGGGCGCACGACAGATTCAGAGCAAAGAAAGCATAAGGCCCTCAAATAGCTGTTGGCAACATCTCCGAAACCATTCGATTGAATGCACGTGCAGCAAATAACATGTTTAAGCTGAACAGATGAGAACGGTGTATGAGCGATAAAAGTGCAACACAGTATCTCAACAACACGTTTTCCTGAACGTGGAAGTTTTGCCTAAATCTTACCGGAAAACTGCTTTACACTTCAGGTGCGACTAGTCACATTAGCCTGTTTTCCTAGCTGATAACAGAATGGTAAACCTATGAAAATGGCCATACAAATAAAGGTTCCAAAAGGGGAATTTGCATTGATGCCATAATGTATTCTTAAGTGTTAAGAATATAAAAAAATATCTGAAGAACATTTTTTCCACAATAAAGAACCTTTTGTGGAATGGAAAGATTCCATGGATGTTAAAGGTTTTTCACACAACCTTTTAAAAAAACTTTTATTTTTACGAATGTAGTGCCGACACATGCAATGACTTTCTTTTGGTATCGTCTCACCTGTCAAAGTTTAATGAGTGGGTAGATGACATGAAGCGGTCGGAGGCTATCTACATTGATAACAGGTGGGAGTTAATATTCTACATACAGCTTTGGATAGCAGTGAAGTTTTTGACAGCTTTTGTCCAAGTTTTTTTTAAAGGGATGACCTACCAACAGTTTTTGAAGGCTTGATTTTGTTTATGGGGTGCACAGTATGTGTTCATGCTTTGTTTTTAAAAATCACATTATTTTTCACATATTTTGTCTTCATTCTACACTGCTTTTCTGTTCTTCTAAAAAGGTTTCGTTAACTTCCTGGTTTCTCCCCCAGGAATTCGCAATGGGACCAGATTGGTTAGCTGACTTCTTAGGGAAATGTCATGCCTCTTGTCATAATGGGTAGTTGCATGCACGGTGTATTGAAAACAATGACTTCAATACTGCCTTATTAATTTAAACCCAAGTCAGACCCAGAGAATATTACTGAAGAGGATCCAGCAAAACCTATGCAAGCATGACTCTTACAGGACATGAGGTTTTTTTTTTGGTAGTTTTCTCTTATTTTTTAGATACGCTGTTATTTGTAAATGCTACTGCTCTTTATGTTATCTTTTGATTGAGTTCTTTTGAACTCACATAGATTGAGGAAGCTGTCCTCCATAAAATGTGCAGCACAGAGAGCTATGTTTGGATTATCGTTTTCAGGAACAGAGTTAAAATACATTTTAATAATTTCTCCATAAATCCAGCATCCCTAGAAAGGCTGAACAAAGAGGTCCTGCAATTGGTGTGAGAATAACAACGTTTGGGTGGCATGTCAACAACACTCTCTTCTCTAAAGCAGCCCAATATGGCCCCACCCTCTCTGTTGATGTTCCTGGGGGCAGGGTTTATGTAAATTTCAGGGTTTGTGATGTCACACACTCAGGAAATAGCTCGTTGTAGTCCCTACCAGCCTTTTGTTGTAGGCCTTAAAAATGTAATTCTGTAAAAGACAACTTCACCCTTTGCACTGAACTTTGAGTGTCGTAACTTTGCAGATGTTATTTATGCTCAAACAGCCAAATTACACACTTACTAAAGTTAAGAAGGTAAAATTGTCATCTATGACCCCTTTAAATAATTAAGTTTTTTGCCCATATTAACATAGTTTCCTATGGACGCTGGAACAGTTCAACGGAAGTTAGAATCCGTCATGGCGGCACTCATTGGTTTTCCAAGCAAAAAATAAGTATATTCAGCACCAGTTATTAGCAAAACAAAACCTGGCTGGATGTTTTACAGTAGTTCTGAATAATAGCTGGATTTGGAGTTCCCACTAATTGAGATATGACCAGTACATTAATGTCACTGCGCAATCATGGCATATGCAAAATTTCCCCTAAATGGTTGGTAACTGACGGAGAAACCCAGACTATAGGTAATGGCCAGTAATCATCCTAACTCAGCGTGCACCTTTATTCATTTATTTCCGTGCCCTGATGTGTGGGGTTAAAGTATCACACTGTTGTTGTTCCATTTAGCAGATCACAGAAATTGAGTTGCTGCCCAAGGAATGGCTCTTTTCCTGCTCCCCTCATGCAGCCGGGCGGTATTCCGCTCACACAATCATGGATGAACGTTGTCTGTCTACCCAATCTAGCCCTCGGTCCCAATGGGAGAGGGGACTAGTAGCGAGAAAATCTGCATGAATACTAATTCAGCCTCTCGGCTTTAACAGCTTTCACAAACCCTTCTCAAAGGAATTCACCGAACATGATGTCTTACCATATTAATTACTCCATGGGCATGAAGCAGAAAAAAGAGGCAGAGATCACAGGAAACCTATAAGGAGGGACTTGCTGCTCCAACTTAAATGTGGTTAATTATAATTTGATTTTGTGCATTAGATGAAAGGCCCAATGGTCTAGACTCTAGAGCGATGCTTTGTGCTCTCATCCATACGTTGCCTAGCTCACCTTGAGCGTTGAAGTCTAGCATTACAGATTACTGTTGTATATACACAGCCTTCATGCAACTGTACATCAGATCTGTACAAAAACATTCTTTGTGTACAGAAATTCATTTTTACAGGAGCCTCATATGAATGTTTTTAGTCATATAACAAGCAACTGGGGGCCAGTAAGGCATGTACCTTTTGGTCACCAAAAAATGGGTGAGAAAGCCATGGACATTCAATGTTAATCAAAATGTTTAAATAACTTAGTACAAGACTCAAAACACATACACTGTAAAAAAGTGATGGAGTTTTTAATGGGGAAAACGTAAAAATGATGTAAAAATTAAAACTGTTTATAGCTCAACAGTAAGTTTCAGTGAATAACTGTATTAGGTTAAACTATTGTTTTACTTTACATTAAAATACGGTTATATTTGCAGTTTTTGGAAATGAAAAAGAACATCATTGTATAATTTACAGTGAAAAACGCAAACTGACAATCCCAGATCTTCCAGCATTACACTCCACATTTTCCTTTTTTATCTTATCATTTATGTACACTAGGATTTTATGTTGCATCTGATGTTGTTAAGTTAATGTTTACTGAATAATTTTAGTGCCATGTGTGTTACCAAGCAAGCACTTATTTGTGTCTATAACACTGAGAAACTTTGATATATCAGTATTTACATCATCAGCTTGAGGGAAGGCAACTTGTGATGAGTTTTGGCCCATCAAATGATATTCAGTTAATGTAGAAAACGTAAAACTATTCATTTACATCTCTTCTCCTTCATTCATTTATTGACAATACATTTTAAAGATTGATCAACAAATTGTTTGGTATACTAATCATTTTTAAACTGAGTTAATTATTTTGTATGTATTCATTAAATGGTCAAAATAGGGCACTCAAACATAATGAATCGGTGTTATGGTATCTCATATGGTAACCACAAATGTTCACAATGTACATTCAAGCAAGAGAAGAAGATGAGCCATTTCACAAAATGCTACATGATAAACGAAGGTAGCAAAATTAGTGTAACTCACCCAAAGGTCAGCTATCAATTCAGTCATACAGACAGAATGTTGTTAAGAAAACCTCTAGGATGCAGGTTATTATTGTGTTATACAACAGTGCTTAAAGCAACATTTACAGTTTTGATAGCATAGTGTCTTCTGTTGTTACAATTGTCTTAAATTAATCTTGCCTTTTGCTTACAGTGAACAGATAATACAAGCATTGTACAATTTATATCAATTTGCTGAGGCAATGTATGTGTATTATCGAATCTGATGTAAATTGTGATAGTTTTCATTCAGCAGCTAAAAGGACGGTTTCATAAACGTCTCTTGCATCGTGAAAGGACCCTAAAAAGCACAAAGCAGGTTTTGAATGAACGACAATCTATGTAACAAGTGTGATCTATGGATTTTATACTAAAGGTTTCAAAAAATCCATTAAAAAACCTTTAAAATATAAAGAAACAATAAATACTGAAATATTTTGAAAGTCTGGCTAAATGAATGCTAAGGTCATGGGTTTGATTTGCATAAACTGACCTGTACAGTATGTGTACATTGGGAAATGCAGGCACATCACAGAAAGGCTGATATACCCAGAGGAGACATGCCACAATATACAACACGGTCCAAGAAATCAGACTACTTTCTGATGCAAAGTGATTTCATTGAGGCGATGACATTCATATTGCACAAAAGATTGTTCACGCAGAAGTGTTTTGACCTAAAACACTGCAGTACATTTAGTCTTTACAAGAAAAAGACTCGATACTGTGCACAGCCCACATTCCCCCAACCCACAAGTCCTGTTTGCATATTATAAAATGTCTTTTGCATGGACACCCAACAAAACCAGGTAAACTGTATATTTCCAAGCTAAAGGAGGTTTAATTATCTATATCTGTATGAATCCAAACGTGAAACGTGGGCTTGAATGATGAAAAGCACGGCCTTTGTGTCTTCGTTGAACATCCTCAGAAACGCTGTCAGAGAAACCACAGGCGAGTAAATGAATATTTCATTAAGGTCTATTGAAACAGAAGATCAAATGACCTTGTTTTAAATCATTATTCCCTGATAAAAATAAAAGTGGATAGGGGGAGAGTGGAAGGGACACACTTGAAACTTCAACTTGTTGAATAAGCGTGAATAAATTACACAAACACGCAATATGCAAATAGCACAATGCTGGCATATCATTGTTAATGAGAGTGTTTAACTTCCCTACTTGCTTTCATCTAGGCCTTGCTTTCTTTTATTGTCTGAGATTGTTCCTGAAACAAAAACAGACATGTCTGGCCTTCGCTGCATATCATTCAAAACCAAAACACAAGTATAGCTTAGAAGCCCAATGCCGTGAACAATTTAACCACTTATCCAACTCGGATTCAACCTTCTAACAAAGTCTCCATTAAACACGCTGACAGTTTACAGTGGACTGAAGAAACATGTTTAACATGGCCAAAAATCATCACAACATTCAAAGATAATTTAATATACGATTCAAATAATGTTTTGAACACATTATTAATACATATAAACTTTTTATTTTAAATTATATATTTATTCAGCAATGATGCATTAAATGAATCAAAGTGTCAGTAAAGACATTTATAAAACTCAGATTTCACACTTAATTAAGCAGCACAACCATTTTCAATTACTGCCAAATTATTATTGTTTTATAATAATAACAATCATAATATAGATTTGATCAAATAAATCCGTTTTGTAGGGTATGAGTATAAAAGGTGCTTTGGAATGTACCGCGTGACATGATGATGCACATGTACCATGCATAATACTGATAACAGCTAGACAAAAACAGACTTTCTTCTTAATAAAAAACATGTAGATCGAACTGATTGTATTCATCAGATGAATGGAGATTTAGCAACGGACATCCTAACTGAGCCTTGAAATCAGGCTATAAACTATACACCATTAAACAGATGATTTAAATCAAGAATGCTTTAATGACCTTCCCTGCTGGGAGAGTGTTGTGCACGCTTATAAAGTGGTGTCGTACACACATCTTTGCAAAAGAATCAAGAGCAAAAAAAATTCTCTGTTTTGATGTGACATCATTTGCGATGTTTTAATAATTTTTTAGCCCGTCCGTGGGTCCTAGTGCTTGGAAGGCGGTTCCTTTAAAAAGCGTTTATGGCATTTTTACAGGCCGGCGCAACGTAACTCTCTCACAGAGCTTTCCCCATCACACAAGTATCTGTTGACATGATCCTTAACACAGATATTATGTGAGGGGAGCTTTTTAGCAATATCCAAATTATGCAGGCGCGTTTCGACGCGTGCGGGTCAAGGCTGGCTGCAGCCATTACGGCTAATGAGTGTGGAGTCCTACTCTAGCAGGTTCGGCCTCATAAAGTTACTTAAAAGCCAACTAATGGAATCATACTGATGGATAGAACACTGCAGGGTTTGTATCATTACAGGATAACATGCCTCCGTGCATGTTAAACATGATGAAACCAAATGAACTCGGAGTCACCGACAAAATGACAATCCCCTGTCACGGGCGATGTAGATTATTGATGGCCGGGAAAAACAGTTCTGGAAACCCGTGCACAGCAATTTTAGTTTGCAATGTTATTTTCAGGTCCATTAGAACAAGGGTTACAGTCGTTGTCACTGATTGGCTGTTTTGGAAAAATAACCGTTATTACTGTAATGATATTGCGGTGTTTGATCAGTGCTCTTTTCAATGCCTAATCATAATTATCTGTAATTTTAACTATCATGTGGAGTCTAAAAATAGCCATTAGAGAGGCATATTATAACAATGAATCGAAGCCAGCGCGTCACATGCTTTGTACAGTAACACAGACGTCTGTGTCTATGATGCAAAATGTATAAAAACTAACTTGACATCCCCCAAGAATCAGCCAGAGAGCATAAAAATGAGCGCACATTTGCAAAACAGACGAATCCTGAAGTGGACTTTGCATATCGTCGGTCGGGGAGATGCTTGCGTCGCGTTCGGCTGACGAAACCGCTTTTCTACCACCACAAATACAGAGAGCGTTTGTTTCTATATTGAGATGAGCACAACGCATTTTGTCCTCCTAAATGTGCCAGGGGTACTTGAGTGAGTTCAAAGGTGTTTCAGCAGCATGAAGAGTGGCCATTGTGCATGGCTTTTCATAGGAGTTGACTCAGAGCATTCCACTCCAACTCACCGCCAGGTACCTGCAGCATCTAAAATGTGTAATATTCAGCACAGTGCAAAGGAATCACTTTAAAAACCAAGTTTAATCTATTTCAACCAGGTCCAAGTGTTGTTCAGCTAAAGAGATTCAAGCAGGGTTAACACCGACATGTTTTGAAAATCCTTCACAGTCTTTGGCCACAATAAAGAGGATGGCTCTTTTTTGTTTTCGTGGAATGTCGCACTCATTCCTCAGTGAAGATTTTTGTTTGTTTTGCGATCGTAAAATGGCATCTCTTTCAAACATATTAACTGCTCGTTGAAAAAAAAAAAAAAACCACAGTGTGCGCTCACAAAAGAGAAAGATTAATCATAAAAATCATCAAAGTCATGGCTGCTGGTGTTGCGGGACCGAGGACGCAAGGCCATTTCGATCTCAGAATTGCTGTCATCTGATTCTCCCCAAAATGCTGCAAGCAAAAATATATGTGTACACAATTAACATCCGTTGAGTAAGGGGGCAGAGATGAACTTGCCCATGAACATAATATAAAATGATAAAAAAACTATATATATATATATATATATATAATTAAATAAAAAATCACTTTTGGGTGTTGGGGGGTTTGTACAAAATATAGACCAAAATATAAGTAACACACAAAGTAACAGGACACACACTACTAAGATTTTTTTCAATGTTTTTAAAAGAAGTCTCTGCTCACTAAGGCTTTATTTATTTGATCAAAAATACAGTAATATTGTTAAATATTGTTATAATTTAAAATGTATGTTTTCTATCATAATCTATTTTAAAATGTCATTTATTTCTGTGATCAAAGCTGATTTTTCAGCATCATTACTCCGGTCTTCAGTGTCACGTGATCTTCAGAAATCATTCTAATATTCTGACTTACTGCTCAAAAACATTTCTGATTATCATCGATGTTGAAAAAAGTTGTCCTGCTTCATAGTTTTGTGGAAACCGTGATATCCAAATCTTTTGAATGGTAGTAACTTGAATTAATGAAATGATGCATTAAACTGATCAATGGTGACAGTATAAACATGTATAATGTAATAAAGGATTACTTTGTCAAATAACCTACACATTAAAGAATCCTGATATAAAAGAATCACGGTTTCCACAAAAAAATATCAAAAATATTGTTATTAATAAGAAACATTATTAATAATGTATTCTGAAGGTGACATTAAAGAGTAATGGCTGCTGAAAAATCAGATGTACCATCACAGGAACACATTACATTTGATAACATATTAAAAATTCTAAACAGCTACTTTACATTTCAGTAATATTTCACAATATAAAGTTTTTTACTGTATTACTGGTTAAATGCAGTCATTTCAAAAACATTTAAAAAAAATTGTAATATTCCAAACTTTTGACTGGTCGTGTATTGACAAATTGTAGGCAGTACAGTAAACAGTACACAAGTAGTAGTAGTGTATCTTAATGTGGATCGTAATGATTAAACTAAAGACGCATTTAACACAGACACCATGTTTTAAATACTTTAGTCATTTGTACAGCGGTCTTACCCTTTGACTGGACGGCAGAGATAGCTTTACTTTTTGCAGTCTTCCTGTAAGAAATAATAATAATAAAAAGAGAGATAAAACTACATATTTGTAATAACAATAACATTTTGTGTCACAACATAAAAGCACAAAGAAAAAAAAATATATATATAAACATTTGAACCATTTCATACCATATCAATTTAGCCACAACACACAAATGATCCAGGAAGCCATCATCTCTTACCAAAACATTGTCTTTTCTTTCAAAGGTACCTAACCAAACGCCGAAGAACATAATTTCCCTCAGATGAGGCGAGTGGCCAAATAAACTTCCTTGACTTCCTTTCTAATGGCGCTGAAGGACCCGGTCAGGGCTCTCTATTCATAAGTGGACTGAGCGCCGGGTTGCCGGGTTCCCATAGCATCACTGATATCTCTATGTAAATGCATGACCCCTGACAAGCCTTTGATCTGCATTGATGCATATGCAAAAGCTCACGCTACTTTCATACAGGCTTGCTTCTTCATTAACATCAGCACAGGGCTATTCAGATCTCAACAATGACGTCTTCATCTTCACCCTCATCCTCACCCTCCATGTCTTCATACATCCATATCATTGATTTTCACTTTCACATCCATGTACTTTAAAGGATTCTGGGAGCAAGAGTAAGAATATTTAGCTTCCCTTTGATGCATTTGGATGAATAAACCAAACGCAGATTGTATGTGTATTCACGTGTGCCCGGCTGACCCGACGGCAAATTCAGTCACGTACACACAACCTTGACACTGACCAAAGGAGCTGTAAAGATGTAGTTGAACTCAATTAGGCTGGCTCTCATATAATTCAGCTTAGCGCTTTTGTTTCCAGAGCATCTCTACACAAAGTACAACATTTCATCAATTCTATTGATGCATGTATGCAGATGCTATGATCAGGGTCAGAACGAACAAGTTACATAAATCACCTTTGGCTCAATACGAATATAACTCCAAACTCATAAAACACAGAGCATCAACGTTACAGTAGACAGATACAAAAAGTACCTCAGATGCATTCACTCCCAGGGTCAAGGGACGTGACTGACATGAAGCCCGTGGAAAACCTTTCCGATACAGATACTGGCAGCTGATTTCTTTTTCATCAAAGTTTACAATAACAATCGTGAAGGTTACTTTGGTGACTTTAGAAGAAGCAAACCCCAAGAAACATACTATTAAGGGTGCAGTCTTGCAAAGCACAACAATGCACACAGTAATCATCCTCTTGCTCAAAATGGCCATTTAAGGTAGACTGAGCAGTCTTTATTAAATATGATCAGCAGATATTTGGAGATATTTGAGATTTGTGTTGCATAGAAAGCATGTTGGGAGCACATTAAAAACATATCACATGCATAATGAGCATTCAAAATATTTTAGTGTAGCATCATTTGTTATAGTATATTTATTATACTTATGCTCTCTGTGATTTTTTTATATATAATGACTGACAGTATAATTTTGGTAGATTTCATTCCTCTAGCATTAAAAAAAAAACACTTATTTGGAAAGCAGCTGCAAAATAAATGGTCAGACTGTCTGTACAATGTACATTATTCCTCACATACACTACCTTATTTAAAAAAGTTAACAATACTGCATTTTATTAGATCCAAAATATAATACAGCAAAAATAGTATTTTTGTGAAATATTACTACAATTTAAAATAACAGGTTTTTATTGAAACACATTTTATTTCTGTGATGCAAAGCAACATTTTCAGCACCATTACAGTGTCACATGATTCTTCAGAAATCATTTTAATATGCTGATTTGCTGCTTACAAAACATTTTTATTATTATTATCTAAGTTGAACACAGTTATGCAGTTTCGTGTTTTTATAGAAACCATGATACTTTTTTTGAATACCTTGATGTGTAGAAAGTTCAGAATATTATATTTGATATTAAAAATATTTTTTATAACATTACAAATGTTTTACGGTCACTTTTGATCAATTTAATGTGTCCTTTCTAAATAACATAAAAAAACAACAACTGTTTGACCACAAATGGTAGTGTATGCTTATTGCATAGTATATATATTATATTTCTTTATTTTGTAATCCAGGAGTATGTTTGTCATGTCTTAGTATATAAGCTGACACTGTAGGAATTGCTGATGAGTTTGACATAAAGGATATTTTTTGAATAACAATTACATTGATGGTCATGCTTAAAAATGCTTTATGGGATTTATGAAAATTAATACTAAACTGTCTGCAAAAATGAATAAACTTACAAACAAACATCTTGTGTACAATTTTCCATCTCCCTTTCAAATTGAAAGCTGAAAATAGGAGGCCTTTCTCTTTCCCAGCAGCGAACGCTAAAGCAAAATGTAGTCCTTTAGTCATGATGAGCTCAATAATAAATACATGTTTGGGTGGGTAAATAGGGCTATTCTTTTATATAACTTGCTTGTCATGGGAATGCTCTATCAGCTGGGCCACTTCAGACAGTGACGAGTCTGATTTCAAGACACTATTATCATAGAGAGCTGTGAATGCCACTGACCCTCCAATCTAATATTCCATTTCCATAAACATTTATGCCAGTTCATCTTGCACTGAGGTTCACTTAATTGAGGCAACGAATCTGAATATGTAAGACAGGGCTGGCCACTGTTTGGCTGCGTCTCATACACAGAGGTGAATGTAATGTGTAAAATGATGCAAATTACTGCTTTGACGGCAACCTCTCTCTATTTCCCTCCGCTCCGGCGTTTACTTTCTCCGCTCTCCCTCTGTTCCACGTTGTTTTGAGCATTTGGATGTATTTGCAATATTTGATGAAAAGTGCCCCAGTGCGTTTTTAGGCAAGCATTTGATACATTAATATATGGGGTGTGTGGGTTGTTGTTATGATATCTATGAGCTATGAATAAAAGACGTCTCACTGCATCATATGCAGCAATACGCTTCATGTAAATACTGCGGTTAGTCTGCGTTTGTTGTCTGGGCCAAGTTATTTTCATAATACCTGTGATCACGTACGAGTATAGCTCTGCGTTTATATTTGATGAAAGTGTATCATTGCGATATTGTTCCTTTTGAAATAGTCTCTTTATAAAGTAAAACAAAATGCATGTGCGTCATGTCAAAAATTGCAGATATTCACTTATATTAAAAAACAAAGGTAATGTATTGATTAGATAGACAGACAGATAGATGGATAGATAGATATACACATGCTTAAAAAAGACTATTGAAGCATGTTTTACAAGAAAATACTGTCCACTTAATTCCATGTTTAATTCAGTGTTACTTGCCAAGTCACTGTAAATAATTGTGAAATTAAAAGCAATTTGAGTGAAAATGGTTTCTACACCAATTACATTTTTCAGTCTATAAGTATAAAATGATCTATTGCTATCATGAGAATAAAGCATATGAATATAAACATCTATACGCCTCCACAGCTATGTAAATAGAACACGTTCTTTGGATCAGTGTTTGTGCAAGGTAGCAGTAGCACCTCCTACACCGGTCCCAGCTGTGACCCACAGCAGCACTGATTTACCATTGATTAGACCCCTGAAAGAGCCAAGAGCAGCAGAGAGAGCGCCCTCTACTTGTCACCGGCTGCCACTGTCACGGTACCAAAGGCTGGGCTAAATACGAGTTCCCTCTCCTGGCCAAGCACCGAACTGCAGAACAGGCAGGGGAGCTTTCTATTTATTTGTGGTCGTGTACAAGCAGACAGCACCTCAAGTTAACTGGGTCACTGCATTTATTGCCATTTTTTTCAAATCTGGTATTCATTTAGTATCACAAAATGAAGACCTCACCTCAGAAATAAAGAAAGTGTAATTTGGCTCAGTGAAATAAATGTTGTTATGCGTATAGAGGATTCTTTTTTAGTAGACAAAAGCAGGTGGACATAGAGAGGCACAAAGAAAGAGAGTGACCCCCACTGGCTACTGCTGTTTAGTGCTACCCCCGTTACACCCACCACTCCACACACGCTCATTCACTGGTGGACAGCTGAAGACACACTCAGTGCTATTTTAGTTGACTAAAACTAAAACCAAAACCAGAAAATAAATTGTTACTTGAATTAAATGTTAACTATAAAATAATATATTCAAAAATAATAATTGTAGCTATTTGGCTGATTTGTATTTCTCATTGCAATATTTCTAGTTTTTGTTTAGTTTAACTTGATGTACTTAAACTAAAATAAAAATGAATAAAAACAATATAGACCATCTAGAAAAACATATGAAAATAAAAACTTAGTAGTATCTCAATGACACAAAAATGAAAGTGCTAATTTGTCAAACTAGAAAAACTCTTAACGGGCATGTGAAAGAACTACTTCCTGCTGGAGTGACACGAGCATTTGTTTTCCTCAATGTGAGAAACTGATGAAATATTGGTGAAGATGTTACTAATCCTAACCTGTTATTTTTCATAAAGCAACAGAGTGGGACATTAAGAAACAGCGAGCGAGCGAGATCTGCGCTACATGCCTGCAGTAGCAGAGGACACAATAGCGGCTGAAGAGGAGGAAGCTGTGGCATGCAGCCTTAAACAAAGCGCAGGAACAAGAGGTCTTTACATGGAGTGCAGCTGCTTATTCCAGCGCTCTCCTTCCTGAATCAGTGTGGCACACATGCGTAACAAATACCGCCTGGTCCATCCGCACAGCCTCTGAATTATAACACAATAAAACGCTGTGTTCAATAAAAGTATTTCGCAGTAAAAATGGCACGCTGACGAGAGGAGAGCGCAGGGAAGGGAATTAAGAAAAAAAACGGGGGTGGATATGAAAGACCCCAATTCTCTTCAGAGCTATAATAGTGAAATGAACACACATAAATGTGTTAAGAGTATCTCTTTGCATCTTGTATGGACTGCATGTATTTAATCTGGAAAGCTTATTATGGGCGAGTCATTGCTATGCAAAGCAGCGCCTGACGCTTTTCTCTGGTCTTTTCAGCCCAGCACTGTGTTTGGCCAATAGGCCTGGCCCCCCGCCTCTCATTGGGCATTCATAACATGCAACATTTGCACAATGTATCTCTCAAAGACTGCTGAATAGGGGGTCTTAATACTCATGTAAACAACTGCAAACCAATTACTTAATGAATCAGCCTCACACATAATGAGGAGGCGCACAAAGGCCCATAAATGCATTTTTTGCACCAAAGCGTCTGCTTTAAACTCTGATTCTTCAGCTACGGTCTCGGCTTAAGTGCAAAATCATAATTACGGCTAAGAAAGAGAGGCACTTGATTTATTTTATTTTGCTTTATTACTATTTTGTCGGGAGTTTTGGTCCGAACCAGAAGGTCTTTTAATGTGCCTATCGGCTCAGTGACAGAATGACAGCAGTAAGTGACGGAGACGAGAGAGAGAGCGAGAAAGCAGAGAGGACGGGGGAACAGCACATGTAGTGTTCTACTGGTGCTCGAGTGCAGGGTACTTGTAGAGGCAATAAAGCGCAAGAAGTGACTGGCAGAAGAGGAATTCTTCAACACGGCACAAAAAACTAAAAGTGCCCCAAAATATTTTACCTGAAAGCAAAGCAAAAGCTCCAATGCTAACCATCATCTTTGCTGTGAGCTTTAAACAACCTCTAACCCTCCACAAGCAACGGAGAGTCTCCGGCAGGTTTCTCTCAGGAGCTCTGTGAGGTTCTGGGATGATCCAAAAGCATCTCGCACTAGAGACAGCTTATGTTTATTAATGAGGCCATTCATTGGGCAGACTGTGGCATCCATCAGAGAGCTCTGTCAGAGTGCGATCATTATACCCTTTCCTCTGCAAATAGTGTAAACTAGCTGAGAGAGAGCGAGGGGAGGCGGGCAAAGAGTGGGCAGAAGAGAGAGAAAAGGAGAAAGAGAGAGAGAAAAAAGACGCAGACACAGGGAAGGAGACTTTCGACCCTTGTGTCAGCGTGATGCTCGGAAAAGCATGTGAAATCAGAGACGATTACTCTTCACGAGGTTTACCCATCCATTACCTGCCCTAATGGATTCACGGAGGAGAGGCGCTGCTAGGAGGGCTGCTTGTCTTAGCTGATTGTGTGAACTTGTGTTGATGTGAAAACCTAAACATTGTACCCTCAAGATCCTTTTTCATCATTCAAAGTCCTGATTTACTGAAGCAATCAAATAATGCTGATGATGAGAGAGGAAGCTCTGAATGAAAATACAGCTTGACTGATGCTTCCCACGTGAACTTGTGTTAATGATGCTAAGAGAGTTTCAAGGACAAACACATATTGCTTTTGTATTAAAAGAGGAAAAATTTGATTTTTTTTCTTTATTTTTTCTTCTACATATTTATAATTTTGTGAGTACTTACCGGCTATTTTGCATTAAAGAGTCCCGGAGCACCTCAGATCTCTCCAATTTGTTCATGTCTTTGGATAACAAATAAATAAGGGTGTGTTATTATTACACATTTATACTATAATATTAAAAATGGATTAAATGCATGTACACACAATGTAGTTAATTTGTATGATCAGTATAATCATAATGTATTTAGAAATATAATATATTTGTCTGAAAAAATACAGATAATATTTACTATGAATAACAGTCCACTCTCCAGATGTTTTGAAATGTAACTGGCTTGAAAAGGCATTGTACATGTAGTTTAAAAGAGAAAGGGCAATTTATGTACACACATAAAATTACCAGTGATTTAAAAAAACAAAAAACATGTTCGTTTATGGTTGTTTGCCAATATCTGGCAATTATGGATACTACGGATACTTTAGGCCTGAGGTGGGGAAGCAAATTAACTTGAAATTTTTAGGCACAAATGCCACAGTTTCCTGAGAACGGGCCATTTAAAAATAATGATTTACAAACACTCTCTGGACACACAACCTGCAAACTCTCCAGCAAAAAAATTAATAGTTACAATGAATGTAACAATTCAAGAATAGAGATGTCAAAAACAGTTCAATAAGTTTCAACCAAATATATTATATTTTATATAAAACTTTGAAATGTTTCATGGAAATAAAGCACAACATATGCTTTGTCAAACTTTGGAACATTTTCTATTTCTTTCCGTTACCTGGACGGCTCAGAATCCTCCTCCTCCGAGTCACTCCAGTGCCTCTCTTGTGCCACAGACTGTTTAAGCAGCTGATATGCTTTGGTCTCTATAGAAAAATACAAAATGCGAAAGCAGCTAGTCAAATATTTGCTAAAGACCTCGACTTCCAGCTTTCCAGAGCCCTGATGTTTGATGAACCAACATCAGCTCTTTAAGGCCACTGATGAGCAAAGAGAGGAGGTGAAAAACAGAGTGAGTGGGCACTAAACTATTGATCTAATCCAGTCCCACATAGACAGGCTGCCGTCTCTGGGGAAAAAAAGAGCCTGCCGGCTTTTGTGTTGCCGCACATCTTATAGGATTCCATTTAAAACTCTGTCTTTCATGTTCTATAAACTTTGGAAATTGAGATCTTTAACCAGCGAGCATTCAAGCTTAAACTATTTTTGAAAACGAGCCCTGGAAAACAAAAGTATGACTGTTTTAAATGCCGAAAGCAGTCGGAGAAACAAATTGCAAAGTGGTTATGCCCCCAAAGACAAAATACTTTCCAGCATCTCGTTATCCTGGTATCTGCAGTATGGCATGTTGTTTATTGCTGGTTTCTTCCGGTGCAATGACTGCAAAATATAGGCATCAGTGGCATGTAGAAAGAGTAGCTAAAGATTCCCTTTTTGTTCGCGTATACATAAAACACTATTGTGCATGGCGGCGCTTTACTGACATGGAGACGGCGGAAGGCCACCGTTCGGATGCTGTTTCCACTGATGATTGCAAAGTGATGTAATACGAAAGGCAACAGAACTCGACGCAGTCTTCATTAGCCGCCTGTAAACAGCTCATAAGCAGCCAGGGACAGCAGAGGCGGTTTTCTACTACCATAATGCCTTTGATTAGTTGCAGTGAGAAGCTGGACTTCTCTCTCCGTGGCGCTCTTGGGCTAGCCCTGCGCATGAAAGGCACAGTTTGAAATCAGATAGCCAAGTGGAATAATGGATAGTTTTACATTTCTGAGCTGGCGCTGGGACTTGCTACCCGAGGCTTTTCAAAGGATGCCTTGACATCCAGTCTTTTCAAGTCCGCCTCTGGCTGGCATTGTTTAGCAGATAATGAGAACCAATGACAGATCTTGTGCGGCACCCCCAACCCGGCCGGCGGACAATTAAACCTCCGCATTATGCGCTCTGAGAATCTCAGTTTCACCCATACCTAGGGCAGAAGAAAAGAGACGGGGTTGTTTTCTCTGCCGATAATTAGAGGAACTGTTCCACTCTTCAGGTGGGACTTTGACCTCTGATTCACCTTGATCATCCTTTCACAGCAATGCAGTTGGGAAAAAAAGGGACCCCCATTATCTACTGCGTGAGGAGAAAGACAAAACAGGCACAGAAGAACTCCCAAACGGGCGCTTCTTCGATCTGCCTTTTTACCTCTAATAGGAATACTTTCCACTGGGCTTTGGTCAGCACTGTCCTCTTCAGCACTTTGAATTCCTGAAACAAAGAAAAGAGAAGGAAAGCGCAGCTCAGAGAGATGGTGGAAGAGCGAGACAGAGGAGAAACGAGAAAGAAAAGAGAGAGAGAGAGAGAGAGAGCTGGGGAAGGGGGGTGGGGAGCTTTTTGAATCTGAACAGCAGGACTGATTACGACAGGTTTAAAGGGAGAATGAAGGCTGGCTGGCTTTGTCAGAAATGAGATTTGGGCAAAAGTGTATTCTCATGAGGGTCAGAGCTCTGGTATCCTGCGAGTACTTGAGGTCCCCTTTTCCTTCATCAGAACGGAGCCACCACCGAGCTGATGTTTCTCTGCTTTGGCACAGGAAATGAGCCGTTCATGCGGTTTGCCTGCTTTTGGGGAGTCCCTCTCAGTTTCTCTTTCTGATCTAAACTGTCTGGCTGAGCGCGGCTCTTAACACCTGTGCATATTTAAACAGGCTATTCATCTGAAGCCGGAGAAACCGATGTTTGTAATAAGCAGGATTTGCTAAAAAAATAGCCAGCTAAGCAGAAAGGTCAAACAAGCCTAACCTTGTGTTCCAACAGTTGGCTCAATTGTTTTGGAAGGCCTGGCGGGCTTGATTTCCACACTGTCATCCAGAAGAGAGGGCAAGCTGCAAGAAGATGACAGTTCACTTTCTGACGGCTGATGGGTCTCAGATTCGTGGGTCAGAAGCCTCTTCAACAGCTCCCCTGCCTGGATGACAAAGAGATGACTTGTCTTTATTTCAGGGTTCCACCACCTAATATTTCCAGTCATACATTATGATTAGAAAAAATGGCTAGAAATATTTAAATATTTAACAAAACTAATCCTTTTGCAGGCCTGGAAATCGCAGTTTTCAAATTCTGTTACATTTCCAGACTATGTTGTTCATAATTATATCAATATGTGTGTCCAGTTTCAGCCTGACTAGATTTAATGTTTTTTTGTTTTAAATTTTTGGAATTTGCTAAAAACAACAACAACAAACTAAACATGTAGGATTCCTGCATAGAATCATTTAAAACTCTAATCTCCAGAATTCCAATTATTTTCTAGCAAAAATGAGTGCAGAAAATATGAAGATTCCATCTGAGCCACTCAAGATCTGAGGGCTGATACCAGAGGCAATGCACTGCATGAGGGAAGCTGGCGACTGACTTTAAAAACGTTATCTTTATTCAAAGCTCTGAATTAAAACTGCTGTTAACTGCTGATAATTACTACGTCTATATGCGTAGTAGTATAGTCACCATGCAAGTAAAAATGCTGATAAATTCTGCACTGTGTCAAGAGATTTAGAAATAATGACAAGGAAAGTAGATAAAATGTAGGGCTGCATGATATATCGTTTCAGCATCGATATCGCGATGTGCGCATTCGCGATAGTCACATCGCAGGATGTGCGATGTTTAGTAGGCCTATACTGATCATTATACTGATTGTTTTCTTTGCTCACACACAGACACCACGTCTACACCAGACGCAGCTGTACAGATATCCATTTTTAAATAAATATTTAGTAGCAGAGCTACTGCAAGTGACTTTCAGTGCTGGAAATCTAAAGTATTCTAAAGTATTTAGTCACATCGCGCGCATCAGGTGTAGACACGGTGAGAGCCACGCAGCTGCACGCGAACACTGAATTCCGGTCACTTTTTTATTTTATTTATTACTTGCCATAAAGAACATAAAAAACCCCACAATGCCAGGGGTGAGTGCAATTGGGAATACTGTTATTAGTTACAAAATCAAGAAAATATTATGAAAATGATTTCCGGTCACTTTTGCGTCTAATTGTGCCTGAAATAACACATACGCGCAAGATTATGTAAAATGCACGTCTCAGCAAGTATCCTTGTAAACACAGTTGCTTATGGCTTAGGTGAAGGTAAACAACTGAGAACGAAAATGGATGTGTAACTAGCTATATTCACAGCAGTTTAATGTTCCTGTTCCTGCTTTCTGTGTCATGAATGTTAATCAAACAACAAAACACAGAGAAAAATCAACACTTTTGTAGCTTTAACACAAATTTATTAGATTTCATTAATACAGTTAAGACTATGCAGTGTTATTTTACATTTGAGTATTCAATACTGTTGACTTACCAGTGTATTTCATTTTTTGTCTTTGTTCTATTATAATTAGCTATGGTTGTAATTTGTTTTTTTCTATGCTTATTTATTTACTCACCTATAAAATCACCCCAATCATTGATTTTTTCCCCCAAATAGAGATATTAAAATCATCTGGAGATAATTTTTTTCATATCGCAATATATATAGCAGAAAAACAAAATATCGCATTGTGAGTTTTTTCCAATATCGTGCAGCCCTAGTCAAACGTCAACTATTATCACATCCTCCCAATAGATTCACACATCAGAGGCCAAATGCCACATAACAGTCTTAGTACAACAGGAGAGTAACACCAACCCCATGACCACATTTTAACAAAAAAGAAAATAACTTTATGAAGCTGGAATTTCTATCAGGGCTGCTCTAGGAAAGACCCATATACATTTACAAGATGAGGCCATTTTACTGGACCAGCTGTATCATATTCTAAAAACATTATTTTCTCGTAATTATTACATATTCCATTATAATAATGCCTCCATATTAACTACAAACATTAAAAAGTGGTTTTATGGACACTGACATGAATCACTGAAACTTTAAGGACATTTTAAGCACTACTGAAGTAGATTTTAGAAAGAAGGAAGGAGAGAAAGAAAAATAATACTTGCAGTATAAAAAAAAAAATGAACTGAGACTGAGAAATGATTGTGAAGCAGAAATCAGGTAAGAGCGATACCTTCTCAGTGTAGGTGGCATTGCTTGGCACTAGGAGTGGAGTGAAGATCTGCATGATGTGGTCAACGCTGAGGATTTTCTGTTGCTGAAGCTGTAAGAAGTGTCTGAAGCAGCAGTCCCACAGCAGAGCACTTTCAGCTGACAGACACGACCTACATGCCCAAACCAGGACAAAAAACACCCGCATTCATATACATCACAATCAAGTAATGGCAAGAAACATTAACCACCCAGTTATTGGCTCATTCAAATATATATATTTAGATATGTATATTTTGAAGAGTTCAGATGCAAAAGCCTGAAAATGCTAATTTTAGAAGGAAATTTCAGATGGCACTTAGATGCTTTTGCATCTGAACTCTTCATATATTTTTTATATATATATACACTTATAAAACATTAAATCGGTAATAAATTAAAAATAGACTCCAGTTAAATCATTCCAAAACACAAGAAACAGAAAATAAAAAAATAGTCTCTCAAACGGTCTCTTGCTATACATAACAGTGTAACAACCTGAATAGACGCGATGAGTCCAGAGAACTGTAAAGAAGCACTATACCTGATCTGTTCTGGTTTTGTAGCTGATGACCAGTGAGTGTTGATCAGATCACTGGGTAACAGGCATCCATGAGACAGACCGCAGGACAACAGGGGCAGCTGCTGCAGAACCACAGCACCACACTCATGCAGTTCCACACCATCCAGACGCCCACACTGACCACATATACTGGGCAATACATAAAGAAACATGACATTAGAAATGAGAATATGTGCAGGCACACACATTTGAGCCTCCTTTTTATTAGGGGTGGGAGAAAAAAAATAGATTATACTTTGCATCTGATTCTCTCTTCCACAGAATCGATTCTGAGCTTGTTTTTTCCCCCCGCATATGGCACGTGTGCACGCTAGAGACTCGGCGGGCTTCATTGCAGAATTTGCGCTGTGAGACACGTGCGCATTGCTTGACAGTGTGTGCTTCCACCCGCTGTGTTTTCTTTAGACATGATTTAGATATGCTTTCATTTATGCCAGGGTTCCTCAAATCTTTCCCTGGAGGGCCAATCTGCTGCAGAGTTTAGCTCCAACCCTGATCAAACTCACCTACCTGTGATTTTTCTAATGATCTTGAAGACTGATTAGCATGCTCAGGTGTGTTTGATAAGAGTTAGAGCTAAACTCTGCAGGAGTGGGCCAGATTTGAGGATCCCTGATTTATGCCGTTTGGAAGGCAGTACTATTAGATGCACGAAACTCGCGCACTGACAGACTTTCACGTGCGCTTTGTTTCTTTGTCCTGAAGCTCAATTGCGGCTGCGGGTAAATGCACTTGCATTTTCGAATACTTTTATACGAAATTAATGTACACACAGTCAGTTATGTTTTCAGAGCAGGACAGAACATCTGATATATCGAAATGGATCTGTGTATTAGTGTGAATGCAGCCTGTTAAAGCTGCCACTGTTTATGATCTCATCAGTAACAGCAGAATAATTAATTGGGGAAAAATGTAGATCGAGAATCGTTTTGGAATCAAATCGTGACTCCCAGAATCGGAATCGGATCGTGAAGTGCCTGAAGATTCCCACCCCTACTTTTTATTAGTACAAATATTCTCCGCTTCTATCAATCTACATAAATAAACACAGAAAACAACAAACTGGCATGTATGGATGCCATTGCAAAATGGTTCCTATAACAATTCACTGTGATTCAAAACCCCTTAGAAGCCAAGATTTATTGCTAGAGTGTTGTTGGTGCCAAAGTAATGGCACTTAATTTATAGTGAGAGCCCTTAAAGGCAGGATAATGCAATTTCCACTGAATCTGTGAACACTACAGCACCATGAGAGGAAGCAGACTCAAGCAGGGAACAAAACATCTTCCTTCTCTGACCTGATGATATCATCGAGTTTCTGCTCATTAACTGTGCTTCTGTAGAGGTTCATGTCTTTAGCACCGAGACGTCGCTCAATGCTGTGCAGAAGATGGCAAAATCCTTCCATGGAGAGCCTGGAAAGTGAGAACAAACAAACGATAAGTTAAATTGTCATGTATATTCAATATTTATTGTTAGTTACAACAAGAAACTACATTTGCAAGCCACTTCGATTATACAACGTAACATATTTGGAGCAAAAAGGGTATATACAGGATGGGACTTGACATTATCCACTGGGAATTGACCCATCATCTCGACCAATCCGTCCATTTGGTCCAACAAACAAACCAGACAGGAGAGTAGATTAACTTTGGTGGACTTAAACTTGAAAAATGGTGTGTGTTGATGTCTTATCACGGTTTAAATAAAATACCTTCTAATATTAATTTATGTTTATTTCATGCTTTAACTAGTGAATATGAAAAGATGATCGGTTCACGTGCTGCTTTAACTGAGGTGCTAAAGCAATCTGTCACAACACATTATAGAGCCACAAAATGGTATTTATCGTTTGAATTTCTTAAAAATTGACAAAATTTGAAAACTGCGACTTAGTTTCATACAAGAAGTAACCTGCTCTCTCTTGTCTGAGAGTGAGATTGCAGTGGATTCTGGAGGACTTTTGAGGGGGGCTGCTTTTAAGGGGAATTTAGAACTGGGATGAGGAGGTTGAAATGACGTTCAACACTCGACAGCATCTTTTCCTAAATGTATCTCTTTTTCAAATCTACCATAATTTGCTTTTATTGCTGTCAAATTAATTACATGAGCTGACTTTACATGCATTTACTTACAATATGACATTTCAATTTTTTTCAGATGAATCATGCACAGTAAAATAAGGAATGTGTATTAAAGGTCTCATATTGTACAACTTTCTGGAGTTTTATTTTAGGTGTTGATGTCCTTGTTTTGATATAAGTACCAAAAAAACATCTCAATATATTTGTATAGCTCTTTTCTCAGGAGCTCTGCTGAAAACAGTTAACCTTTTCAACATGTTTCTGTGTTGTTGTTGCTCAGCATGACATAGACGCGATGCTGTCTGGGGGTTTGGCAAAAGGACGGTGGGCGGTGCTCGGGATGGTGACTGACGGTGGTGACTGAGTAGTTCTGGCGTCAAATTTTTACGGAAGTCACAATGGCTCGTGAAAAGGCACGTGCTACTTTATGCACTTTACTGTGGACTGACTGCTTTGAAACTTATATGGTAGTTACATAGCCCCCTAGACCTCTTTTATCATGAAAAAAGCCAGGGAATTTCAGTTTTGAAAATATGGGACCTTTAAGAATTCAAGTATATTAAAAACTTTAAAATTGCAATTACAAAAAAACAAACAAAACAAAAAACACTTAAAGGTCCCGATATTGTACAGTTTTGACAATATGGGACCTTTAAATTAACCATATTATTCTTCATTCTAATTCATATTATTCTTCTCTGGTTTTAAATGAGAAGCATTGGCTGTAGAAATGTGAAATATTGTTTGTGGCTCATTTTGTTCTAGCAGATCCATATCTCTCACACTGACGTATTAAGCACTGGGTGGCCCTTATAGAATATAGCTTCTGCAAAACCTAGACCCAAATCCTAAAACCCCCACCATATAAAATGGGAAAAAAGAATGTATGACAATCTATAATGGGCCCTAGGGTCAGAGGCCACCAAACAATCGCTGCCTCTCTTTGGCAGGTTGTTTCCTGGAAACACCCTGATTAAGCTGCCTGTGTGAATTATATCCATGACATTCTGTCGAGCACAATCCATCTGGGCAAAGTCCTCTTCAGAGCGGCTGAAACAGCCCCCCCATACATCCCTCTACTCCGTCATCACCCCCCCCCCCCAGTTTATTCGCCAGGGCTCTTCAAAACAAAGAGTATTGTTGGCAACATCCATAGGTGTTTGCTCTTGAGGCCATTTATGAGGAGCATGTTATCTATATTTCAACAATTTGTTTTCTCCATAACAGTAATAATGGTTCCTCTATCATATATTCTAGTCCTCCCTAGAAATAGAGTGCAACAAGGGAACTGACGTGGCTCTCAGATAAAGCATGGAAATACTGAGAAACAAATATGTTAACAAATCAATCGGTGAAGATACAGAGTCATTACAAATTCAGCATCATACTTGAAAGGGCTTCACACTGGTTCCATTACAGGGTGTTTTATTGCTGGTCTTTGCTTTTCCAAAGGTAGAATTACAATGGGTCAGTTGAAAGATCAACTGGAGCACATCAAGATCTTTGAAAACACAAACTCGTGCCGTCATATGAGAGGCTGAGAGGACAGCTTCATGAAGGGAACGCTCGAAAGAATACAATGATACACTCTCCTCTCTAGACCCGAGCGCACGATAGCCTTGACTCCACTTTCGCATCACAACATGTGCGACACGGTATTTACTAAATGCTTAGATTGATACTAATGGTTTCTCCTTCTCTTGCTTACACGCAGAATAATGTAAGAGCTTTGTTCTTAGCCTGGCCTCTTTACTAGGCCACAAACTCTCACATTCATGTTCAACAGCAAACAATCACAACGAATAGTAACACCCCGGAGAAGTCAATATCAATCATACTCATTTCTCATAGACAATGTGAACAAAAATTGAATAACGAAGTAGCCCAAGTGGTGGTGTCGTCAATGAAATGTCATTTAAATCTATTAAAAGGTCTTAAATTACGAGGAAACACTTCACAATCACCTCCATAGGGAACCACTGAGGCTTTGCACGGGCATTAGCATCTAAAGTGAAGGGGATGTTTGTTTTGATACACATCTCATTTGATTGCAGAGCCTTTATTATTATGCATGAAGCAAACAAATGATTCTGCCAAAACTTTCTGCCATGCAGAATTTGCATGCATACTTTTGTGCTGTGTATGTATTCAACCAATTCATTAAAGTGGATAATCCACTCCATGTATGCACTGGGCAATAATGATAAAATAGACTTCCATTAATCTATTTATTCACTGCAGAATTAAATAGATAAAAAAAAGAAAAAAAGAAAGAAAATGACAAAAAGCTAGATGGATATAGCAGGATCATTTAGTATAAATCTTAAATTAAATTGTCATGGTGGGTTATAAAGTTGGAATTGATGGATATCATTCTATTGTCTCTTTTTCAAAAGTGATGTCCATTACCACAGGAGCATGTGTTACGAAGGGGATGAAGGGACAACAAATCTTGTTATTCACATATAAATTAACAGGCATATGTATTCACAAATGTATATATTTAATTTATTTTATAGTGAAAATGCAAATGGACTAGCTTTTATATGTGCATTCAGTTATAGATATAATTACATTTTTAGATTCATACGATTTTTTAACAGTTTCTTTATTTTCAAACGATCCATTTGTGGGTGATGTGTATATATTTCCATTATGTTGAATTTATAGCATAACTAGTATAGGGGCACATCATGCCAACCTACTAACTGTCCACCTGAGCAGAGCCTTAGTGATGCTCACACTTTCATTCTTCAGAAAATTCTATGAAGTCAAGAAATAGTTGAGTCTACTGGGACTTGGGGTCAAATCTCCCGAGGAGAAAATTGCTCCCTTAAAGCATTATCTGGGATTAGGCCAATAATGTTGGATTCGGGGTCTGAGCCTTCCTTACAAGGTGTCCCAAAGCCACAACTGAGCCCCACTGAGTGAGGTTGTTTGCTGCAGAACCCCAGTTCATTAAATCTGTACACCCATGTGCACATGTACACACATTCCCATCCGACAAAACCACACACAGATAAATGATCTCCCAGTTGTTGTGGTTTATACTTTTTGGAGAAACTCTACTACTGACTGTATTAGCCTTCCCTTTTCATAACAGCCCTACAGTTCAGTGATTTCAAACATGCTTAATTATTTTTCTCTTATATTGTTTTCTAAAAAAAAAAAAAAAAAATCCTTAAAACTTAAACAGTAATTTAATGACAAATCAAATGTTCCTTGATTGTTTGACATAATAGATTTGTGTACCCTTAAAACACCCTGAAAATGCCCTCTTCAGTATAAAAAGAACATTTCTTTAATCAAGCTCCATGGCTCATTTGAAGGTTGTGGAATCTGTGACGTCACACGGGGAATTTACATGTGACTGGCTCAAGGGCAAGACATTAGTACTGCGTCCCAAATTGAAGTATGTTGAAATGAGTAGGCCTATTTTCCATTAGAAATTCGATGTGCAGATCCGTGCACACTCTGATGGCTAAAATTGCCCACAACCCATAGCGTGTTGATAGAGGATTCAATTAGAACTGTAAATATGCATAAAAAGTGTAAAAAAAACAACCTACAAATGCGAGGGACACGCGAGACCGACGGACAAATATACATTTGGTCGTTAACTTTCATGCATTGTTATTATTTACACAGGAGGAGAGTTCTCAGCATTATTGACCCATGGCTGGCAGATTAACGTGTCTCTTTATTTCTCTCCAATAAGGTAAGAAATCAAATTAAACAAAATGGATGACATTAACTGTGACAAGATGATTGACAGGGCAGTTTAAATGCTGACAGAATGCACACTGCGCAGACTGATCGTGTATGATATCAAAGTACCACAAAAGCAATTGGAAACCATATGGAGATTTCTGCTCCCTTTATTGTAGCTCTCACAATACTTTAATGTCATACACAGATAAGTCTGTTCAGCACAAATTCAGGTTTTACATCACATCATTGCCATGCCCACTTGCACTTAGTCACTTAACAGTTGACACCTGGCTATACCAATAAATAGAACCCATTCTAATTACTGATGCTGTCTACACTGGATACAGTATACGGCCGTTTAGTTTCTGACACATGCTTGAGCTACAGTTGACAACAGGACAAACAGATATGTAAAGGAAGGTTTGCTTTGACTCGTCCTGTTTAAACAGCATGTTTGAGTCTGAAGCCAGGAGGAGGCATCAAGAACAATTGCATAGTTTATTTTTAATGGCATCTCATTGGAGGATTATATGTTTGTTTGGAAAATTTGACTGCAGATTGTTTTGCAAACAAACACAGTGTAATAAAGAGTATATATATATATATATATATATATATACACACAAAACAATACAATTATTTTTTCTTATTTGTAGTGAGTCAGGGCATGCTGATGCAATACAAATATTTAGCAAACTTTAAATCTGGCATTTACATCTAAAGTTAATGCAGAATTTAGAGTCAGCGTGAAATGAAAATACAGCCATTATATTTTTGTAAATGTATGTTAAAATATTTTTGTGAACGACTCATCCATGTATGTTTTTTTTGGACCTCATAATGTTTTCATAAACCTCACAAATCTTGAACTTCCAGTGAAAACAACAAATTTCTCTCTGCTGAAGTATGCCGGACTTCTCAATAATTCAGTCTGCTTAAACTCTGGGCCTCCATAATTGACCACAAGTTTGCATCTATTTTTTTGAGTACAACAACCAAGTTCCAATATCCACTCAACACTGGAGTACAGAACCCGCCCTACATTTTTTCTTTTTCGATAATGCATTTCACTCATCGCTATTTCCATTTCATTGTGACTTAAAAATCACAATCTTTCTTCTAGAGTAACAACTCAGAGACATCTACAGGATAAGAGACAAGCGATAACTTAGATTAGAAATATAACACTGTGATCACATTGATACTGAGAAATCTATTTTGGAGTAGCAAATATTCAGTAGGGCCAGCCTTTAGGTTCATAGAGTTTCTGGCTGTGTTTAGAAGGAAGAAATTAGTCCTACAATCCAAGCAACTGTACCTGTTGAGGGATTCGAGAGAGTCAGGCCTTCCAGATTCCTGTGTGTTGACCTGCTTGTGTGCACCACCTTTGGTTTGAAAGGATATTACACGCTGTTCTTGAATTACAACATCTCCTCTCAAAGCGTGATGTCTGCTGTTAGTGTGATCTGAAATGTGTAGAAGATTATAAGTATAATTCTTAAAATGGGCTAATCAAAAAAAATACAAATAATAATGTCATATAAATAAATATGCTTAATAACAATGTACAATTGCAGTTAATTGAGCAGAAAAATTCAAACCTGAAAGATCTTGATGTCTTGGTGCAGAGTCACCTTCATCCTCTGCAGACACTTCCTCATCCTCACCTCCGGAGTTCATGAATTGTGAGGAATCTCTTGGATCAGTGGTATCTGAGGAAGGACTATGGGCCGGACACCTCTCTAATGACACAATGTCTGCAGGCTTCTTCGCGGTCACAGATCCAGAGGACACTTGGGCTTCCTCCAGGGTCATGTGAGGTGATTTTAGTTCTTCCCATCTATGCTGCTCTCCTGTCCTCTGAAAGACGTCCCAATCAGACTCCATCTGCTTTTCATGCACGTCACTCAAATGTCTGCCCTCAAGAAAATCACCTGAGTTTAGAATGTCATCAGATAAAATGGCAGTGCCACTGGCTTTTGAAACATGGGAGCGCATACAAAGGCCACTTTGTAGAGGAGAGAGTGAAGGATGATTAGGTATCAGCTCTGTCTGAGATGGTGAACGTGTGGTTGTGACGCCGTCATTTCTTGATGAGCCGTTGGAGGTCTGGTGACCCGTGAAGATGACAGCACTCTGTGATGATCCCTGTGTGCTGGGAAGCTGGAACCTGCTCGGGAGCTGTGCAAGTCAAACATATATATATAGATGATGTAAGTAGTGGATGACAGGAGTTAATGGCAATTCACGCAAAATATAAAATTAAAAAATTATCATCATATACTTACCTTCATGTTGTTCCAAACTAAAACTAAAACCAAAACTTGAAATAAAACAAACATTAATGAAATCAATATATAACCAAATTAAGCTAATTGCCAACTTTATTTATTTTTGTTTAGTTTAAGTAGAAGTACTGAAAATTACTCAAACTTAATTTCAAAACTAAAACTTTGTTAAAATCTAGGGGGGGGGGGACTAATAAAAATGAAGGAGAAAATAAATGCTAAAACCTTCACTACAATTAAAAAAATATTTATTTATTTATTTAAATATTAACCAAAACTACTAAAGTATATAAATGACTCTAAAATAGAACTGTTTCTAAACCTGTATGATTTTATTTCTACCTGCGGGACACAGCATATTAAAAGTGGTATATGTTGCAACCGGGTATGATTAGGAATACTGCATGTTTTTTTTTTCATGGTGCTTTTCATAATTTTTTTTCCCTATTAGCTTCCACTGTATGTTATGAAAATCCTGCCATCTCCTTTTGCTTACAGCAGTAACAAGAAAGTCATACGGGTTTGGAAAAACACAAAGGTCAGAGAATTTTCATTTTTGGGTAAGCTAACATTTTGAGGGGAATTAACTCTTTAAGGCATGTCCTTTTAAATAGCCATAGGAAGAGTTTGTTAATATTTTGACAAATGTAAAAAAGTTACATATTTTTCAAATATATCTGCAAAAATGTGATATACTATTTTTCTATATTCATGAAAATGAAAGGAAGTAAAACTGCAGAAAACAAAAAAGGCATGTCAAGTACACGGAGTCAAGAGGTTTAAAAAGTGCTCAAATTAATTGGGTGGTCAAGGATACCTTATTGCCAGCAAGTGGGAGCTACATTTCTGATATATCATTCTCTCATTGCTTTACTTCCACTAGTCCTTGGCCCCAAAACTCAACCCTGACAAATCAGGTTACAGTGGCTTCTTTTCAAATAAGCTTTAATCCAAAACATTTCAAGGTATCATTTTTGTGTCTTTTTACACACTGACTAGGATTTCTTTTGGTCAAGGTTAGATTTTCTTCCAACTGTCTGTTCAGCTGAGTGCACTGAGATCAGTGTCTTAACTTTTAATCTTATTAACAATCCTATACTCCTAAACTCTGTTTCATGACAGAAATACCGCGCTACGGAGGAAGAGTGGCGGATGGGTACAGAAAAAAAATCAACATATAAAAAAAAAAACCTTGACTTCTGTTTCTTTTCTGATAAGGGTCTTAAATACCAACCCGTTAGCTGCTTAATAACATCCACTGTAAACCACGCGGTCTGTCTGGCAGATCCAGTGTAGAAGTAAAAAAAAATAGAGAGAAAGGAAGGAAAAAAGAAATGGAGTGAGAGGAAAAGTTAATTTCTTGGCTGAGTGATTCCATCGCTAGCTGCAGGGCAAAGTAGAAAGTGTTTCGCTAAAGTAGCAATTGATTCTTCTATCAATCTGCGGCACGCGCCTGCTCTTCCAAGGAATATATTAAATATGAAAATCATATCCCGTTATCATGGCTTCCCAGCTTTCAGGCTGGTAAGCTCCCCTTAATGAATGCTGCAGCCTCGGGGACATGCACGCAGCCAGTGGTGGCGCCTATGCATAATGGAGTGATTCCTCCCATCTCTGCTCATTACAATATCGGCAGGCTGGAGGGAGGGGGGTTGGATTTGGGAGGGGGGGATGCGGCACAGTCACAAGTGACTGCTCTAGACAGAATGCTCTAAGTCATTATGAGCTGTCTTCCACATTTCATCCGAGAGAGCTCGAGTCGCTTGAAGAGAGGGAAAGCTACAGCCACGGGCTTGAACTACATCGTCAGTGTAGCTAGGATTAGACACCTGCAGCACTACAGATACGACGAGAAAAATGAACAGCCTCACGACCACCGCCGAGCAGTCTACATAACAGCGGACTTTTATTCGAGGGACTGACAGAAAGAGTTTGGACACATATTGTTTTAGCTGTCACACACATGACGTGAAATAAACACTGCAGACAAAACTGACACATGGTCAGTTGGATTGCATTAGCTGCCAGAGGCTTCCGCAATACTCTTTTCCATTCTTTTTTGTTCTCATTTTAAATAGCCTTTTAAAAATGCATAATATCATTTTGTTTTAGGACTGTGATACTCCTTTGTTAAACCAAAGCTGCCATTTGAGCATAACAGTCATTACTTCAAGCACTTTCCAATTTGCTTTTGATTATAAATTAATTGTGGCCTTTGAACACTGATACCTCATATAAACTGTCAAAAGTGTCTCCTGAAGAGGGAGGCTGAGCTGAATAATGGTTGTGGTATTTTTCTCTACAAGTCTCAACTCTCTTCTTTTGAAAAAAACGACACTCTTCCATTGGATCCCATCACAGCACTGCAGTTTTATCAAAGGCACACAGATAGCTTTGTAAATTCCCCACTGAACTGTAATTTCCATAGATGACACGATAATTTTCTCTTACCTCGTCCGCTTCTGATTCCCCCCTGCTCCCCATTTTCTTCCTGTCTTTCTTCAGTCTGGTAATATGATTCTTGTACTCCAACTGAAATGAATTCAAGTCAAATCATTACTAACATAGATCATTTTCAACAATGCAAACGACAAGAATATTTGCTTATAACCCTAGATCTTAAAAAAATGTAAATAAAAAAATAAAAACACTCTGCTATGACTGCAGTTACGAGACACAAGCACACAGGAAATTACAATTTACTCAAATCTATAACCTCCTTTTTTCATTAAATATTACCAGCAAAGCAGTGGAGGAGAAAAATACGTTTATGTCCCTAAACGTAGCACTAATCAGTGTGTGTATTCCTTTGTGAGTGCCCTTAATAGTGCCTGCCAAGGCTCTTAATCAGTTTGGCGATTTAACCAGTGGCAGAGATGAGGGAACTGGGATTACCTCCAACCTCCCACTTCATTCTCGTAAGACAATATCTGCACTCCCAAAAGGGACCAGAGTAACAAACCATTTACAGCCCTTTTAGACGTGATAACACAGCTACAAGCAGACAAATATTTGCACTGTTAAAATCTGGGTGGGGAAGAAAAAACCTCAGCGAGGGAAAGAGAAAGAGTGTTTTAGAGTTGAACGTGATGTTTTGAGGTCATGGTATGAATTTGAGCAATTACATAATAAGGATAAATTTAGTGTAATAAAAAGCTAAATTAGCAGGTATTTTTTTACTACTGCAATTCAAAGCAACCATTGTAGCAACAAAACCAAATATAAGAAACACATATGCATGCACACACACACACAAACAAAAAGTAGGACAACGGGTTCTTTTCACAAAAAGGCAAATTCAGAAGCACTTCACTATCTGAATACAGGGCGATTCATTTGTGGTGGTGTAATTAAACAATTTGTCTAATTTGATATTAAGCTGTGGAGCACTGTTCAGTTTTAAGTGACAATCTGACGGAGCTGTTGTTTTCTTTTTCTCATTTGTGTGCAGTGATAAATGAGTGCTGGAGTGTTTATGATTGTTCCCAAACAACAATAAGTGTGAATGTTTAAACACTGGAAGACAATTAGACAGACAATTACAGGATTATGGCAATGGTCTAATTGAGGATCAGAATATATGTTTGAAAAAAAAAAATCAGTGCCTCAAAAGAATCTCTTAGTTTTGGGAATAAAAATCAAATATTCAGACTACACTAAATGTTTTGCTCCCGAGCAGCTGCCATTTGGGTCACTGCATATCATGGTAAGTACACACAAGACTTCACATTTCATTCCACGTCAACAATCAGAACAACACAAACATGTGTTCTGTCATGAGAATAACAAAAACTAAAATAACAACCAAAAGACAGGCTGGGCTGCCAAAGCGACATTTGATGATTTGAAACCAAACCAAACGTAAATCTTCAATGATAAAAACTGTGAAACAACAATATGCAAACAGTACTGTTTTAAGAAGCACATATGATGGATATTGGGACAGATGAAGCTGCCCAAGGTTGTTACCCTCTTTTGAAGCAGCCTGCTACAATCAATGGAGAATTCTTTCATTTTTGATGCCAAGTTCTCCACATTCCCAAGAAGCTCAAGGTTGCGTGTCTTTGCCTGCTGCTCTCTCTCGTGCAGCTCCTTGTAATAGCAGCGCATCTTGGCACACTTCAACTTAGTCCTGAGAGCAGGAGACAGATATGAAAGGGACAGCTTTGCTACTCTCTCTCCCTCTGTTTTTTAAGAAAAGGCTGCACTGACTTTGTCTATTATTTAAGGAAATAAATATAGAGACCTATTACAAATAGGTCAAACATTGCTATAAATAGGTTAATGCTAGCTTATAAGTATAACTAATTGCTCCTCACTGTGCATAGTACAAGACAAACTAAAACATTGCATATTTGTCAAGTGCCACTTTACAGTAGTACTAATGGATTCTCCACAGCTAAGATGGAGTTTTGTGACCAGCAAAGGGCAAAAATGGATAATGACAGCTGAAATTTTAAAATGAATGATAAATGCTGATCTATTAACCTCTCACATACCCTTGACGTCATGGCCTCATATCAGAATTCTTTATTTTTATAAATGCATTTAATTGAGCCATCATAAAAACAAACTGTTCTCAAGCACTTAAACAGAAACAGATGACACCGTAAGTATAATAAAATCATCAATGAGTGTGTAGAGTAGTCTATTTATTTGTTCTGAAATAAAACATTTTTATTGGAGAATGCCAATTATATCAGTGAAACAATAAAACAATTGAAGTAGCATCGAAAAATTGTGTGTCACTACAATATAGACTCATTAAAATAATAATACAAATACATAGGATAAGGATAAAAATAACAAATAATTAATCAAAGTAATAAAATGAAAGCACAATACCTAGTGGAAGATGATAAACATGTATTTTCTGCCTGAATACAGTCCTATATAGAGCAATGGCACATCAAACATGTGCTGTTAGCTACATGAGGGGAATCCAATATTCATCAAGCTATCTGCCTTTTGTCTACACATTTACAATGCTTTTATTTTTATGGATTCTACATGGATGCTGGTGTAGGGTAATATCAATAATTATATCATTTTATTTGTTTCTTGATAAGATATTTACAATTAATATTTTTGTAAGGTTCTAATGTTTTTATACTTACAATCTTTCGTCTGATCTTAAGTAGGCAAACAGTTTTTCTTCCAGCTCAAGCCTCCTTCTCTCCCTAAATGTAGAAAAAATAATCTTAATACACCTGCAGCTTTCAGAGTTCATGTGTAGCATTTAAACATGTCTTATTAAATACATAGCTTGGATAACGTTAGATATTATTAAATGCGTAGTTTAAACATATTACATATATAGTTTAAACAGATAGCGTTACCAAATATACTAACTTTGTAATACTCTATAACTACATTTCTCACAAAAAGAAACCGACCAAATATAGTGATACAGTAACGTTATACAAATCTGTCATCATGAAAAGCAATAACGTTAATCAGTGAAGGCTAATTTTCGAACTTAACGTTACTTAATACTGAAAAAAATATAGATAAACAAACATCTGACATACTATTTGAGCTCACTACCACACACATATTATTAATACATTATTTGTTATTTTAAACGCTATAATGATTAGTTCAGCGCACTCCCACTGGTTTTCGCTCTCGTCTCACCGAGCTCGACAGCTACATTTCGGTCAGAGCTGAAATCTACTGCGCTGCCTCATTCAAGGCCCACTTACATTTCTTAATGTTTATTTCTAAACAATATAGCATCTATCGCGTCTAAGCTGAAAAAAACACACCATGCTCTTACCGTTCGTGCATGTCTTTTTGAATATTCCCAATCTGTTCGAAATGCTCGGTGTTGCAGAAAGCCATAACTGTTAGCTGTTTTGTTCTCTCTTCACCTCGGTGTGGCAGGGCGAGTTGTTTACAGTGGTTGCCATACGCACCGTTACCCAGGAGACCACGCGAACTAGTTGACTGAAGGGCGCGAACATTTCTCAGGCGCTGCTAGACCTCAGTCTATGTGCTAGAGCTAGACACATTCTACCTTAGAAAGAACAACACGACTGGAACAGGTACAAGTGACGCGTTTTTACTTAAGACATACACATTAACCCGACAAAAAAAAGGACAAACCCCATATTTTACCTCAGAATATTAATATTTAATAATGAATATGTAATACGTGACGAAACACAAATCAAACATAATCTTCTACAAGAAGATACAAATGTAACTTACAGTACAAATGTATCCAATACTTAAAAAAATACTTTATTGTAATTAATTAAAATGCTTTTGTGTGAGAGTGCTTCAAAACAAACAAAGACCATTCAGAAGACAACTCAGTAAATGTTGTAATTGTTCATACAGGCCTACATTTTATTTTAAACCCTCCATTTCCAACTTTTACTGATTCTTATAGTTGGGTTGCAGTTGCAGTATGATCTTCATATTCAGTATTACTGAAGTATAATGAATTAAATATATAGGACTGAATGCATCAGAAAATGTCTTTGCTTTTGCCTACACAACAGAATAAATGGCAGATTAAAATACTACAATACTACAAATGTAAATACTACATTTACTGTTGTAGTTTTGTCTTCCAATTATAATATAGTTGATAATTTGCTTCATAAGCATTGGCTGTTGATTTCAAGACCAAAACTACTTTGCTTTCATCCTGTCTGTTACAGGCCGAGGATAAACCTGCTGTTAAGTTAGTTTTTTTCTGTCACGAGGTCAATTTGTAAATACGAAGAAAAAAAAAAAAGAAAGAAAGAAATGTGGTTAATATTCTTCAGTTAGTTGTGTTGATAACACAAGTTTGAGGTCTGACTGTAATTTGTACAAAAAAACAACCTCTCTTAGTAATTTTAACATGGGCATAAAATAGAAATTCACCCTATTTTCGACATCCATGATCTTATTGTGTTCAGTTTATCAGTGCATGCTTTTCTTTCTTTCTTTCTTTCTTTCTTTCTTTCTTTCTTTCTTTCTTTCTTTCTTTCTTTCTTTCTTTCTTTCTTTCTTTCTTTCTTTCTTTCTTTCTTTCCAATTTTTATTTTGACCTCACAATATCATAATTTTGAATCACAACATCATAACTCGACCGTTCAGTGAAAAGGAAAGACGCAGATGTTGAACTTCTCCAATCATTTAAGCCTGGAATACACTACACAATTTTTGCCCTGATTTTCCACCTATTTACAGTCTGGAGAAGTTGATTCTAGTTGCCTAAATTCAAAGCCAGTCTGCAGATTTGATTTGACAGATTTCATAGAAAATCGCATGTTTCTGCGTGAGTTTGTTGTGTCGGAACGACTTGAATGTCTGGTAGTGTATCATCCTCAGTCGTGTATGGTGGCCAGTTTTCCTCTCATTGTTTACAAATTTGGAAAGTGTATGATGCCTAGTGTTTTAAAAAATCTGTTCAGATTGTAAAAGTCATGTAGTAGTGTATTCTAGGCTTTAGTGTTCTTAACCCCTAGACTGCAAGCTTGCATTCATCTGCCTCCGCTTTTGAGTGCCACATCCTCAACTTAACATCCAAGCAACAGCGGATGCATAAGGCCTGCTTTCTTCCTTTTATAATCCATTTCACTCTGTGTAAGTCACAATTAGCAACAAAACTTTGGTTGTTACTTCTGTTTCATTGTGACTTTAACCACATATACTTTATTTTTCATATCAAAAACTGTCATTCTAAAAACCTATAGAAAATAGCTAAGGAAACTCATGGCTCTAAGATGCTAATTCCTTCAGTGTTGGTAATCTACAAACTGAAGAGTTCTATTGAAATTTCTGCTTCACGGGTGTGGAACTGTAATAGAGACCTATTTCTGACTGTTGAACTAGTGTGTCACTGTGTGGAAGCTTGAAGGAGAAATTGATTGTGTCCTCTCTTTCTCGTTTCAGTTTCATCGTGTCTTCCCTTCAACACTTGTGTTGTGATTCTCTCTTTGAGCTCCTCCACACTCTTCTTAATGAAGGCAAGCAACAAGGTAAGCACACAGGTGTCAGTGCCTTCAAAAATAACTGTGCAGTGTGCACACACCCCTGACCCTCATCCAAATGGTCCACTAAATTGTTTTCTGTCTCTAGTTGTGTGTCCACATCGAAAAAGAGGCAGCTGAATGTGAGTTTCGTGCGTCTTTTGGGTTTTTCTATCAGCACAGAGGCAGACATCAGTTAGATAGATGCTCAGAACATGAAGGTAAGTGTCTCTCAAGTTGATAGAGGTAGATAGAGTAATCAAGCATTGTCAGGGATACGGGGACAACACTACTGGCTGTCAATTGAGATTCGCTTTAGGTGGTAATCTTCCGGATTCTTACCATTTCTCTAAGATAAGACAGAAAGAAGTTAAACCCACTTACTGTAAATTGCTCTCCTATTCTGACATCTATTGCACATGTCGGCAGCTTTCTCCATTTCCCAGCTGGCCTATTCTATAGAGAAGAATACTCCCCTCAGAATGGGCAAATTGAGACCATTAACCTGTTGCAGTTGCCATTTATTGGCATTATATGTTATGGTGATAGAAAGGAAAAAGCAGAATCTCATAGAGAGGAATCGACACTAAATCAATACCATAGGTGCCAAATAAGAAGCCTCAAAAGATAACAATTAAAGGAACAGGCACAATGATATGACGCAGCGATTGAAAGTAGTCCCCTGCTATATCATAACTAGTTACTTAGCTGGGGACTACTTTCAGGCGCTCCGTAATATCATTGCGCCTGCTGCACCCATGGTACGGCAGCAAAGTTCCTTGATTATTACGCCGGAATGAGAGTATAGTTCCTAGCCATATCAGCCTAGAAAATCTCAACTTTTCATTTTCCGTCAGTCTTCGTACACGATGTAACTACAGAAGAGTCAAGCTTTAAATAGGAAAATTATCGAAACTCTTTGGTCATTTTTTAGCGAGATGCTAATGGTCTAATTCGATTCAATGATCTTTGCTAGGCTTAGCTAAAAGTGCTACCGCCAGACCTGGAGACCGGCTGAATGGATTCGAAAATGGTAAACTCATCTGTTTAACTCTTGGGGAGTTGTAAAATGAGCCTATTTAAAAAAAAAAAGTGGAGTGTTCTTTTAAGAATTTTATGAAGAACACTGCATGAAACTGCAGTAACAAATGTGTTGCTAAAAAGTTTGTTTTGTTCTTAAGAACACTGGAAACTGTAAAAATGTGTTGTGTGGCTATGTATATATGTATATTTATTTCTGGGGGGTAGGTAAATTTGTTAATCTAATTAATTACATGATGCGTCGATTAATTAATCTAATTAATCACAAAATAAATTTGACTGAAAATACCCAAAAACATTATTTAAAGCTATTTTATGTTAAATTAGAAAGTATCAAGTACAAAATGTAGCTTTAGGAAGAAATATTTTATTTGATTCAACAAACAAATTCTTACATATAAAATATTTAGGCTACAATGGCCTAACATAAACTATGGAACATAAAAGAAGTGTTGTCACATGACAAACACTGAATATTAATTCAGCACAGCTATCGAGGCTGTTGCCTTACCATTCCCCAAAGGCTTGTTAATAAGGTTTCATACCACTGATCTATAATAGATCAGGGGTTCATACTAGTAATATTGCCCAATTGAACTCATTTCAGAATTGATGTTGAACTTTACATATAGAACATAAAATAATCAACACTAAGATCTCTTTAACTGAATGATGATATTTTGGGAAGTAACACTAAGTGGACAAAGCGATATATTCTAGTTACACTAAGTGCAAATACATTTGTACTGTTTACACTAACATAGCAGCATTTTCTTTAGCGACAGGCACGTAAATAGTAGTTAAGTGGCAGATATGTATACTTAAGTACTGTAGTACATTATAAAACAGTATGCAATAATAACATATTGAGTGTAAATTATAATGCTTATAAATTTTATTCGGACACTTTTGGGGCAAAAACCTTTCTACACCGACAGCTAAGCATGCCTAATAACATGTATTAATGAGGCGTTTTATTTCCACTTTTCAAATATTTACTTTATTTTTATTGAAAATAAATGCTTTTCTGATCTGATATGTGATGGGAAAAGGAGAAGCACGTTTGACAAAAGGCGGACTAGAACTCGGGTCGATCATGTCAAAATCAAACAGCTCACGTGTGCTCGCTGTGCCACTGATACTGCGGAAGAATATGTGTCTTTTGCAGAGCTGTTCGCAGACAGGTATTTGTGGGCGGAGTTCATGTAAATAGCCTCTGACAACAAATTAGTTTATTGTCCTTAGATATATACTCTGGTTCTTTTTAGAGATGCTTTACAGTGGAATTGAATTCTGTTTGCATAATTGACATATTATTTTAATTTATATATGTTATTTATACATTATGATACTGCAGTATTATTATTATTTAAAATCTTTGAAACAATCTGTTCTGTATAAAGCGCTATAGAGATAAAGGTGACGCCATCGGAAACTTGCTGCAGAGATTAAAGTACAATTATGTCCTACTAACGATATTGTTTTTAGATACACAGCGATAGTTTG
The DNA here is from genome assembly GCA_027422405.1 of Ptychobarbus kaznakovi. Lineage (NCBI taxonomy): Eukaryota > Metazoa > Chordata > Actinopteri > Cypriniformes > Cyprinidae > Ptychobarbus > Ptychobarbus kaznakovi. Next base: position 3,450,406 of record CM049806.1, on the reverse strand, counting down.
TAGTTTACAGATATTCTGTACATATAAAAGTGTTATTTTTTATTTTATATAAATGTGTACATTTATAAATACTATTCCCCACCTCCAGTTTACTCACGCGTTTGATGATGAAATGTCACATGGAGTGCATTGCGTTCTGGGAAACAGTTTCCCACGCAGTGTATTCAGATGCATACATCACATTTCACCAAATGTAGCAGGTAATCTGATTATTCCATGCATACGGAAAATCCACATACTATTCACAGTATACACACAGCATACTGCAATATAGTAGGAGTTGTATGGTAGTGTGCAAATCCGAACACAGCGTCTGTACTGATTTCAGTGTACTTAAGTTATATTTAGTGAAAGATTTTTATTTACAAATAGAAGTGAATAAGTGTACGACTAAATCAGGTAAAATGTCACACATTGCTCTTTGTATTGTAAAATACATTCATGAAAAAACAAGCAAATACATTTACATATAAATATATACTATAAAATTAAAAATAAAAAAATAAATGCATAGCACAGTAATACGGCAGCAACATATGATAGATATGACAGAACAAGAAAGACTATTATTATATTTCATTGCGCTAAAGTATTGTAAAATGAAAGGCTCAATACAGCGCGGTGCAATGCACATCCCGTGCGCAGAATGATGCTCTTGAAACAACACAGAGTCACAGCACACAGGCTGCACAGCCTGAGTCCGCATAGAAAAGAAAAGTACAGGGGGAAGATATATTGATAAGTACTGTATTAAATCTGTACTTTAGTTTATTGAGCCTTTTCTTTTAACAGTTTTAAACCTCAGTAACTGTGCGCTCTTGAAGAGTTTGACTGTAGTAACCGAACGCAACGCTCAGTTTGAATGCTGAATGGAGGATGACAGACAGACAGCCGCAGCGGAGAGAAGAGTTTATGTGAACTTGAATTTAATGACTTAAATATTAATCTGTACCTCAGATTAAACTATGGAACAGCTTCAGAACACTTGAAATATAATGCACGAACACATTATGGTGCTTTATGATGTTTGTGATTTTTGTGGGGCTTAACAACAGCACAGAATAGTATATGCACAACATCGGATTTGGATCGGTCTCGTCTGACTGATACCCGATCCGCAGAAAATGACTGGATCGGAGCCGATACCGATCCAGAGTATCGGATCGATGCATCTCTAATTTAGACGCCCAGAGTGAAGATTTAGTCGCATATACAAGTGATTTACTCGCAATGTAGAGGGTTGGCAATATTTTTTGGAAAATGCCCATCCCTATACAGTATCAGGGTTTTTGTTTTTGTCCGTTACTATTGTTATCACTGTTAGTTATCACAGTTTCTGATTCAATCCATTTAAATAAGGTTGTAAATCCAGAAGCTTTGCGATGTGCAGTTAGCAGCATGACAAATGTATATACATACAAAGAAGTGCGCAAAGCGCACTCCAATTATAATCTCTGTAACTCTGTGCTGCCACCTTACGGACTGAGTGAAAACTTCTGTCAATGACAACACAATATATCACACAGTATTCACAATAAATCTCTTGTTTACATAACATTGTTTTTTATAATGAAACGAATCGTGAATGTGTTTTGGCTGAACTCTGTGAGCTTGCTTTTAACAAACTCCAGAATTTTCAGTGCTGTTAAGTGGATTCAGACCAACTTCTGATTGACCATTACATTCACATACTCAACAGATATATCCGTGATTGGCTACAATGCTCAATGCTGCAAAAACACGTTGTGAATAGGAACCTTTGATGCTCTTTACCGACACTTACACAAATTCACACAGGAGCATTATTATCTATGTTCATGGTATTCTCTTATTTTATATTGTCAGCACAATTATCATGTAATAGGGCTGGGATGATACTCTTATCTGCCGATTCAATACTATCCCGATACTTGTGTGCCAATTCAATATATATTGCGATAATTGAGTATAGCGATTATATATTGCGATTCTATATTACAATTTATTGGGATTTTTGTTTGCTTATTAAAGACTAGAGAATTGAAAATACTTGATTATACCCTTAAAAGTGACTCTATGAGTCATATTAACAAAAACAATGCTTCACATCTTTCTGAATTTTTATTTATGGAGCATACACATACACAGTGTATAATTAAAGTACCTTGAACCATGAAACTTTCAAGCACCAAAACCCTGAACTTGCACATGAATATAATAGTCAAATGTTCAACAAAATGAATAGAAAAAATACTTTCTGAAATAAAATAAAGTGCTATGTTAATTTGCATACCATTTTAGTCATGTTTAGTCATGTTTTCAGGCAGCTGGGACTCAAAACTTGAAGGTGCAGAAAGAATTCTGGAAGATGTTTGATCCTCTGCCTCCGTCATGATTTTGCTTTCTCACGCCGGCTTGAAACGTATACGACGTCATCTAATGCACTGCGCACGCAGATCGATCGTTGTATGAAGTCATCATCACAGTGCTTTGATGTCATATGCTGATCGTCTGCGTGGTGCTGCTCCAAGTATGAGTAACTCATACAACCCTTGTTATTGAATTAAGTGTCTTCTTAAGTGAAATGATAGGCATATGTAAGCAATTTACAAATACTACTTTGTGTGGTTTCTGAAGTGGTCCTGTACCCTTGCATTATACGGACTAAAATATTTGCTTGTGTTCATCTGAAGAAAGAAAGTCATAAACATCATGGGACGACATGAGAATCTTAATTTTGGTGAACTATCACTTTTAACAATAGTGTGATGCAGAGGTTAGAAACATATTCCAGACAGAATGCAAGAATGGGTTGAATTAATGAGCTGAGTAATAGAATTAAAACATACAACATTAATATTTTATAATGTATAAAGGCCACTTTTTTGTGTTGTCTGCATCACTGTCTAAAAGGATAATTGATCCTTTAATTGTTTATTTGGGGCATTTTGGGGGGGGGGCTTTTCTCAGCAGATATTGCTAAATAATTATTTGTGCCTAATTATATTAATTAATAAGCAAATCATGTAATTATTAAGATTAAAATATATTAATTGAGAGTCCAAATTCCTACCCAATGCGCCATATAATGACATATTATTAATACAACTTATCCACTAGTAAGAACATCACTAAACATGAATTACAATTAAGTAAACTTACAATGTTCATTTAAACACTTTTTTGGAGATTTGTAACATTTAATAAAAAAAATAGAATAATTCCCACAAAAATGTTAATTATATTAAAACATTTTATCACTGATTTTATTTGCCCTCAATCTTGTGCATTCGTGCAATATATTACACAGCTAATGGCTCTATCAAAACAACGAATAATGAATACACTTTTTTGGGGGGGAAACGCAACTTTGCTACCTCAACATGCTTCTTCAGATTTGATGGTGAACTTTTGAACCCAGACATTTATCTGATGAAAGTCATAACTGAAGTACAAATTTGTGTGCTTGATGTGTGAAAACAATGATCACTGGTTCTCACATCAGGCACGCACGTTTGAGCTTCTGTTTACCATATTTAATGTGCATAAGATCAAATAAAAATGTAATTTATTTTTAAGTTGAAATTACATTTTAAGGAGTAAAAAGTACAGGTTTTTTTCTTCAGAAATGTAATTAAGTAAAAGTACAAGTAGTCAGTTTAAATTGTACTTGAATAAAGAAAAAATCCCCCAAAATAATACTTAAGTACAGTAATCAAGTAAAATTACTCAAGTATTTTACACCTCTGGTTTGGATAACATTGCTGCTTAGTGGTGAACTTGGTAACAGCAGTAAATAATTACCTAAATGAGCAAAATCATGATATTATAGTATTTAAAACATAATATATTTGTCAAATTCCGGTATAAACATGCAACCAGATCAGCTCCAGGAGTCACTTTGTAAGAGCACGTAGAGGCATGATATGGAATTTGTCTGTGCAAGTACAAAGCAATAAAGCACAGCTTCAAATTAGAGTACAAAAAAACACATCAAAAATGTATATATTTTGTGCAGTCGTGGTGCTTTTAAGGAATGTACAGTTCATTCAGCCACTCAGAGATTGCTTTACTTTAACGCACCAGCAATGAGCAAACCAACTTTAGGAAGTTTTGTCATTCCATTTAAAGCAGTGCTTGTGGAACTTGAGAGTACATTTCAAAGGCAGGTTTTTAAAATCCTGTGAGCTATCATGCAACCCCTGAATTTTTGAAGGTGTTTGGAGAATTAAAGGCCAGTATTTTGTGGCGCTTGCTGTTGGGTGTTTGTCAGATGTTCATTGCTTTAATTTAGTTGTTTTTGACCATAAAAATGTAAGAATCTTGACGAAAATGATAATTAAAAAGATGTTTATTATACAATTAAAGCTTTTATGTAATGTTTTTAGCAGAAATAGACTGGGACACGTATTTTGAAATGTCTATTTAGAAATTCAGACTGCTCATTTGTGCTAAAATAGCACATTTTACATCACACAATAAACATCATAATTTATTTGCAATCTATGAAATTCTAAATGCAGTATTCATTGATTGTGAGCTTCTTTGAAAATGCAAGCCTAGAATGTGCCACACACATGCATTTTGAGTTTGGAAAGTTGAGCCATGGATCAATAATTTTTTATTTTATTTATTTATTTTTAGTTAAATTATTAAAATAGCTTTAAGGGATGTGCTTTCACCATAATTATGCAGGGCTTTCTTCTAAACAAAATTTTCTAAGATGTTAACGGTTGTGTTGCACATCACAGAAGGCAAAGTTAGCTTCCGCTAATTGTTCTTTTTGGGAGGGAAAAAGCTTAATATAAGGATTTTTTTTCATCTTCCAGGTTTAAAATCTACATTGTGTCAATGTCACAGGAAATAAGTAAGGTTTTCAAGTGTTGTATATCAAAAGTATGGTGAGAACTAATAAGAGCTGAAATAGGAGGGTTTTAATAACTCTTTAAAGGGATAGTTCAACCAAAAATGAAAATTCTGTCATCGTTTACTCACCCTCAAGTAGTTACAAATAAGGGTGGGTGATATGACCAAAATCTTATATCACGATATGGCAAATTTTATATCACGGTAACATATTGGCTATATTGGATCCGGACTTCGGTCTTAAAGGGGAAGCTGTGATTTTTTTTTCTTTTAAAAAGGTTTTTATTATATTAAAATCTTTGATACCATAGAATTTTCATAATTCTTGTCACCAATGTCAATATCAAACTAATACAAGCCTAAAGAGAGAAAAAAAAAAACCTCACAGAAGATAAATAAACAGTCAGTGATGAAATAAGGATAATAAACTAATTGCAAGCAATAGGACAAAAACTACAATAAATAAGAAACGCTACATACATTATGTAAATTAATTAATCTTCACTGTGTTAATTATATATATATATATATCTCAAGGTTCAAGGTTTTTTATTCGTCACATACTCAATTATACAGAATATAATCAGTAGTGAAGTCTATCTATGATAGATATAATTAACATGTGTATTATGTATATATTATATACATATTCCTACATATTCCTATATACTCGTGTTCCTGTGGCTCAGTGGTAGAGCATTGTGTTAGCAGCGCAAAAAGTTGTGGGTTCAATTCCCAGGGAACACACATACTGACAAAAAATGTATAACCTAAATGCACTGTAAGTCGCTTTGGATAAAAGCGTCTGCTAAATGCATTTAAAAAAAAATAATATATATTATAAATATATCATTATGAGCAGTGAGAGATGTTCTAGCAGTGTGCTATGATTAACATGAATGGCAGACAGAACGAATATTGGACAGCTTCCCCTTTAAGACCGAAGTCCGGATCCAATATAGCTAAGTTACTGTTACATTGCGTTTTCTCTTTCTGCCGTTTACTCTCTCTTAAGACCTAAATCGCTGTGTTTACGAGCATACTTGCAAAGACGGGGATTCTGACACATATAAGTGTGTTTATGTAATTGTTCAAAGAAAAAACGTGCTTCTCTCACACAGAAAGAGACGGCGCACACATATAGGTCTGTTGTTTGAGTTTCAACGGCTTAAAATCTTTGTTTTAAAACTGCAGTGCTTAAAAACATGTGACCATGCTACAGATGTAGTCCCTCGTTTAGAAACAAGCTCCTGGTTTTGTCCTGGCTGGTCGTTCTGTCTCCCCGTCACGCCCCGTGGTGGGCGGCGTATAAAGATCGCAGTCACTCAAATGATGAAAAGGTATTACCGGAAACAATGTATTTTGCGACACCACGAAATAAACGATAGAACATAATATGAAACGATAGACTTTTTATTTCGTCCATCCGATATATATCGTCATATCGCACAGCCCTACTTCCAAACCTGTATGAATGTCTTTGTTCTGCTGGAACACAAAGGAAGATATTCTGAAGAATGAGGGAAACAGAGCAGTTCTGGGGCACCATTGACTTTTTTTTCCTACTATGGAAGTCAATGGTGCCCTAAAACAGCCTGGTTACAAACTTTCTTCAGAATATCTTCCTGTGTGTTCAGCAGAACAAAGATATTCATACAGGTTTGGAACTACTTGAGGGTGAGTAAATGATGACAGAATTTTCATTTTTGGGTGAACTATCCCTTTAACAGAGATGTAGTCATTCTGCACATCTCTTGTCAAAGCTTTATGCATAGGTATGAGGTGTTCTGTTTATCACCCCCTACAGATATAATCTCTAATTTCTCCCAATTTTTGCCCAATTAAATTGCTCTTTAGCTGTTGAACAAGGGAGTTTTGCTCTGCCTTTCACATGCTAATCTTCTCAATTCATGGTCACTCTTTGAGATTATTTGTTGGCTAATAAATCTCTTTGTTTGCCTCCTGCATGTATAATTGATGGACACGGGGCTCTTTGAGCAAGGAAGAGCCTGTTTTGGAAACGATGACAGTGAAATGTTCAATGCTCGTCTTCTACTAAGATCCACCAGAGCCGAGAAAGCAATCAGTAATTGACAAATGTGTCATTTACCAAGTACTCATAATGTAGGAGTGTTTTTTTATATTGTACTGAAGGATGCAGCATCACTTGAGTTGAATAAGACAGATGCTGTTGCAAAGAGAGAGTCTATATAGTGGTGCAAAGGAGTTTTGACCCATTCAGACTTATTGTGACTCTCTTGATTCACAAAGAAAAAGTATGAATAGATGTTGGAATAAATTAAACTTTTGACCTGGCTACTTAGCTTGAACTATAACACTTGCCTTGTCATTTTTACATTATTTTCACACCTCTGAAATTACTTACAGATATGGAAGTAAGGTTGGAGGCTGACTCTTATGACATAAGCAGTTGATGTATTATAGTTTTGGTCTTTGCATTTACAGGCCGCAAGAAAGAGTGTATCAAATATGAGCATTTCAGCAAGCAAAAAAGGGCGTATCTCTATATTTTCTCTTTTTTTGTCTAATAGCTTGAAATTAACATATTATCTTTCTCCTTATAAATGAATGCATGGGATTTTGAATTAAGCATGAAAAAATACTTCATTGTCCTCCTTTTGTATCGCCGCAATTCATTCGTGGTTTGTTATATTCCCCTCTCTTCTACTGCTCGCTGGCCCTCGGATACAGTACGTGGGGGAAATTGATATGCTTTAACGGAGGTCAAAATTTGCATGTGAATTAACAGCAGTAAATTAAATTGATATTCTGGGCACATCACAAACCATTCCTTTAGACCTTTGTTTTGGTGTCTGGCAGATCCAGGGTGTAACCGCGAAGCAGTCACAAACATCTGTCTGCTCAATAATTTGATAAACCGCTCATACAAATAGTCTTCAAATTATTCCCACTGAAGGCTGTGTTTTGTCTCCAGTGTGGAAGCTGTAACATAGAGCTCAGCTGTGTGCAACATGTTTTTCTTTCTTTTAAAAAGATATTTCCTTTTTTATTCTGCTGACAGTTTTTCAGAGTATTGGCTGTAATGGCTGTCTCTCGTGTTCACTTCACAATTTGTGTGACTTTTAATAGGATTCATTTAACCCTCTGGGTTCTGAGGGTGTTTTGGGGCCCTGGAGAAGTTTTAACATGCCCTGACATTTGTGTTTTTTTCAGTATCTTAAAAAACATATTAATGGCTAAAGTCTGATAACACTGTATTCAGCACAAACTGGGCTACAATAATATGTGAGCAGCATGAAAGTACATGTTTGTGTTGTTGAGAAAACAATGTTTATGCGTGGTTAGTGAAAAACTAAAATTTTTAAGTCACTGAAATAAGGCCATAAAACATATACATATTTTTTTCGCAAGACTTTTGAGAACTGGATGTGTTAGACTAGTGTTTTTGTTACAAAATGATGTGAAAATTAGCCTGTTCACTCGTTCACAGAAAACGATATATTGATTTAACATTTGTAAAACATGTTTTGTGATAGAATGCCCTTATGCGAGGGAGACAAAGGGCCTCCCATAATGGGCCATCAATATGACTGTGACTGAGGTATAAATGAGGTGACTGAGGTAAATTTTATTTACAACACAGTATAATAAAAATATACACAGTGAAGGTCAAGGACACATGATTGAACATACTGATCTGAACACTGAGACTTGAACAACACACCTTTGTGCCAAACATTAATTCATAGTGTTAACACTCGTACTACTTTTATATATTGTGGTTTTATATGTTATAAATAGGGCTGGGTATTGTTCAATTTTTTTTGATACCGATACTCTTTGAGTCTGATACCGGTTCCTGAACGATATTTTTTTCGATACCAATTTTATGAAATCAATTTTAACAAGATTACATTATCTCAAAAATGTTGGTTTAATTTTTTCAGCTTGTTGACATTTATACAGACTCAAAGCCGCTTCTCCTGAGCCACTTCACAAAGGAACAAAATATATCCAACACAATAAATCAGTGCAAATAGTTTTAATAAAGTTCAAATAGTTTTCAGTTTACACATGTTAGGCTACATTTACACTAGTGCGTGTTCGTTTTAAAACGCATTGCTCAGACAAAATCATAATTTCTATAAATTTATTCTAGGTTGTTAAAGACTTCAAGAAATTAAATTAAATGTTTTCTTTTTCCTCAGAAATTCTGTGTTCTGTATCTGGTTTTCAAATGAAGGCATGAAACGTTAATTTCATTTATCTTTAAATTATTGAAAATCAAACTTCATTCATTTATTTTGGCAAACAAAGGGGGGTTACTATTAAAATTAAAACATGGAAGAAATGTTGTGTGATCATTACTTAAAAAATACAGTTTTAATAATTTTAATAGTAGCCTAGTAGTAGCAGTACATTCTGCTGAACAATATTAATATATTTCTACTGCAGTGTCTTCCAAGTTTAACCAAAATCATGATCGGCTCGTGGGCATGACCGCATAAGAGATAATTAGTTGAGATGGGAAAAACTGGACATCGCATTTGTTTCATACGGATTACTTTAACAGAGAATATTTGTTTTGGACGTGACTTACTTTATTTAAAAGTAGACATTTCAAGCTTTCTATACATATATTTATAGCGTCCAGAGACAGAGACGGCAGAGAGTGCAACCTGTTTATTTTCTTTATATTACAAAAGCACATTGCCTTGTTGTTTTTATGACTATACACAAATAAAAGTAGACCCTTTGCAGTTTCAAACGATACGTCATTCTTATCTGTCCAATCATAAATGAAGGAGTATTTTTAGTTCATCAAGAAAATACAAGACAGACCGAACCGGTGCGGGCTTCGACCTCAGAGGGTTAACTAGGGATAATAGTAATTAGGGACCAACATTTTATTTCACAGGTTGTATATAAACACATTTAAGCAGGGAATCACATAGGTCGTCCCTCAGAGGTAAAAAAAAATATGGATTTACGTATTTTCTGACCTCTGAGGGACGATCTAATTTCTTTTTTTAAGGAGGGGGGGGGGTTGGTTGGCTACTGCATGATAATTAAAATCGCGCAAATGGCCTTGAGCTATTACCTAAATAAACTATGAAAAGATTGTTTTCTAAACCTTAATGGACAGAATGAAAAGTTTAAATGATTCAAAGCGCCAAACGCGAGCAGAATCAGCATTTGAAGTGTGTTACTCGACCTGGTGACTTTCTATGAATGGTGGTGAGAATTTGAGGTTGCTAGTGTTACTCTCTCTACAAACAAATGCGTGTCCTCTCACTGCTCCACTTCTATTATCAAATTTGCTGATGATACTGTGGTTCTGGGCCTCATTTCCAACAATGATGGCATCATTCCAGGAGGACTAAAGAGCTGATTGTGGATTTTGAAGAGACAGCAGCGGCCCTACACTCCTCTTATGATCAGTGGGACCCCTGTGGAGAGGGTGAGCAGCTTCAAATACCTCGGTGTAACCTGACTTGGACTGCACACATTCAAACACAGGTTAAGAAAGCCAGGCAAAGACTGTACCATCTGCGACAGCTGAGGAAATTCAGGGTCTCACCAGCAATCCTGAAAACTTTCTATTCAGGGGCCATAGAAAGTGTATTGACTCAGTGCATCTCAGTGTGGTATGGAAACGGCTCCAATCAGGACTGCAAAGCTCTGCAGAGAGTCGTGCGCTTAGCTGAGCGCATCTCAGGGTCTGCTCTCCCCTCTCTGCAGGACATCTACCTCAAACGCTGCAAAAGCAGAGCTGCTAAAATCATCAAGACTCAAATCACCCCGGTAACCATCTTTTCTGTTTACTGCCATCTGGCAAGCGCTTCAGGAGCATGATGGCAAAAACTGAGAGACTTAGGAGGAGCTTCTTCCCTCAGGCCATCAGGCTCCTAAACTCAAACTCAGTCTCATAACATCAACATGACTCCATTTAATAATCAGTAAGATATTCATTATTCTCCACCATCCGTATTGCTGCTATGTTTATACCCTGTACAACCTGTTTGCACATTCCTGCTTATATTATTATTTATTAAGTCTACAGTATACTGTCCTGCACATTATTTTATTGCATATTTTATTTTATATTTTATTATTTTCTATTTTTTATTCTTACTTTTTATTTTCTACTTCATTTTTTTCCATACCTATATTTATGTATATTCTCTTGTGTTTGTATTTCATATAATTGCACTGTCCATGGAGCAGACCTGACTTACATTTCACTGCTGATTATATTCTGTATAATTGTGTATGTGACGTATAAAAATCTTGAATCTTGAATTATATAACAGGCTGAAGTCTGCCGCGCTACATGTCTGCTGTTATAGTACTGTTTTTACTTTCAATTCACTGTCAGTGCTAGCTGCGCTTGGTTTGAGCTGCTTTAATTTGCATTTGGGAACGCAACATTCGTCATCAGAAATGTTTATAAATATGTTGTTGTTTACAAATAGAAGTTTCGATGTCACATAATCCTTCAGAAATCATTCTAATATGCTGATTTGCTGCTCAAGAAACATTTCTCATTATTATCAATGTTAAAAACGTGATACAAATGTTTTGCTGCTTAATATTTTTGTGGAAACAATGATACCACTCAAACATTTGTTTAAGATTTAAAAGAGAGAGAGAGAAATTAATCATTATATTCATGCGTGAAAGTGATATAAAAATTGAGTGAAGACATTTAAAATTATTTCTATTTAATAAATGCATTAACAAATTCAATTAATATATTTGATAACTGTTGTTAATTAAACTTTATATTTATCAAAAAATAAAGTGTATCACCATTTCCCCACAAAATATGAAGCAGAAAAATAGTTTTCAACTGATAATAATCAGAAATGTTTATTGAGAGTGAAAATAAATTGTAATGATTTCTATAATATCATATCATGTGGACACTGAAAACATTTTATAATAAATTAAAATTGAACACTTTTCTTTTATTTGTAATTATATTTCACAATACTGCTGTTTTGTTTTTTGTTTTTTCCTTTAATCAATGATGAAGAAAATTATGCTTTGTACTTTAATAATAATAACATCACATGAACTGTAACATTACTAAATGTAAATTTATAATAAATATAAGTCCCTCCAATTGCAACATTTTTGCGGCCTTTTTATTTGTAATTATATTTCACAATACTGCTGTGCACTTTCCCAGCATCCCTTTTTTGTCAAATCACTTTTTTCCAAACACACCTTTAATCAAATAAATTCAGTCTTCCTCCCTTGATGAGAACTACCAATTCCCCAGAATATATTTATTTCAGAATCATTCATTGACAGAAGACCAGACCAGAAAGTAATGTTTCCAAAGGTTTTTCAAGATGGCCGCCCTTTGGCTATGTTGAGGTACTTTAATAATAATAACAATTATATGCCGGCATATTGGAACGCTATATTGAATATACTGATAAAACTGCCCGGTGGCAATGTATAGCTTCCCATATTCCCTGAATCGGGCAAGGAAGGTTATTTCTTACACAGATTTGTGAGTCGATCCACCTTTCAGGAAGTCTATGATAATTCCAAGCAAGATCCACACTCTCAACGCTAAATTCTGTTCCAAAGTCAGCTCTAGTCTCCATGTCTCCAGTTTTGCGGTGAGTCCCTGTTAGGGCTATAGTCCTACGTCCTATATCCAGACCAAGCATTTCGGAACAAAGCCCACGGATAACAACTCCACCACACTGCCGGTCACTATATCGCACGCCAGATATCAGTGCCGGCCGCCCTGACCAGGATGCCCGCCAGTGCCAGCTTCGACAGCGCCCGCAGCCAACTCCTCGAGCGCCTTCCAGTGCCTGCTTGTATACCCAACCTCATTTCAGATTTTTGCGACCACCTTGAGCCAGGAAACCGTCACCTTGAGCCAGATGGCGAGTTTGTCACCTGCGGCAGTCTGCTGCTTCACCTCAAACCGCTTCCATCCCTGAGAGTCCAGTCCTCTACTCACGGCCAGGAGTGCCATTCCCAGTCCTAAATAATCCAATTCACGGCCAGGAGTGCCGTCCCAGGAATCCATTCTTCTTCACGGCCAGGAGTGCCTTCCCATCACGGAGAATCCAGTTCTCAAATAACGGCCAGGAGTGCCGTTCCCAGTCCCGGAGATTCCAGTTCTCAAAAAAGTGCCGTTATCCAAAGAACCATGTCTTCTAGTCACAGCCAAGTGCCGTTCCCAGTCCCGGAGAATCCAGTTTCTAGTCACGACCAGGAGTGCCGTTCCCAGTCTGGAGAATCCAGTTCTCTAGTCACGGCCAGGAGTGCCGCTCCTACTCGGAGAATCCGCTTTGGTCCAGGAGCTCACAGAGTCCACTCCAGATCCGCTCCGCTCCAGGAGCGCACAGAGTCCACTCCAGAGCCTGCTCCGGTCCAGGAGCTCACAGAGTCCACTCCAGAGCCCGCTCCGGTCCAGGAGCTCACAGAATCCACTCCAGAGCCCGCTCCGGTCCAGGAGTCACAGAGTCCACTCCAAGGCTGGTCCAGGACCAGAGTCCACTCCAGAGCCCGCTCCGGTCCAGGAGCTCACAGAGACTCCAGTCCAGGAGCTCAAAGTCCACTCCAGCCCGCTCGCACTAAGCGTCCGCGCTTCCGCACAGCGTCCGCGCTTGAACCCATCCACGCTCAAGAGCGCCCCCAGAGATCCCCAAGAAAATTTCTCCATGGACCACGGAGGCCCCTGATCCGCCAGGGCCGCCCGAGCTCCCTACTCCACCATGGCCGCCCGAGCTCCCTGCTCCACCATTGGTCCCGGAACGGGCACCACCCTGGAGGCCACCTGCCCTGTCTCCATATCCCTTGAGGCCTCCAGGGCACCCCCCCTCCCCGGTGTTACAGTTACGGCACGGGACGCGCCTTCCGGGAGGGGGAGGTAATGTCACGGTCACCAGTTCAACTGCACTGCATTTCCCAGCATCCCTCTGGTCACTCACCTGCACTCAGTCAAATCACTCACACCTGACCTCCATCAGGGAATCCTCCTCACCTGTTAGCACCAATCAAGCTCTCTATAAGACTGCACTAATTCCAAACACTCATTGTCTGGTTTCCTGTCAGATGTCAAATAGACATTTATTAGAATGCATGTAAAACTGCTTCTGAGACGTTTATCAGATTAAAAGACAGATGTTTCCCAGATTTTTATCAAACGACTTACAGATTTGCTTGAGATGCAGATAAAATTAAGTTTTATTACTGTCATTCTTGATGTCTAAATATAATTTGATAAATAAAAAAAATAATATATATATACTGAGCCATACTGAGTGTAAATGGCTAATAAGCCTATAAGTCTCTGCAACCATATAGTAGTAATTTAATGTCCTTTTTATTTTTAAATAAGTGTTTGCTTTCCTACATTATGAAACTTTTAGTTTTATAAATGGAGGCAACCTATGAAGGATGAACAAATAATGTCATCACATTAAAAATTACTTTCAAATTTGGTAATACTTAAAGCTTTGAAGTGCTGGGAAAAGTTTTGTGAATCATTTTAAAACACTCGAAAAAAACATTCTTTCACAAGCTGCTCCTGTAGTTATGTTAAATCCATGGTGAGTGGTGGAGATTCGTGTTTATTGAACTATGTTTTTCCTGGTTTCCACATCAGTGGTGTTTGTTCTGATATCCGTAGCTTTAACAGAATTCTGCGCTGAATTTGGATGCTTCTCACAAGATTTGACAGAGATGTTATTGACTCTGCTGCGAATTCGACTATTTTCTTCACTGTATCTCCCAACATAACGGTGTCGCATGATCAAGAGCAGACTCGCGGCTCTGGCCCGAGCAGATAAACGTTCTGTGCTGCTCGTCGTGCTATATGTTCTTTTTTGTGTGCAGCCCACAAGGACAACTCAATAGATACCCATATTTTTGTCATTATATTGTTGTACGCACTACGCAGTGTTTTTATCTTTTTATTTAATTCGATTCAAAGAGCAAACTCACATTTACAGATTGGGTAATATGTGATGCTGGTGATTCACTCTGCTGTTGAAAAGCGATAAAGGAAACACTGATGCACAGAAGTGTTTTTATCAGTGTACATCTGTATGTGCTTGCATGACAATGTTCACTTACATGCAAGAATTTGTGTCTGTGCACATTTATGAGTGTGCAGGAGAGACAGAAGCAATTAATGAAGTGCTGTGAAGTGGATAAAAAGGTTCAAAACCCTCTTTAAAAAAATGTGCTAGAAACGTTAATAAAGTAAAATGGAGTGAGGCTTTGATGAGAAGCTTTTCTTTTCAAGCTTAAGATAGAGAAGGAATTGGACACAGCCTGTCTCCCAAACAAATGTCAAGACTTCATGTCATCCATGCCAGTTACAGTAATTTTCATGCTTTAGGAGCAGGATTAAAAGTTGACTCATGGAATAAAGCAGCTCTCACACATTTTAAATAGATGTGGTATAAAGCTAATTCAAAAACAAAGGCCTCTGCTGTATGGGATCTCATCATGACTAATTACAAGGGATAATTTGAAATGCCTTTGTAAAATGAAGCCCTAGTAAATGTAAAGCAGTTTAATTAGGCCAAATTGATCAGAATCAAGAGGACTGCTAAAAGCATACTCTGTCACAATGAGGTAACCTGTACAGAATCTGCAAAACTAACACCTAGGTGTTAAAGCCATCCATTATTATAGAAATGGAGTAAATCACACTTTTAAGGGATAGTTTTTTTTATGTAAGGCATACTTTTTGTTTACTTTTACATTATAAAGCTTAAATTAATTGGGTGTTTTAAAGTAAGCAATTACAGTATTTTGTGGATGTTTTTGTAATAGGGTGGCTTATTAATATCTTTTATATTCAGCGATTGGTAGCATTTTATCTCTTAGAATTATCTCATAGAATTAGCTAAATAAAATAAATAAAACATCACAACAATCAAACTGCAAGATGGCGCCGCAGATGGCAACTTCAGTGCTTTGCTGTTCAGTGTGTGTAATGTTTTTGCTTGTTTTTCCTGTTTTTTTTTGTTTCTCAAACACGATCAGTTTTACCAGGGATGAACAGCTGAACATTTGGCACAACAAACCATAAAATATTTTACCGGATTTTGATTATTTGGACGTTTTGCTTGACATTGTAGTTGGCGGAGCCATAGCTCTGGTCAAAAGCTTCTGGACGTGCAGACGGGGAAAGCGAGCTGGTGCGCTCGTGAAGCTACGTCAGCGCGGATTTAGAACGCCATTGCCTAGCATCCATCTGGCAAATCTCCGCTCTCTACCCAACAAAACGGACAAACTGCTTCTGCTCTCCCAGACAAACAAGGATTTTTCAAACTCTGCTGCTCTGTGTTTCACGGAAACCTGGCTGAGCGACGCCATACCGTACAGTGCATTAAATCTGCTGTGTTTTCAGATGATCAGAGCAGAACACGACACAGAATCAACAGGGAAATCGAGCGACGGCGGGATGTGCTTTTACATCAATGAGAGGTGGTGTACAGATGTAACTGTGTTAAAGAAGATGTTCTGTTCAGATCTTGAAGCCGTTCTATTCGCCACGGGAGATTTGTTCGATCATTCTCGTGAATGTCTACATTCCTCCGCAAGAGCACTGGAGCTCAGCTTTACAGAAACTCGCTGATCTGATCATAGACACAGAACAAAAACACCCAGATTCTGTTTTAATCATTCTCGGGGACTTTATTAAAGCAAATCTCTCCCGCGAACTGCCAAAATACAGACAGCACATCACATGTCCCACCAGAGACAGTAATATATTGGATCACTGTTATACAGCGATAAAGGATGCATATCACTCTGTCCCACGAGCTGCTTTAGGACTATCTGATCACTGTTTGGTTCATCTCATACCGACCTACAGGCAGAAATTAAAATCTGCTAAACCTGTATTAAGAACTGTTAAAACATGGACTAATGAAGCAGAACAAGATTTAAAAGCTTGTTTTGACCTTACTGATTGGTCTGTTTTCGAAGCTGGTGCAAACGATCTGGACGAGCTCACAGAGACTGTAACATCTTATATCACTTTCTGTGAGGATATGTGCATTCCTACCAGGACTCATTTAACCTACAACAGCGACAAACCATGGTTCACTGCAAAACTCAGACAGCTCCGTCAGGCCAAAGAAGATGCTTACAGAAAGGGGGATAAAATAATGTATAAACAATATTTAAAGTAAAGTGGTAAAGAGGAATTATTCTGGCAAGCTAAGGAACAAATTCAGTGATTCTGCTTCAGTGTGGAAAGGTATCAAAGACATTACCAATTACAATACACCATCCCTTAGCACTCTGGAGAATCAACAACTGGCAGACGATTTGAATGATTTTTAACTGTAGGTTTGAAAAAACACCCCACACCTGCCCTGAACACCTATCCACACAACCATTAACACCTCCAGCAACCCCCCTCTCCCCACACATTCACTGAAAATAAGTGAAGATGACGTGCGCCAGGTCTTTTTCAGAAGTCTGTCTGAAATCCTGTGCTGACCAGCTGGCCCCCATCTTCACACAGATCTTCAACAGATCACTGGAGCTGTGCAAAGTCTCCTCATGCTTCAAACACTCCACCATCATCCCTGTCCCAAAGAAACCCAAAATTACTAGACGTAATGACTACAGACTTGTGGCTCTAACGTCTGTGGTCATAAAATCATTTGAAAGACTGGTTTTGGCTTATCTGAAGGCCTCCACTGGACCATTACTGGACCCCCTGCAGTTTGCCTACAGAGCAAACAGGTATGTGGATGATGCAGTCAACATGGGACTGCATTTCATCTTGCAGCATCTGGACAGGCCAGGGACTTATGTGAGGATCCTGTTTGTAGACTTCAGTTCCGCTTTTAACACCATCATCCCGGACACCCTTCAGAATAAACTGACACAGCTCTCCGTCCCCACCTCCGTCTGTCAGTGGATCACCAGCTTCCTGACAGACAGGCAGCAGGCTAGTGAGGCTGGGAAAATTCTCATCCAGCACCCGCACCATCAGCACTGGAGCTCCTCAGGGCTGTGTTCTCTCCCCACTGCTCTTCTCCCTGTACACGAACGACTGCACATCTAAAGACCCCTCTATCAAGCTCCTGAAGTTTGCAGATGACACCACTCTGATTGGCCTCATTCAGGACGGTGACGAGTCTGCTTACAGACAAGAGGTTAAGGAGCTGGCTGTCTGGTGCAGTCTTAACAACCTGGAGCTTAACACGCTCAAAACTGCGGAGATGATTGTGGACATCAGGCGAAACCCCCCTGCTCTCCCCCCACTCACCATCATGAACCAGCTCTGTGACTGCAGTGGAGTCATTCAGATTCCTGAATTCCACAATTTCTCAGGACCTGAAGTGGGACAATCACATAGACTCCATTGTGAAAAAGGCCCAGCAGAGGCTGTACTTCCTTTGCCAGCTGAGGAAGTTAAGACCTACCACAGGAGCTGCTGATACAGTTCTACTCTGCCATCATTGAATCCATCCTCTGCATGTCAATAACTGTCTGGTTCAGCTCAGCTACCAAATCTGACCTCAGTAGACTACGGAGGGTAGTCCGGAATTGCTGAGCAAATTGGTCACCCTCCCCCCTTCCAAGAACTGTACTTACAAATTGAGAAAAACCCTCCCCCCTCCAGCACACTCCACCGTCTGGTCGAGAAAGCTCTGTACTTACCAGAACGACCAGACACAGAAACAGTTTCTTCCCAAATCAGGCAATGAGAAAAAGGGCTCGCAAAATCACTCTTGATTCCTCACATCCAGCACACTCCCTTTTTGAACTGTTACGTCTGGTCGACGCTACAGAGCTCTGAGCACCAGAACGACCAGACACAGAAAGTTTCTTTCCTCGGTTATTGTATTCCATTGTGTTTTTGCTATTTTGTGAACATTTGTATATTGTTCTTTTGTTGTCTGTGTCCTGTCCTGTGACATTAAACGTGGAACACACAACACTATTATACAATTATTTATTCACCACACATTCTTATTTTTTTCTTTTCAAATTTGCACGTCAGACCTGTATACACATAATTGTCGGTTATTGTATATTGTGTTTTTGCTGTATTTTGTAAACACCTGGCCTATTTGTATATTGTTCTTTTGTTGTCTGTGTCCTGTCCTGTTGCTGATTCTGATTCTGTGAACTGTTTTACACAAATCTATACTGTGGAGCTTATGACACTATAACAAATTCCAAAGCATATGTGTAAACATACCTGGCTGTTGAATATAAAGCTCATTCTGCCTTTTCAAACCCTGATTTTGTATTAACATGTTTTTACACAAATCTATATCACTGGATGTAATGTACAAAGCAATCTTCTTTTTGATTTGGTATGCTGTTGAATATTTTTGTCACAATCCAATGGGAGTTTATCAAACCCATGTATTAAGTCATGTCAATTGATCTTCTTTTTGATTTGGTAGTTTTATTTTTGACAATGGGAGTTTATAGCAGACATGCCAAGCATTTTTATCTCAAAGTATGCTGGAATGATTTGTCAAAACAAAACAAAAAACCTTGTGACAACTTTGGAACAGTTTTACTAAACGGGGCAAATTTGTGCGAGAGCGCAATTCCAAAACAGCGCCGTATCAGAGGGGAAATTTATGCGAGTGATTTACTAAAAATGCGCAAATTAAAGAACACAGATGCAGCATATAATTTACATATCGATCAACGCAATATACCAAGCGCAGCGCAAATTTGCGTAGTCGCAAATAAATAATTAACATAGAAAATAAAGAAGCCACATTGAAAAGAACTGGAGCCCAACAAATGAAGGTTTGCTAGAAGTTTTGATAGACCTGGTATTGCGTGACTCCTTGTTGAGGGTTCAAAGTTCTCTTTTATTTCCTGAACCAAATAAAAAAATAACACGGCTTGGCAAAGGATATATTTGGATAATGTGTTCTTCTGGCATTCAAAATAAATTAAAACATATGGAAAAAATCCTTTCCCTTCTACCACGCGCTCACTGTTCACTGCGGTGCCTCCTACTAGCAACAATAATTGTAGCCATTTCAAGCGCAAAATAGTTTAAGACATGCTTATTTTGGCCGTTAAATAATGGCACAAATGGCAGTAATTTGATGAGCGCAAATGTTAGTAAAACACGTTGCGTGATTCATTTGAATATTCTCCTCCCATAACTTTTGCGTCTGAAAGGGAAACTCCTACAAATGCATATTTAATAAGGTCAGGCACAAAAATAACTGTCCTCTTCAGGGAAACTCCTACAAATGCATAGCTGTTAAAGGGGTCATATGATGCGATTTCAAGTTTTCCTTTCTTTTTGGAGTGTTACAAGCTGATTGTGCATAGATAAGAACTCTGAAGTTGCAAAGACTAAAGTCCCAAAACCAAAGAGATATTCTTTATCAAAGTTAAGAATCTGCCACACCCTCCTAAAACGGCTCATTCAAACACGCCCCCACATGTCTGCATCACAATGTGGAAATATTTGCTTAATGCCGCCCAAATGTATACGCAGAGAAAGAAGGCGTGGTTTCAGTAACCGCACTAGTGTTGATTCAGCCGTGTCAGGGAGAATCTGTATGTTTCCATGTGAAAGCAAAAGCACTTTATTTGGCCTTCCGAAAGTAGATACAGTGCTCAGCGTAAATGAGTACACCCCCTTTGAAAAGTACAATTTTAAACAATATCTCAATGAACACAAAAACCATTTCCAAAATGTTGACAAGACTAAGTTTAATATAACATCTGTTTAACTTATAACATGAAAGTAAGGTTAATAATATAACTTAGATTACACATTTTTCAGTTTTACTCAAATTAGGGTGATGCAAAAATGAGTACACCCCACAACAAAAACCACTAAATCTAGTACTTTGTATGGCCTCCATGATTTTTAATGACAGCACCAAGTCTTCTAGGCATGGAATGAACAAGTTGGCGACATTTTGCCAGATCTATCTTTTTCCATTCTTCAAGAATGACCTCTTTTAGAGATTGGATGCTGGATGGAGAGTATGCTCAACTTGTCTCTTCAGCCATAGGTGTTCGATTGGGTTCAGATCAGGAGACATACTTGGCCACTGAATCACTTTCACCCTGTTCTTCTTCAGAAATCCAACAGTGGCCTTAGATGTGTGTTTAGGATCATTGTCATGTTGGAAAAGTGCACGACGACCAGGGCACGGAGTGATGGTAGCATCTTCTCTTTCAGTATAGAGCAGTACATTTGTGAATTCATGATGTCATCAATGAAATGCAGCTCCCCGACACCAGCAGCACTCATGCAGCCCCACATAAGGACACTGCCACCACCATGTTTCACTGTAGGCACCATGCATTTTTCTTTGTATTCCTCACCTTTGCGACGCCATACAGTTTTGAAGCCATCAGTTCCAAAAACATTTATCTTGGTCTCATCACTCCAGAGTATAGAGTCCCAGTAGTCTTCATCTTTGTCAGCATGGGCCCTGGCAAACTCTAGGCGGGCTTTTTTGTGCCTGGGCTTTAGGAGAGGCTTCTTTCGTGGACGGCACCCATGCATGCACAATGTATGCCGTATTGTGTCACGGGAAATAGTCACCCCAGTTTGGCTTTCTACTTCTTTAGATAACTGCAGTGAACTTGCATGTCGATTTTCTTCAACCCTTCTCATCAGAAGACGCTCCTGAAGGTGTTAACTTCCGTCAAGATGTAAATGTTTGTACTTTTGCTACAGTATTCTGACTGATAAGTAAAGCTTTGCTGATCTTCTTGTAGTGGTTCTCAGTGACACCGCCATTGCTATGTGTTGTAACACCCTTTTATAGTCAGTCACCTGTGTAATGAATAATTAGTCAGGTTGAATTCTAAATTCTAGGCTTTCTCTTGTGAATTTGAGCTGAAAAAAGTTCATGTTAAGTTAAACAGATGTTATATAAAACTTAGTCTTGTCAACATTTTGGAAAATGTTTTTGTGTTCATTGAGATATTGTTTAAAATGTTACTTTTCAAAGGGGTGTACTCATTTACGCTGAGCACTGTACATTTAGGATTAAGGGACTTGTGGTGTTCTGCCAATCACAATACCCTGTGCCAGTTGGCCAATCAGAGCAGACTGCGCTTGAGAGAGTTGGGGCATAGAGGACCTACAATAATGTGCAGTACTTGAAAAAGAATGTGTTTTTGAACATTAAAGCATGCCAACATATTCTGTTACACCAAATACACCAAATAATAATCTTTTAAAAAGCTCCCTCAAGCCGCCGTCCGGGGAAATCAACGCCGCTGTCCACGGCTCAATCAAGGCCACCGCTGATTCTAGCCCAGAGCACGTCCCATGGATCAGGTTTCTCAATCACAGCCAGGAGTGTCGTTCCATGTCCTATGGTTTTAAGTCTTGTCGTGCCCACAGGAACAGTTTTAATTCATCTTGTCTTGACGGTCATGTCCATGGAGACTCGTCGGGTGCAGGCGGCTCCTCTTGTTGTAGCTGCGGAGGCCATTCATTAGCCGACTGACTAGAAGCACCTTGGGGTGAGGACAATGACACACTTGCATATGGAGAAGACCCAAAGACAAGCTGACTAGCAGCATATTGAAGCTGAGATGATCCACCATAAGCAGTGCTTACCTGCAGGGTGAAGGGAGAAGAGGATCCTGCTTGGGTGCCAGAGCCCCCTGTGAAGGTAGATGTAAACTACTTCCGAGAACCCTGCACGTTAATAGAAGGACCAGCTTGGTAGGGCTGTGCAATTAATCGCATGTGATTAGCATGCGCATCTCGTCAGTAAAGCCGGTTCCATGATTGGCACTAAATCGCCATCACCTGCTTTCAGATGGAGCGGCAGTTGATACACAGCCGTAGTTCACTGACAAGCTAGACAATATCGCGTTCATAATCACAGATGAATCGCATTCAATTATGAACGCGAAATTGCCTAGCTTGTCAGTGAACTACGGCTCTGTGTCGCATGCGATTAATTGCACAGCCCTACAGCTTGGGGTGAGGACAGTGATAGACTTGCATACGGGGGAGAACCACCCACGGACAAGCTGACTAGCAGCATCTTGAGGTTGAGGTGATTCACTATAAGAAGTGCTTCCCTGCAGGGTGAAGGGAGTATTTATCATAAGCACTTCGCCTGTCGCGGAAGTGGAAGCTGTTGCTGAGGGACCCTGTGAGGGCCCCTGACGTCACGTCATGCCCAGATTGGACCTCAGCTTCCGAGATTAGCCCAAGGAGGGCTTCCTGTTCCTGTGAGCTCCGGCTGTAGTGGCCGAGTGGCGAGGCTAAGGCCATGAAGACCACCTGCTATGGCCTCCTGAGCTCCCAGCACCGCCATTGCTCCGGAGTCCCCGGATGTGTTCTGGAGGCCCCGTCCTGTAAGCCCTGTGTCTGTCCTGAGGGGCCTCCAGAGCGCTCACCCTCCTCCCCGGTAGTACTGTTATGGCGCAGGTCGCGCCTTCCGGGATGGGGAGTTATATCAGTCCTGTGTTGTGTGTTTCCTGCACTTTTGTGTCCATATATGGTTATTTTCCTGTCCTTGTGAAGTTTTATTATGATTTCATCTAGCTGTGTGTGTTAATTTTTCCTTGTATTTAAGTGCTGTCTGTTCAGTTAGTTTTCATCTGGTCTACTCGTTACTCCCGGTGTTTCTGTGTGTCTGCCCTGCCTTGTTTGTTATTAAAGACTGAAAGTGGTAGCGCCCCTTGAAATGAAGTGCTAGTGCAGAGAGTGAAAAATATTTGTACAATTAAATTATCCATTTTTTTTCATAAATTTTTTCAACTCCCCGCTGTGTGCACTGTGACATGTACTGAGCAGTAAGCAAGTATGCCATTTTGAACACAGCCTGAATCTTTGTTGAGAACCCCTGATCTAGATTCATAAGTTTGGGGTAGGACCACCTGTTTGGCTTTATAATGGCAGACCCCCTGACTGTTGAAAACTTGTTTGAAAACAGTGTCTAATTTGGTATTTCTGTTTGGTGCCTCTAGCGGTGCAGAAATTACACACATCAATGCCACATCATCAGAAATCTTATTCAGGCCAAACAGTTAAACGTTCAGCGTAATTGTCAGTATTAGATAACCAAATTATCAGTTTCTGCTTCTTTCGTGAGTGAAAGTACGTGCATTTAAGACAGTGGAAGCTTATAGGTGTGGATTAGTGTACAAGTCAATGATGAATTCACACTACTGGATAAATGCTTTTTAAAGCTGATTAGCTGGATGATCTCCCAGTTCCCACGTGTAGTGTAGCAGCATATACATTTATCAGTTTGCATTTTCTGGGAGTAAAACCCATGACCTTGGTGGCATAAAGTCATTATCTGCTGTTTGACCTGCAGGACTGCATTATATGGCCATCATTTTTGTTTAAAGCAGCAGATACAAAATTAGTTCAACAGCACTTTTTTCCGTTATCAGTCTTAATGTGTTCGTATAATCCATAATAAAAGTTTAAATGTAATATTTTGATAAATCATTTTGACACTCCTGGCTTTTAAATGTTGGTAAATTTTGTGCTCAAATTGGATGTAATTGAACGTTTTACAAAGTATGATACACTTTTGACACAGAATATCCTAATTATGATTATACTTTGCTTTCTAGCCTTAACTCAGCAGCATTCCGCTTGGTTCCATTTGGCCTGTTTGACATCATGACCCTCTTAGGAAACCAAATTGTGGTTGCAGCATTAAATAGGGACAGCATTTATTTGTGTGTGTGAGGGTGCGTACACATTGTCACTCATCCGGGCTGCCTTCTGCTGCCACTGGAAATTGTGCTTATGGGGGCTTTGTCTTGTAGGTCAAATTATCCTCCAATTCAGCCAACACAGGCTGAACTCTATCTCCAGTGGATGGGATCAGGCTGGGCCCCGCATCCTTCGCATTAAGCCATCTCACTTATATAAGGCAAGCTCATATGAACTCAGTCACCAGCGCCCCTGCCTCCAATATCCCTATAACATAGCATGCATATTGATTCCAGATTGTGCATTTGAGAGACTCTTTTTCCCCCATATCCACGAGAAGCTGGGGAATCATGTTACTCTGAAGCTGATTAGAAAGCTCATGCATAGGAAATTATGCGTCCAGCGCCTCTCCTTCTCCTCCATCTGCCCGCAGTGCAGGTGAAAACAATTTACACATCGGCAGCCTAATGGATACATTCATGGGGAGTGGTGAGAGAAAGGAGGAAAGAGACGGGAGAGCGAGCGCGAGCGGCCATAATGGGCCAGGCCAATGCAGGCCAGCAGCCTTGGTTAGACGGACGCCGCAGATAGCAGTGTATCGGATAACATCTAATCGTGGGGTTGCAGGCTAATGAGTGTGGTCGTGCCCTGTCAGCGCTAGCTTTTGGCCTGCACTAAAGACACTCGTAAACAATTCGGCTTTGCACGCTTCAAACGCGCCCGTAATGTGTTGATTCAGCAGGTAATGAGCTGCTCCCAGAATCAATACCCTCCTCTCGGCACCCTGGCTGGCTCCGCAGTCATAGGGCACAGCTAGCAGGGTAAGATGTTGCACACCCCTTCCCTTCATGACCTCTCTCATTGCAGTAAGGACGGCTCACTGTCTGAAGAGGACCATTCTCATATTGCGGAAGGCGCCCGAGTGTCAGAACTTTCATTTGCAGGCGAGCAAATGAACAGGCAGCCACCGCATGCTAATGAGGCACAGGCTATTTTCCACCTTTTTTATCTGCACATTATGCTCTTGACTCTGGAGAAGGTGGGAATTAGGTTGGACCTTAGTGTCAGGCTGCCTGATGGCTGCGCTCAGAAAAACTGGTAATTGAAGCCGATGGCTGCTACGGAGGAGGTCTGAATTTGGAAATAAACAGTTTCAAGCATCACACGTCATTTCTGGAGAGATGGCAGGGGAATGGAAATGAGCTGTCTGGATTTAATGTGTTCGCACAGCAGGGGAAAAGGGGGGCGTCTTTGTGGATGACAATTCCACTCATTAGGACTTCAATGCAGCCATAATGACAGGGAGCCTGGGACGCTGTATTCAAAGAGGGCAATTAGGGGACGTCCTCCAAACTGTAAATTTAGATGCTATGAAAAAAATCTTTGCGTTGTAGTTATTTGACTTTGCCAGATACATCTAATGGCTGTGAAATGGAGGGCGAGATGTAGATAGGTGGCCTCCCACTGAGATTTATCTTTATCTGTTTTTTTTTTTTTTATCTGCACTGGAACTTTGTTTATCATTATTGCTTGTTTATTAGCATAATGGGAAGTAGACCAATTATTTCTCCTCTTGTTGGCAAAGTGACTCATTTGTGTTTGTTTCTCTGCTCATTTTCTGTCAGGCCTGCGACAACATCTTAATCTGTTTCTCCTTGAGTGAGTGTCTATCTGTGAGCGTGCACATGTCAGCTTGTTGTTTTTAATATGCTAGCATGATACCATTCTTACTATTTACGCCTGTTATGTAACATCGCACAGATTTAAGAATGCCAATTGACGTTTCAGACTGAGGCAGTTTTACAAGTATACTACTATTTGCCATGCAACAGTTCTGAGAAGTAAATATATTTCACTTTTTGTTATGCTATGGGTGTGTGACCTTTATTTTGAAGAATCTAAACCAATTTAAAGAGATTGAGCTTCATTCCATCACCATTTAGCTGTTAGATTGAGTTTCATTCCATCACCATTTAGCTGTTTCATTGGTCTCACCTTAGGGACGCCTCTCTGTCCCTCTTTCCATTTCCACCGGATTACTGGCAACAATACATTTCAGCAGTGCAAACTTTTTCTCTCTTCAAACCTTTCTCAAATCCCACTCCCTCTCGCCAAAAAGGAGCTCGTCTTATGTTCTTTTCATATTTGATTTCCATGAGTCGAATGAGCGCGCTCCGATTATCCCGCCGGTCAGAGCTCTCTTTCGGGGTGTTTCTGTTTTCTAGATGAGGACCTGTCGATCAATCCCCAAATTGACTTGGGTCCGTTAATCTCTGTTGCTTTTTAATGCAATGTGTCAAAGCGGCGACCTGGGCCTGATTGTAATTCAGGCACAAAACCTTGATGTGCTGGAAGAGACTGCAGGGGTTTTCTCAGCTGCATGCTCATGCTCATGAATAAAACAGGGGCTTACCAGTTCTCCTGAGCACCGAGCCCCGTTCGGTCTGTTTTTTACGGTGCTTTGTTGGAACAATATCACTCCCCATTCCAGCAGAGAGAGGAGGATTTTTGTGCGGTCTTGTGCTGGAGCAGTAATTTTATATAATCTGCGTGTATTTGGGGTCTCATCTTTGTGAATGGAGAAAATTCAACACTTTGCATTTGTTTGCACTTAAAATACAGATATTATAAATAGGAAACACCTTGTTTCATTTTTTTTATTCATGACTATTATTATGCTTAAACTAAACATGTTTAAATGGCTACTGTATTGATACCATTGTGAAACATGCAGGGTGCTCTTTACTAATGTCACCATGCCCTTTCACTGATTAGATTTGCTGTCTCGTAACCGGTTTTAAGTGTCAAAAAACTGAAAGCTCTCTAAACTAGCATATCTTTCAGGCTTACAGACTTCCTTCTCCTCTTCAGTGAAGTGTTGGAGCACAATTAGTCATGAGTGGCATGACGTTCCTCATGAGTCCTGTTTGCAGACTCATTACCAGACCCTGCTGGTGTCTTGGAGGCTGAGAGGAAGTCAAACAAAGCGGCACTCATATTTCTACAGTTCTCTGTTGCGTTGAACAGGCCCCGGCCTAGCGGCAGTGCAGGGAAGTGAGGGGCTGTGAAAAGAAACCCCAGTTGCCCTCTTACTGCCTCACATCCACACCCACACACATCTCAGACTGGATAGGGACTGGAGCAGTTTAGTTCTGTTCAGAATCTCCAGTGGTACATGCTGTCTTTATTTGATATTTCAGACTTACCTGTTCTCTGGAAGTCAGCCTTGTCTGGATCTTTCTGCAATGTAAACATCATTAATCCACCGGTATTTATGAAAATCACAAACCAGTGACTAATCTACACAGTGGGTCAATTAAAGTCCAACTTCAAAGATGGAAAGGAGCTGAGAGACCCGGCTGTGTGTAAATTCTGGCGCGTACGTGTGGTCTACAGTGTTTATGCTTTATCTGCTCATAAGCATATTGAAAGTCTTTTCAGCCATGTAAACTTCTACAGAGACATGAACAGACATGGACACTGTCACTGACTGATTTATCGTATCAGTATTAGGAGTTTCAAGGTTTTATACAGTGTTTCTTGTATATTTCAACTTGTCTTTTTATATTAGAATTTTTGATTATTTTTTCTCTCTCTGTACATGTGTGTGAATATTTTGTATTCAAACGTGGAATGAAGCAATGTAATGTAGTGGCTGTGTTCAAATGTTTACTTTTCAATTCCACAACTTTCTATCCATGCAGCCTTCTTTCTCATATCAATGCATTGGCCTGTATGTCACTGCTCTGCTTGACAGAAGGTATCAAAGTGAATTGAAAGCACCTAGAGCCGCCACCCTGTATGGGTCCCTCGATCTTCCATATTTATCCGTGTGTAGAGAAATCAGGTCTTTTTTTCAGATCCTACAGGAAGGGCTGCTATGCCCGTCCACACAGGTCTGAGAGGAGCCAGTCATCCATGTGGGCGATTTTTCTCAGCTCAGAAGGATCAAGGCTGTGTCAGCAGCTACGTAAGACATGCTATTTTCAACCCTAAACTAATGTCAGAGACAGTTAAATAGAAAGAGTCAGTTCAATTGCATATTCTTGGAAATGTTGTAAGAAACATAGTACAAAATAAATATAAATGAATAATACGAGAAAGGAAAAGAAGATTTTTTTTTTAGGTTCAAATTTTCTGTTTATTGTATATGAAGAAATTACATATAATCCAAAAGTTGATCCACCTCATGATGTGGTAAATGTTAGCCGATGTCTTGGTCTGTTAGTAACGCTCTGGCTTGTACCTGACACAATCAGACACCGCTTCAGCCAGCTAAGTGCAATCACACAATCTGGAGGCAAAATAGCTGGTATTGCACAAGTCTGATGACTGCTCTGAGTAGTCATTAACCAGTCATATTGATGAGCTTTGCGTAATCCATCAGCTTTGTTTTTTGTTTTTTTATTTACTATCTGAAACATAATTAGTGATTATGTAATATGCTGGCTCTTGCTGCTGTGATTGCTGTCCAGTGTTTCAAAGGGTACAGTTCTTAGTCAATTAGAGACTGATTAGTGCATAGCAAATCCACTTAATTCTAAATATGTTAATTAACAGTCTATGCACTCATACTAGTGGTTAAAAGCACTAGTAACCTCATGCAAGCTTCAAATGTGCTACTCTCTAAATTGCTTGCAGTACGTTTCTTTGAAAGGCTATATTTAATTAAATGGCGTGTACTGTAGCCAGTTAGAGGGCTAATGGAAGTTACATTGTATGTAACAGATATGCTGGAGAATCGCTTGTCTATCGTTAATGGATACAATTTGACTTTACCCCTTTCCTTGCTCGTTCATAGAAAGATTAAATAAAATCTGTTTAAAGAAAAGACCATATTTAGTCATTCTGAAATTTAATTAGTATAATATATAAAGCTATAAATGGAGTTTGCTGGTGGTGTGAATGTTTCATGTAAAAAGGATGTTTAATTTCTTGCCTGTGAAATGACATCTTTCTGTGTGAAGAGAAATGCTTAAGGACCACTCCACCTCATTTGTTTTCTGAACTGACAGAATTCAAAAGCTACAGAGGACAGCATCTGTGCCCAAGACATATCAGTGGGTAAAATAACTTGCATGTCTGGTATGCTCTTATTGAAATGCAATAAATAGTCTGCTGAGTATCTCTGAAATGTTAACCAAATTTAACTGTCAGAGACATTCAAGTAAAACTATGCAAACAGTAGAAAAGCATAAAGAAAAGATACAAATGAAAAAAATTCGCAATCATCCATCAGCACTTTGTGTATCACAACAGGGCCATCTAGTGTTTTCGTTGCTGGAGGCCAAGTAGTCCTGAGAATTGTTAGCTCTCTGCTGTTCACTTTTTAAGGTTATTATTGAAGAAGCAAAACCAGTATTATTTAACTTTTATGTCTGAGACCAGGATCTTACTGAATAGATGCACACCTTTAAAAAAGAGGCATCCTAAATTATGTTTGTTTAGAAAATTAACATTTAATATATAGAAGCTATAAAACATGAAATAATTTTATAAAATGGAATAGTATAAAATGGTGACTAATACTATTAAAAAAATAGATTATTTTAGTAAATATATATATATATATATATATATATATATATATATAATTATTAAATCATTAGAAAATTCAAAGAAATAGGAATTCCATACATATAACTATAATATTTAATTTGAAATTGAAGTGTTTGTTATTTGTTTATCATTAAATAATTTCAGTCATTCTAGTCGTTACCACCTGTAAATATATGATTAGTTTATACTCTGGTATTCCAGCACTTGCAAGTGCCAGTGTTTCAAAAATTGGTTAAGGGTGCCCCCACCTGGCCACAAGTCTGTTCTGTATCTGACATATTCATCACTGAGGACTGAGAGACTGCATTGAGACGGCTAGGTTTTGTTCATGTGCACACTCATTGCAGTGTATGATTTTGTTTTCATGTTAAATCAAACAATAATCAAACCTTATTTTTTAAATACAAAAATAATATTCAACATATTTTGTTTACATATATATTCTTTTCAGAAGCTTTTAATTGTCTTAAATTTCTCATTTTACTTTTTTTTTCTTTGTCTGCAATGGAAGCTCTCATCCTTTAGTACTGTAAGTTAGAAAGAAAGAAAAAATGTAGAAAGCAACAGTTGTTTTGGGCAGGCTAAAGAATGGAGAATGCTTACTGTGCTTTCATTTGACGTCCAGCTCCTGAGCCATTTTCTTTGAGCACAGGGCTATTTTGTTCATCAGTATGGAAGTCTATTAGGTGAGGCGAAATCGCACTGATGGACACTGAGCACCAGGAATCAGCTGCTCAATAAAGGCTCATAATTGCTTAGCAACAGTGTTGCAGACCTCTCATTTGAGATCAAGAGTTTACTGGACTGAAGACTTCGCTTTGGAGAAATAGAGCTTGCGCCATTAGATAAGACAGGGGAAATGGGCTGTATCTACATCCTTAGCCTCCCTCCTCTCTCTCTCTCTCTCTCTCTCTCTCTCTCTCTCTCTCTCTCTCTCTCTCTCTCTCTCTCTCTCTCTCTCTCTCTCTCTCCCTCTCTCTCAGAACAGCCCTCCACCCCCACACCTCAGCATGATGATTGTGTTACCTTTCAACTGGCTGATGTATTCAGTTCACTAGATTATTCTCTGTCATCTCAGTTAATTGAATTCTGTCCATCACATTTGGATGATTTTGCATTTGCATAAAGGTTAGAGTGGTGAAGAGTGTCAAACTTCAATTTAGACAATGTCAGTCAAATAAATATACCACTGTATCTGCCCAGGCTGGGTATTTATGGATTCTGACAGGAATTCAAATATCACTGCCTGCATTCTCATGGATGGGAACACTCATATACATGTAAATATAAATACGAAAATGACCGGGGGGGTCTGTAAAATGCGGCTTGAGCTGGCATGTGTTATGGTTTGGGTGTGTGTGTGGATAGGGAGTGATGCCATTAGTCTAGTCATCTACTCCCGTTGGCTCTCTGTAGCAGAATGAATGGGCAATGTTGTCCTGCATTTTAGACTATACCACTCAAGTATTTTAAGCCTCCAAACCACAAAGAACCACGGGGGAAACGCTGGGGCCATATTCTGGGGTCAAGACACGCTACCTGAATCATCGCCCTGTTTTTAAGTGTGGTAGGCTCTGATTTCCACATTTTTTTCCTCTCCATGTCATGCTTTTAACCAGTATTTCCTTTAGATAGTAGGAGAAAAATAAAAATAACGACAGACCTAATGATGCGAGATACTGCACTGTAAATGATAGTGAGAACAATAATATAAAAAAAACGTGTCAAGCAGCTTCACCGTCTGTAGAGAAGATCTGATGCATTACTCAATATCCAATTCATTTGTACGTCTTTACTGGCAATTTTCATATTAGCCCGCTGTTGGAGCAAGCGTCTGTTTCGATTTGGTGTGTGGTATCTGCAAGGCTACGAAACCGCAGGCACTGGCAGCAGAGCCGGAATAAGTATGTCAGTTAGTCAATAAAGAGGAGCCTGAGACGGAGGGACGATTAGAGCTCTTATCTCCTTTCATCGCTTTTGAATGCTGGCTGAATTGAAGGTCAATATCTTGTGCTTCTCCAGAGCTGAGCAGGTGTCTAGAGAGCATGAATTCACTCTGTTATGGTGCATCGCTGTGCCTCTTGGAGTAGCCAGAGCTCGCTAAAAAAAGAACCGAGGAACGGCCAAAGAGATGATCCCATGTAGAAAAAAAACTTTAACAACACTTTAACAAGCCCTTTAGCAAAACGGTAGCGAGGCTGTTTGCTCTGTCTCTGGCAGGCTCATCGTATGAGTTCCAGTCAATTGTGCGGGAAATGCAGCTTCTCTTCTGAGAGTTAAGATGATGTGTTCTCTGCTCTTTCAGTACAGGTAATTGAGAGAAAAAGACAAGTGAGAGACAGTGAGGTGGTATAGATGAAGCAGACTCAATCGTCTGCGAGCTTGCTTAGAGCCGAGATGGAGAAGAATTTGCTGGCAGTCGCTAAATTAAAGCCTGCTAATGCAAAGGCTCCGGGCACAAAGGCAATGGCATTCCATTCTCAATGGACCATCTGTTTGGAGACATTTTCAAGGCTGTGCGTTATTGATTACATCGCCTTTTCTCGCGTAAACACACCATGACAACAGGCCAGGAAGGCCGTGGAATCCGAGGCATATTCAGCTGCGGTTATTTTTGCACATTTCTATTCTGTACTCAACTATTAAAATGTGAGCGCAGACCCCTTCTGCTCTCGAATGTCACAATGGATGGAAGTATTTGATGGACGAAGGCAAATATTCCTGGTGCAGAGGACCTCTTTCGGACTGTTTGTGGAAGAGCTTAGAGGCCTTTTCAAATGGAAAAGCCACACAACCCACTGGATCAGCCCAGGGACACTTGAGTGGTGGCACAAGAGTGTTTGTGTGTGGAGTTCATGTGGAGTTTGGGTTTGGCTCGAGGGTCTTGTACCCCGTGAGTGTCCTCTCGTCTAGAAGACGACACTCTTAGATGTTGCTGTGGATAGGCTTTTGCTTTTATCACAGAAAAATAACAGACAAACAACGGAACAATAGACGTAGTCCTTTTGTGAATATGTACCAAACGGTTTGGGAAAATTATATATAATATATATTCAGTTGGTAAGGGACAATTCTTTCAATATTTTTTATTATTATTCTAAAGCACAGAATAAAAATAGTTTACAATACATTCTTGTATTTAATTCTTGCATTTTGTAGAAATAGGTTCTGATTGGTCCATTGTGTTTCTGTTGATTTTATTTCTGAATGAAAATGAGTATCATAAGGCAGTTTTGTGGTGTCTAAACTCAAGCTAGAAATGAAGACATGCAAGATAATTCATCTCACACTTATTCTGAAGTCTGACACTGCTCACAAAATGATGGGCTCAAAGACGTAGGTCCAATTCAAAAGTTACAGAAAAATACAGTCATTCAACATCTATATGAATGCTGGCAAAATCAAATGTTTTATCTTCAACAGTAACACAACGTTGGTTTTTTCTATAGCAGCCTGATTTCTTTATCTCAACATGCAATATGAAACACACATATATCTTTTCAGTTCCTAACAAAGCTGTACTTCATCTGGTCTTTGTTACGTGAACTGCCTCTTTTTACCCCATATTCCAAATTTCAGTTATCTCAAAATGACCTTGATGAACACGGTTCTTAGAAATCAATCACATTTGTGCTTATTTTATTTATTTAATTTCCCCCTTTTTGTTCCTTTCTCTTACTCAGACTCTCTTCAGAGATTTGTCAAGCTTTGGTTAGTCACGTGTTTGTTACCAATCTGATTTTTTTTTCTTCTTCAAGAAAACACTGCGATATAATAGGATTAAAAGAAGACGTTGAGCCAACCGAGACATTTAGCAGAAATTCAGCCTTATAACTAGTATAATGCAGTGATGTTACTTACATCCAAAACATGCAGAAATTTTATTTTTGAGAGTCAGGGTTTCAAATAAAGACTATTTAATGATGCAAGTGACACCGATGCACCATTAAGTGAAAATATTTAAAATAATTAAATATTAATTATGAATACTAATGTGAGAATAATTGTCAAAGGAACAACAATATAATTTTTCTGAACATGGTTATGAACAGTATTTTTTTACAATATTATTTGTATATATATATATATAAACCATATTGACAGGCGTATGCTGTGTATACTGTAGACACAAGACAAATAATAATAAAAAACTTCTATAAAATGACCTCTATGAAATTTTTCATTTTATATCAGTTTTTTTTTTTCTTCAAATCTTTTCAAATTATAATCAGATACAATCCAGTAATGTTCAATGTAAATTATAGAATTTTACCACAACAATTACATCTGTTATACCTCGTTGTAGGGGTTTAATTGAATTGCGTTCATATAAATGCATATTTCAAAAGCAAAACAGTGATCTTATGAAAAATAATACAATTTTGAATTGGTATCATCCACAAATGTTCAAACGGTGATGCTGATATTTTAGCCTCCCGTAACTGGGGGGGGGGGGGGTAGTATGTGTGTGTGTGTGTGTGTGTGTGTGTGTGTGTGTGTGTGTGTGTGTGTGTGTGTGTGTGTGTGTGTGTGTGTGTGTGTGTGTGTGTGTGTGTGTGTGTGTGTGTGTGTGTGTGTGTGTGTGTGTGTGTGTGTGTGTGTGTGTGTGTGTGTGTGTGTGTGTGTGTGTGTGTGTGTGTGTGTGTGTGAATATATATTTGTCATATTTTTTTTTTTTTACTTGGAATTTGGAGTGGTGTATTAAAAGCAATGTGCCACAATTACATTTTAAAACAGTTAGTAAATTACAATTAACTACAGTTAAAAGTGAAAACCTGTAATTATATGATACACTTAAAAACAGACTACAAATACAGAACACAACACAAACACCTCAATCATCAAGAGACATTAATTTTGTTCAGAATATATTAAATGCTGTATTCTGTTCAGGAAGGGCAAAACCTCAACCTATACATGATCACACAAAAAACACCAGCATCTGCTTTACGGTTTTATAGCCCACAACATATGTCTCTTCTTCGATGACAAAGCTGCCAGCATCTCTCCCGCTGTTCCCTCTCCCTAGTCCAAACACACATCTTTAGATACCTGTCAGCGTTTATTATGTTGTCCTCTGTCACGCCGCAGATAAGGCCAGTTAAAGTTTAATGAAATTCAGCCTGGTTACGCAGGCCCGCCTTTCATAATTTGTCACAGCCTGTGTGCTGGAGACCCACTGCTCAGTAAACACGGCGCTTACATTACCAACCATTAGGGTCTAAACGGTGTGGTCCCGTATGTAGGGCTAGCAACACAGCACACCGCTGCCAGGGGCTGGGATTTCTCTGTTGCTCTGCATGTAAACCTGAGGGAATATTAGTTGGAAATACTTTTTACTACACACCTTTCTGTAATACTTCCTTCTGACTGGTTAATCGCTGCATTCTCTATATTTTTTAATAATAATCACTGAACTGTCTAATTGACCAGTGTCCCAGGCAAACATTTCTCTACACAGCGATGCCCAGTGAACTCAGTGGACTGTGTCTTTCTTCTCTTTTAATAACATAGTGGAATCAACATTTTATTTTTATTTTGTAATTATTAAATAGCATATAATAACAGGGATAGCATCTTTTATTATAGTACAAGACACATGATGACATTATCTATACATTACATAAGCAAAACCTTATATATATATATATATATATATATATACTTTATATATGAATATCTATTACTTTTACTAAATGCATTTTATTCTCTATTTTTCAGACAAGAAATATCTAAACACTGGACTACTGGACAAACCCCTGTAGCTTGTGCATAGCACTGAGTTGTACACAGTGTGTGCAGGTAATGTGTGTTTATGTACAATCAATAGCCATATTGATGATAAGGTCGAGCTCAAGTGAGAAAACTGAAAATGGATGCTGCTCAGATGGCCTCGGTGAGTGGTTATCTCCAGAGATTATTAAGCTCCAGGGAAAATGACTAGCTTGTCTTGGTAAAGGGCTGGGATCAGGCCTGGTGTGTCCCCTCTCAGGCGCAGGGCTTCTTATCCCTGAGTAGCCTCTGTCAATATGACAGCTGGAGCTGTCACTGGTTGGCCCTGCGGTTGTGCTAACTACTCTGTACATTAGGTTCAGTAGTTGAAACACTTCAGCACAGCTATATAGCATGATCTGGGGAAAAAGTGATTTGCCTGATAAAAATGTGTGATTGCAAATCCCCTTGATCCCCTTTACCAAATTTTTTTTTTTATAATTTATAAAATAATACAATTAATTAATAATAAATCATTTTATTGTTTTGACGGACTACAAATTGGCTATAATAATACAAATAGGTACAACCTATATAATACTCCAGTATAAATTATATATATATATATATATTTTTTTTTACACACACCATATATATATATATATATTTATACTGGTTATACTGGAGTTAACTGGGGAAAAAAGAATAATAATTGTTATCATTATTTCATTACAAAATAAAATGATAAACTGAACTAAAAAAAGATTTAAATATTACAATAGTATATTGCATGTATTATACGTATATAATAATAATGTTATATTATAATATTTCACTTAAAAGAGATTGAGTATTTAAGAAAAAATAATGTGATAATATTGTATTGCAATAATAATATTTATGGCTGCCTTAGTTTTCAAATGTTACCAAACTTTTATTTTGATGGCAAACCGCAGGGAGCCCTTAAAGATTCCGTTTTGTTGATAAGAGCATCTCATTACAATTATGGGAAGATGTTGACATTTTTGGAGCATTTTGTGTTCACAAAAAGTCTGTGCCAGGCTATAAAACATGCAGTGCATATTGCAGCCTTTGCGATTTGATAATTGAACTAAACCATATCACGTTTTTGGTTTTATTTTCGATTAATTGTGCAGCTGTATCACAGTTAGAAGACCATGGTGAGTGCCACTGATCAGAATTTGCAATATTTGTTTACAGTAAATTATTAAGTATACATCAATTAGTCAATTTTTTCTGTTTTTTTTTAACAAATCTAGTTCCAAAACAATAGGTCCTCTTGCCGGCATGACCCAGCTAAACAAATATGGAAGCTACGCAATAACAAACACTTATTACCATGGGACAAGCATCTTTTCTTTCACACATGCACAGCCAGACATAACAAATAAGTATAATAATAATAAAAGCTAAAACCCGTATGCCACGAGAATAAACAAAATCAGCATTAAGGAGTTTCTCCCTGTCTGGTTCGTCCAAAGCCTTACAAATACAGACTCACTCGAAGCTTTGAGAGAAAATTGTCTTTCTTTCTCACACTTGCTCTCACACGAGGGACAGGAGCCACACACATACACTCGCACACCCAAAAGTGAGCTGCACGGCAGGCTGTAATCAGTGGCTCTATGACAGTGGGGGGAGGCAGGCTGGTGGGGGAGACAGAGGGACAGGAGTGATAACAGATTGAGCGACTCTGATAAACTCTCCTTTAATGGCTCTGCCTGTCCCCCCCTCGCCTCTTTTTTTCTCCAGCACCTATTTAGTGGAGTCTTTCACTGCTGCAGGGATTAGGCTGCTGGATAAGGGCAAGTAAACATGGGCTGCTTCTCTGAGCAAGCAATGGAGAGACAGAGACGGGGAGAGATAGAGAGAGGGGAAGAAAGGGAGGAGAGGAGAGGGAGAGGGAGGGAAAGTGAGAATGCTAGAAAGAACGAGAGTTTGGTGAGAGGGAAAGAAGCAGAGCAGGAGAGGAGGAAGAGGATTTTCTAGTGGATGAAATCAGTCACGGCAAAAGAGAGCACAACTTTGTGAAAATTGAGTTTGGAATTTTGACCCAACTAATGTTTTCTGCAGAAATCAGTTTGTTACATGATAATTGTTTTTCTTTTTTTATTTATTTTTTCCATTTGTTTGGTGTATTTTGAGCTATTCAGATTTATTGCCATATCTCCATTGGGAATAGTTAATGCAATTCCCGGTGGTGTCAAAAAGGAACCTAATTCTGTGTGTTTAGCACTGGGGCACGACACACAAAGTCGCATGCAGACAGCAATGCAAACATGGATTACTGTGATGTCTTAATCACGGTGTGGCAGGCAGGCAGACAGTCAGGTCATGTCGTCTTTCCTGGTTCCTAGAAAAGCATTTCGAGTACAGGATACACTGATGACACTTTTGAAGGGGTGAGATAAAGATAGCAAACTAATGGCAACTGCTTGAATAATTTTGTAAGGAGGAAGACAACACTAGGAAGTCAGTTTTTGATTGTTGATTGGACAAGCAAAAAAACAAATTACAAAAAAAATTTTAAGCTTAAACAATAATCAAATAACTTAATCTTTTTTATTTATTTTTTCCATTTTTTTTTTTTTTTCTTTTATTTTCTGTATTTAATATTGGTATTAATTTTCTGTGTTTTTGTTTTGTACACAAAGCATGCAGCAATACAGTACTAAATTAAAATTTAAGACTCAGGTCATGTCACTTTCCAGCCCAACCATTTCGAGTACAGGATACACTGATGACACTTTTGAAGGGGTGAGATAAAGATAGCAAACTAATGGCAACTGCTTGAATAATTTTGTAATTAAAGACAACACTATTACCCTTATTGCATTTTATAGTCACAGTAGTAACCAGACAAAAAAACAAACTTTGATTGTTGATTATGGAATTACAGTGGAATAAATTGCAAAGTTATTAAAATGTACAGAATTAAGCAGGTCCTGAATGGCTGTACTATAAATGGCTTTGAACTGGGCTAATCATGATATCTATTAGTTAAGCTTTTAATCAGCCACCTGTCTAATTGCATAATCAAATCAGCAACCTCTCTAAAAGAAGGTGATGCGTTGATAGCAGTCTGGTGCTCTTTCTAAATCTTCCCTTTCCAAAGGTGAATGCAAACCAAAAATGCATCATCTGAGGCCCGTCAAGCAAGCCACATGCTGGTCTGCAAATCACAACACATCCACACATGTGTTTACATCAGCAACTGTATCTTTAGAGCAAAGTGGTAATGGCATGTTGTTAATATGATTTATCTGTTAGGCTAATAATATCTGATATTAGAATACACACTTATTTATTATCAAATAAATAAATTCTGGTTAAACCTAAAGATTTAATAATTGTTTCTATTTTGTCTGCTTTAGTTTTTATGTACGAGCAGGTGCATTCATCTTTTGTTTACATTTATTATCATAATCGTAAACATACTGGTTTGTAACTTGAATAGTTTTACTATTTACTGTGCTCACTGTTATTGTTATTTACCTGTAGCTGCTAATACATTGCAAGTTGCACATTGGCTTGCTTCCGTGTTGCATAACTTAATTTATGTAATTATTGCATTAGTACAGTCCACCACTACAATGAAATATATAAAGTGTATGTAACAAAAATCATACATTATACATATAAACATACAAAGAAAAAATATTTAGGGAGTCAGTGTTGTGGGATAAAAATGAAGAACAGATTTTTGGACTAGGAATGCACTTGATGATGCTGTATACTGATGACTGTATTGTGCTTCCAATACGATATTCAGGATTTGTCTCTCTGTGAACACAGTGCGGCATCAAGCTGCAATCAGACCTCTTTAGCTGAGTCTGATTGTGGTCAGCTGCCATGAGTAGGCCTTAAACAAACACCTTGTGTGCTGTCATTGTTGGCCTGTGCGTTTCAGCACGAGGCTGGGCCACCACAGCCAAGTGTTTCAATTCCTGAAGAGCTTCCAGAAGAAATTAGTATGTAATGACCGCACTCTGCAAGAAGAAAGGACCATTATGGCTCTCGCTGACTGTACTTGGCTTTCATTTGCAAGCTAAATGGATGCGCGCGAAGGTGAGAGTTCACTAGCCATTCAAGTATTTGGCTTTAACAGGCTCCAGCACTCTTGCTTTAATTCAAGCAGAAGGACAAGTATGAATAATCACTCTAGATAAGACTCATCAAAACACGGTTCCAGCGCCTGCCTGCCTTTTTTTAAACCCCCGAGCCTCTTTAAACCCCGAGTCTCCCTCCTCCGCGTCCAAATGGACAGTGAAGCCCGGTGAAAAAATGCACTTCACGTTGTGTCTTTTAATTTATGATTTGCTTGCCATTTGTTGTTGTTAACAGAACCCAGTATAATTTTGATGGACCTTTCTGAATATTGAAGTTTAGCTGTTGTTGTGCAGTGATTGTGGTAGAAAATGCAATAGCCACTATAAATGTAATTCAGCTAAAATAGTAAGCGATCGTCAACTGATGCTAATACACGAGCGGCGTTGCCCCCTCCTCCATCAGACAGCCCACTCTCCCTGTAGCATATATAGCCCTCATAAAGGATGTGTGTGTGGCCAATTTGAAGAGAATGACTGTGTAAGAGATGTCTCTTTGTTAGCCCGTAATAACCAAGGACGGAATGTTTTATTTAGATACATGAGGGTGCACAGCCAAAAGCGCTAATTCGTGGCCCCGAGGGTGTTCATTTCACGTAATGTATGCACAGGCTAATTTATAACACTGTGACTAATTTCCATTTCTTGTGCTTGGAGTTGCCTTGCTAATTATGGGATTTTTTTTCTTTGGTCATTTTTTTTCGACTCTTCTTTCATAATTACAGCTCAGCATTCAGGGAAGGAACTGTTGCAAATGAGATAGGCCTCACTATGTTGGGTGACTGATGCACTCCTGTGTCCAGGTGAGCCCAAATCCCTGACAAGACCCGCCGTTTCACCCCCATCTGCTCCAGTCGCCGCTCTTGCCGCACATCTTTGATGTGAGCCGTCCTCGCCTGTGCGACTATACCTTATCCTGTTTCCCAATGATCAGATAGAACCGCCTGTAATTAGCTGGGCGACTTTAATTAGGAAAAAGTTAACTGTTACATGAAAGCTGCCAC
Organism: Ptychobarbus kaznakovi; assembly: GCA_027422405.1. Classification (NCBI taxonomy): domain Eukaryota; kingdom Metazoa; phylum Chordata; class Actinopteri; order Cypriniformes; family Cyprinidae; genus Ptychobarbus; species Ptychobarbus kaznakovi. Next base: position 3,409,517 of record CM049806.1, on the reverse strand, counting down.
ATCTGTGATCCTACTACTGCCTTGGCGTCAGGCTCCCAGGGGGTCCCCATCAAAGGGCTCCCTCCCGCTACGCAGCCCCACTCTAGCATGCTCTCCTCTGCCAAATCAGGCCTGCCGATGCCAAGTGATAGAGCCGAGCGAAGATGCAGACATGAGTTAACTGTGCAAAACAAAAACAGAAAAAAAAGAGGAGGACCGAATGCATCACTTCGGTCTTTCTTGTATCTCGTTAGGCGAGGAACACAAGGCTGACACAAAAGGATCTGAGGCCAAACAATGTCACTTAACAAGACATCACTAGCTAATCATTAGCAATTTGCCAGGGCATAATTTGTTCCTCCCCTCACATAATAGGTATCTTGGGATGTTGTGAACGGCCTTCCGCTTGTTTCGCTGTTTATGTTTCTTGGCAAACTTGCCGCCTATGGCGATGAGCAGGACGGTTGCTGTTGTGATTTTGTTTCACAGTTCCAGTATGTAAGACCTCCTTTAATTAACTCCCAGGCTCATCCTCTTTCATTTAGGTATCTCTTTTACTTGAGACAACAAGCGACCGTCAGGCACGTCACTTGAAAGCGCAAAATGCTCACCGAAGGAAGATTAAAAGCACCGAAAACTTAGGGATGTCTGCTATTACGATTTCAGACATGGACAGCATTTTTGTTTTTGAAACCTATCACCCCTTGGGAGGAATTACAGAGGCTGCGAGATGCCACGTGCCCTTTTTCTTTTTCTTTCCAAGTCTGCTTCGTTCTCTCTGCCCTCGTCTCCCTCTCTCCCAGCCATTTTCAAGAACAGCTGCATTCTGCTATAGTCGTGTTAAATATGCTTAAATGGCTTGACGTGTATCACTGCCATTAATCACAAAGAGAAAGGCTTTTAATTTCATTGTGCTTGCATCCTGTTTTCCCCACAGATGGTACAGACAGGGCTCTAGAAACCAGCTCGTGCTCTGTCTGCCTGTCCCATCGCTTCCTATTCTGTGGGCCTTTTGTCATCAGCAGACATTGAGCTGCCATTTATATTCAACGGACACGTGCGCAGAGGAAAAAGGCATGCCAGCTCATAACAACAATAACATGATGCGAAGACACAAATACATCACACGTCTTGACAAGTGCGCTTCAGATGTCAATCACTCTGAGAGGAGCTCAGGGCTTTACTCCTAACTTGCCATTAGCATTGCTTAGCATGCTAATTAAGCCTTGCACGCAATCTAAGATGCCACCCCATGTATTTTTGTTTTCAGCGGGGAACATTTAAGCCTTCAGTTTTAGCCGTCCAAGGCCGCAAAATCCAAGAGTTGTCTTCAGAAATGCAACTTTAATAAATTAATAAACTGTAGTGGTACTACATTATATCAGCAATCCAGTCAATTTCAGACCAATTGAAATGTTCTACCGTCTACTCATCCGAGCTCAAACCTGCATTAATTTGTCAAGCTTAACAACGGTAGCATAAATTGCTAAGTCCTTCATTGTTGAGTGTGCTAAATGTACAGACATGCACCGTGTAGCACTGACATAGCGCCTCTCCGCTGGCACAGTGAATGAGGAGATTGTGAAATCGATTTCCACATTGTATTTCACACCCTTTCATCAGGCATGGTTCCACTGCCTGGAAAGCTCACAATTTCAAAAGCACTTAACATACTCTAGCCCTTTTGTTCAAGCGGCACACTACTTCTGTTGAGACATCAGTGCGAATAAAACCAAATATCAGCGTGGCTGTGACTTGAACTGAAGAACAACCAAATTAGTCCTAGTTAATGTATCTTCATTACTGTTTGTCTTCCCTCAGCACCAAAAGAATCTGACGCCCTAATGATTGCACGGTATTAAAGCGACAGCTTCTTCTGTCACTTTGAATGTGAGACGCAAAAGCAGATTATTACAGAGATTTCTTACATTCCCTGCTGTGAACACCAGAATGACACTTAAAATATAATGATGTTTATAACCACGCTTATTAGCACGGCTGTGTCTCTTCCGCAGAAATAATACTCCTCTTCATGGGAGCCAAACAGATTTAAAATTGTAGCAGAAGAGAAGCAGGCAGTTATTTTGAGAAAAAAATATTGAACACAGAGAACTGTCTGTCTGTTTGGTCCTGATTAGAATGCATGCTTTAGAAAAGACCACGTACAGTTAGAGAGGAGAATGATGCGTTTCAGTTTTCACATTGTGGTAAGTGTGAATGTATCATCATCATGTTTCCATTTGTAATACAGCTTTAAATCATATTGACACCTTTAAAACAACGGTGTTCGCTTATTTTTATGTCAAGGTGGGATGCAGAAACCGGATAGGAAGACACAGGTCGTAGTTAATGTGTATTTTTCTATTACAACTGCACCTCTACTTAAATACAGAGCAGAAATTGTTACCATGGTTCATCAGAATAAGCAGTGACAGGACAGAAAGTGCATGCATAATAATGATAATAATAAGTTTTAATTTGATACTGAATGCAACACACTGTCATCTTATGATAAGAAACTAAAACACTGCTCGTAATAGTCTCTACATGACCTGGAAAAATTCCTGAGAGAACTCACCTTGTTTTCTCAAATTTTCTAAACTGAACCAAAACTGGATTTGTATAAGGGACCGGTGTTAAAGTGTTGACAGCAATTAATAATGGAGGAGACATTGCTGTAGTACTGTTTGTGCAAAAACAATACCACTAGGTTAATCTCTTTCAACAAGTGCTACAACAATCTTCTAAAAGAAAAGAAAAGAAGAAAAAAAATGTAATCTACAGGTACATCTCAAAAAATTAGAATATGTTGAAAAAGTTCATTTTTTCTTGTAACTTATTTCAAAAAGTAAAACTTTCATATATTTTAGATTCATTACATGTAAAGTAAAACACTTCAAACGTTTTTTATTTTATTTTAGCTTACAGCTAATGAAAGTCACAAATCAGTGTCTCCAAATATTAGAATATTTACATTTGAGTTTCAATAAATGACCATCTATACAGTATAAATTGTGGGTATATCTTGTTTTTTGAAACCACAATAATGGGGAACTCTGCTGATTTGGCAATGGTCCTGAAGACGATCATTGACACCCTCCACAAAGAGGGTAAGTCACAGAGGGTTATTACTGAAAGGGGTGGCTGTTCAAGGAGTGCTGTATCAAAGCATATTAAATGCAAAGTTGACTGGAAGGAAGAAATTGGGTAGGAAAATGTGCACAAGCAACAGGGATGACCGCAAGCTTGAGAATACTGTCAAGCAAAGCCGATGCAAACACTTGGGAGAGCTTCACAAGGAGTGAACTGAAGCTGGAGTCAGTGCATCAAGAGTCACCACACTCAGACATCTTCAGGAAAAGGGCTACCAAGCCACGTCTGAAACAGAAACATCGTCAGAAGCAGAAAAAGAACTGGACTGTTGCTCAGTGGTCCAAAGTCCTCTTTTCAGATGAAAGTAAATTTTGCATTTCATTTGGAAATCAAGGTCCCATAGTCTGGAGGAAGAGTCGAAAGGCACAGAATCCATGTTGCTTGAAGTCCAGTGTGAAGTTTCCACAGTCTGTGATGATTTGGGGTGCAATGTCATCTGCTGGTGTTGGTCCATTGTGTTTTTTGAAAACCAACGTCACTGCACCCGTTTACCAAGAAATTTTGGAGCACTTCATGCTTCCTTCTGCTGAGCAGCTTTTTAAAGATGCTGATTTCATTTTCCAGCAGGATTTGTCACCTGCCCACACTGCCAAAAGCACCAAAAGTTGGTCAAATGACCATGATGTTGGTGTGCTTGACTGGCCAGCAAAACTCACCAGACCTGAACCCCATAGAGAATCTATTGGGTATTGTCAAGAGGAAGATGAGAGACACCAGACCCAACAATGCAGATGACCTGTAGGCCGCTATCAAAGCAACCTGGGCTTCCATTACACCTGAGCAGTGCCACAGGCTGATCGCCTCCATGCCACGCCGCATTGATGCAGTAATTCATGCAAAAGGAGGCCCAACCAAGTATTGAGTGCATAGAAATGAACATACTTTTCATCTCTGTTTAAAATATCCTTTTTTGTTGATCTTATATAATATTCTATTTTTTGGGTTTTCATTATCTGTAAGCCATAATCTTTAAAATTTCAAGAAATAAAGACTTGAAATATTTCACTCTGTGTAATGAATCTATATAATATATAGTTTTCACTTTCTGAAATGAGTGACAAAAAATATTGACCTTTTTCAAGATATTCAATTTTTTTTTTAGATGTACCTGTACTTCCCTTCAAAGTGCATAGTCACAACAGTTATTTGTGGCAGGGTGTACAGTAGACATTTGGTAGTACCTAAATTATTCTTTGTCGACACAGACATAAGAAAGTACTGATTGTGCTGTCAGTGTTAAACCGACAGCAGAGGGAAGCAGTCATTTATCGAATAACACAGTTTCCATGTGAGTGATCAATGCCTAATGAAGAGAGGCGAAATGATGGCACAGCAAAGTACTGCTCCTTTACCAAAAACAAAACCTTTTTCAGTGAGACTTGTTCTTGCTTTGTCCATAATACTGTCAGATAAAATAATTAAAGAATAAACAATAGCCTTTGTCATGCCATACCTCTATAGTCACATTGTAGTTTGTTTAATACTGCGTGATAGGGACCATTTTGGGTTTCTAATGGTTAAAAGTAATGAATTGGTTAAACTGAGGACATTTATTATGTTTCAAATTTGGTCCTCTTTGTTTCAGTTTCAGACACTTAGAGGTGTCAATCACAAGAGTCCATCCTTTTCCCCATCTTTCTTTTAAGCGTTAATCTGTGCAAAATGACAGAAGGCATTTTTAAACAGCTTAAATTGTTAAAGAGGCACAGAACATTGTTAAGTGGTTCAGATACAGCTGTTAATAGAGAGCCGGGTAGTGAATAGACAGGCACCTCTTTCAGCACTCTCCAGAACATTTAGTTTAACTCTCAATGTACTTCTGCGTATGTCTCTTAGGTCAATTTATCTCTGCTCTGCTTTCTTGATAGGACTGAATAATACAGAGAGAGAGGGCACTGGCACATACCTGGAGTGACCTCTGTTTGCTTCATATCTCCAAGTGCTGGAACTAGTTATTTTCTTCAGATTGAGCATAATGGAAGAATTTGCCGTGGTTTTGTTGCTGTTGGGCTAAAGCTGATGTCACTGTAAATTGGATGTGCTCATAAATAGATTGGTACAAAGGGAGCATTTGAAGACTGGTGACCATGCGAGGTCTGACTGAGGTGCCTCCTACACAAGCGCATATAGATTTGCTCTACCTGACTGCTGCAATTCACCTATTAGTGAGCAGGCTTTTCAGTGCTTTAGACTGACTGAATGCAGTATTGTTAAAATAAGTATATGTACTGGACATTAGATCACTAACGTTACACAGAATACAGCTTTGATGCCACTGCAGCATTCTAAAGCTGCAAAAAAAAATCTGGCGTGTGGTGAAAACCATATCATCATCAAAAAAACGTTATCGTGATTTTATAGAGATCAGCGAAAATAATCACTGGCTGTATCTAAATGCTTGCATTTCACAGTCGATCGAAGTGATGAAAACTTGTCTACCTCAATCCTGTCTTTTGAAATCATGAATAGGGAATAAAATTGAAATAGGACTCATATCGGAATCTGTCTTAACTAAGTCTATGGATTCATGCATTTTGACAGGGCATTTCAATTGCACTGTCTGAAAGAGATGTTGAAGGACAAAAAAAGACAGGAAACTTTGACAAATATCATTCTTAACATTCAAATGGCCTCTATTGTCATTACGGGACGGTGAGATTAAGTTCACCTCATCAGACATGAGTATGACAGGTGACTCAATAGGTTGATGCCAAGCCGCCAGCAGAGGAGATTAGCAGGGCACTGATATCATTATTTGCAGCTATCGGGGATTCAGCAGGGAGGCAATTGTAATTTCTAGGCTTATTAGTCCACACTCTGTGCAGGAGAAAAGCCTGGTGATAAAGCTTGCCGCTGACAGCCCAGCATTTCGCCACCAAGTGCTGTCACCGTGACACTTACCAAATGCCAGCAAGCTAGCAGCCTTGTAATCCTGCCTAATAGAGGTTAAAACAGACCACTGAGAGGTGCTCGTTGATGATCAAAACAAATGGCACTATTTGAATTTGGATCTTGCGGATGGTTCAGGGACGAGGGAACAGGTTTGCTTGATGACTTGTGTCACAAACGCACACGAATCCTTCCTGTCAAAAAGCAATCATCAATCATTAATATTCCATTCACTTGTCAAACATTCATTTTAAATTAATTGCTCACCCATACATTGCATTCTGTTTATCACACAGTTTGTTTCTGTCTTAAACTTGTCAGCTTTGATGAAGTCTCTTGCAAAAGCTGCTTCCAATGCTATCCTGTTCTGACATCTGTCTCTCAAACGGCGTCTTGTGCCCACAGTGGCCCTGAGGGGCCTTCTGTCGGTGCGGTTCTAAGCCTAGAGCTCTTTGGCAAGTCTAATTAATATTCCTCGCTGCTTCTTCGTTAAGCTCATTAATGTTTGTGCATGTCCGTTACTTTCGCGCGATGTAAACAAGCCTGGAAATGAAGGCCCTTTTGGAGACTGCAACAGTCACCACCTCCGTGAAACAACTTCAGAGCGACGAGACTCAGATGAACGATGAGAGAGGAAGAGGCACCTGAATCCTCCGTTGGCCAGATTTGCAAATCTAAATGCAGGCATGAATTGAAATGTTGTCCTGGAGGAACGGAGATGTGTGTGACTGTATTTGGCTGCCAGTGCCCCTCATTACTCTTCATTTGTAGATCAAACAACAGCTTAGCGTCTCACCGTCTCTGACAGCTTAATCTGGCTCTATCGGGAGACGAGGAAAAGCGACAATGGTATTTGTACTGTATGTTTTAGAGGCATTTCGCAATTATTTTGTACATGCGTGTTTTACGATAACTATCACATATCAGGGGCATGTGGTTGTCGTTTTATTAGTTGATGGAAACAATTCCACGACTGAGGGTGGAACAAAAATGACATTCATCGAGATCCCCTGAGAGCTATGGATTTGATTTCATCCTCAGGTACTGACATTTCAGAGTAATATCCTATGCGGTCCGGCAAGACGGAAGTGCTCCATACAGCCATAGAAGACCGAATGTGGACACTGTGACAACAGAAGTAATCTCACAGAAATTAGAAATGTCGCCTTTTAAAAGGCCTTTCATATTCCCTCTATTGTGAAGTGTATGGAAGACCCGACTAGCACCTATGAAAGGTTAATTATATTTCACAGTGAAGAAAACCGTGTCAGGGCTTCTTTATTTCCCTCATACTGGATTTAGCTCTATTTGTTCATTTATGCTTCATTCCATCTGCCCGGCCATTGTTTTTAGAAAACTTTTTCTGTGTGCATATGCATAAAGTGTCTGACGCGTTTGACCGTAACTTAGAGCAAAATAGCGGACTGGAGAGATGAGGATTGTGCGAGAGACGGGATGTTTCAATGTGGGCGTATTGGCTGAAATCCTGAAATCTACCTTGGTTTGCCTCGACTGCTGCAATTATCATTAAGCCCCCTATATAAGCTTTCCTCTCAGACAGGGCTGAAAGCGCTGCGAGACCCACATATAATATTAGATTAAATGGGCCCCCCAAAAAATCAATACACAATGCAAATGAAAAGCAGCACAAGTAGCCACTCAGTATGCATATTTTCTGTCAAGTACACTCTCTGACCTGCTGCAGTGCGCTTGCCAGCAAACTCGGCTCTCTGGAAAATAACAGCTGATGTATTGTAACACCGCTCCTACTTGCTCCCTTCCCGCTATATCTACGGTACAATAAACCAGCTATGAGCAACCAATGTATTGAACAGATGCTGGCACAGATTAAATCACTGATTGCATGTAGAGATAATGTTTACTTCCTTCCGCTGCAAACATAGCTGTAATGAACAGCTCCAAGTGTGAGGCACTTGTTTTGTGTCAGGGATGTACAAGGATACAACGGCGCAAAAGGAGGCAATTATGTGTGGGGCATGTGTTGGGTGAGCCCACGCTTCTCTCCTCTGCTTTGTGTCCATTGTGTGTGGAATTACCACTGGACGTAAACACGAGGGGAAGAACACTCAGAGTGGAGCACAAGATACAGGGCGACTACAGTGCAAACAGATAAGTGCTCATCGCGTAAGTCCAACCAGCAGGTCAGAGTCAATATTACCTGTCAGTTTTGAAGATTCTCAGTTTGCATCCCAACTAGTTGGCACTTTATTAAGCAAGTTTTTCATCAGGTTGAAGTGTTGCCGCAAAAATTAACCTGACTCTCATCATTTGCATTTTCCATTTCTGTTACTCTGTACAAGAGCACACGTTTATTCATGGTTTGTTTGTTTGCCATGTATTTTTTATAGAGTGGCTAGCATTACAAATAGAAAGATCTATCTATCACATTTGTAATAAAATAAGAAATTAGTTTTAAATGGTGCCAAAGAAAATAATGGAACCATTTTTTTTGTAAAGAACAATAAAATAAAACTAAATTTATATTTCTGTATTGTGTAGGTTTAGGTGAGTTTGTCTCATCTATCATTTTCATTTGTTACTTTATTTTGTACCTTCCGTGCTTTTCTTTTCCTCCTGTTTCTTGTCACACGCCTCAGCAGAGAGCGTTTGAATGTATTGTCAGTTATGGTGTGAACTCATTATTGAAAAGGTCAGGTGTATACATAAATGTATAACACTGTGTTTAGTATCCCAGACTTCTACTGGCAGCCTCTGGGGAAACACAAAGCAGACCTAAACACACAACAGCCTTAAAGGAGCTGTCAATCATCCAAACTCGCCATCCCAAACCTCTTTTGTAATTGGAAGGAATAGTGTTGCGGAATCTGGGGAAAAAGGATAATTGACTGTGATGGTTTGCGTAATGATATCTTCGGCATAAAGGGACATAGGTCCTGATGTTCGTGGAATGTGGAAATAGTTTGGTGGACACCCAAAATTAAGAGGTGATGTGTGGTTGACTGAGTATCTCCTAAATATGTTTTTGACTTGCCTCTTAATGTAAAGGTTTTATTGAGAAATGCGAAGAATGTATTGCTGAACTGTGCGTTTACAGTCTACATGAGATCAATTAAACTGAGAACTATGAGCATCATGCATGCAGCTCACCCTTGTAGAAGTGTGTTAACCCAGTGGTCCCAGCATAGAGCTGCTTTTCTTCTGTCGTGGCATTGTCCATTCACACCCCCTTGGCTCTTAAAGAGTCATATCCTGCCCTGTTTGGCTAAAGAAGACTTTCTGTCTGTATGGACCCTGTAACCCCCCCTCCTTGTCCGTCACAATGGGAGACTTTAAGCTTCGACGCTGGTGATGGGGCAACAGGACGGACCACCAGCACACTTGGCCACCGCATGTCCCATAATCGGAGAGCAAAACAAAAGCACATTGAGGCCTCCCAGCCTCTCCGTTCTTTTGTGAGACGACCCTAAGGTACTAACACTCACAAGGCACCACAGAACCACTTCCTGTGCCTCGACCGGCAAGACATTTATCACCCGAGCCATCAATAACACATCCGTTAGAGCTGGAGATGGATGTCTAATGAGATGACTTTGTAGATGCTTGGTAATTGGTGGTCCTTTTTTTGAGTCCAGTTTTTATACAATGGGTCCTGTTATTGCCAGTTTTTTACTTTTTCTTTTGTCCCTCTGTCTGCCTCTGTAATATGTGAGAATTGGTGGGGGAGCTTCACTGTCCCATTGGCAGATATCAGGAGAGCTCTGTCTTCACCCTGCCTGCTGCAGCTTCACCCTTTGTTGGGCAGCTCTAATAGGATTAAAATGGGTGTCCAGGTCTATCAGGGAAAGCTCCACACCAGCCGTAAATGGACGCATCTCTTGGGGGACATGTCATTGTTGTGTATCGTCCAGCCATAATGTTTAGGGTAAACTCTTGGTGTCCTGGTGTGGAGGGGCAGAGAGAAGGCATTGCCTGAGGTCAAGCCAAGGGAAAATCCCAGGATTATGGTAACACTCATTACAATGCACACAAAGGCAATGGGACCAGAGAAAGCACAAATAGGGCGCTTAAGTCAAACAGTGTGGGCCAAAGGATTCTGTCCTCAACCCTGACATTGATTAGGTTTTGTCCCAGCTAGAACCTGTCTCCACAGTGTGTACAGTGAGTGCAAGATGCAAGTTTATCACTGAATATGCAATTAATTATTCGGTCATACTTTCTCACTATTAACTACAATTTTTGCTGTCATAAACTCCTAAATTGCTTCTTATTTATAGTTGGTAAGGTAGATGTTAAGTCTAGATATGGAGTAGGATTAAGGGATCTAAAATATGCAGAATAAGGAATTAATAAGTGCTTTAAAAGTACTAATACACCGCTAATATGCTAGCAATATATAGTAGTGGTTCTTAAAATAAAGTGTTACCAGTTATATAACTAAATAACTTGAAGTTACATAGTCACAAAATCCGGGCAGTTATATGAGTGCATATCTGTGTGAAGCGCAGGGGGTCTATATATAATATTGTGCTGACAATTTGAGGACATTTATGTCTTCACATAGGCTGTCCAAATCAAAACAAATCCGTTTTTGTTAAAGTACTGGTTGTGTTGATATGTATTTTAGTGGCCAAAAGTTATATTCACACCAACCTGCTATTGAGACAACAATGAGAACAATTTGCATACAGATGAGACTGTACAGAATCTGCATATTTCATTGCTAGTCCAACAGTAACTGAGTTTGGCAAATGCCCAATGTCAGAGAAACCTAGCAGGCCACTACATTCTGACCTGCAAAGCTGCAAATGTACTGGGGCTGGCACAGAGTGATGTTTGTGTTGGTTTCAATGGGCCTCTTGAGACTACCTCCTGTGGAAAATGTGACTTCACATGTTGCATATGAATATGATAACAGCAAATCAAAACATAGGATGTTTTTTGTTCTTCGAAACTAGGGAAGTTTGTTAAGCATTAAGAATGCCACTATTTAGCACATATCCATAAATGTCATACAATATCTATCTAATAGAGTACTATTTAGGCAAGTTCCACTTTTCAAATGCATCACTATATAAAGTCTGCACTTGAGCTTTTGAAAAGTGTTGTAAATAAACAAATCTGTATTGTCAGTGACTTTCCTTAAATAACAAATCGTTATCACTTACCAACATCCTCTCTTAAGGACGCATTATTCTAGCAACTTTCATCCTGTACAATCCAAATGTCATTCTGGTGCCTTTGTTCGTACATCACCTATTTATTTATTTATTTATGTATTTATTTACAATTATTGCATATGCTTTTGTCTGACTGTTAAACTGCAGTGCAGTGGTTAAGGGTATAAGTGAGGTTAGAGCCATACTATACTATACTATACTTATACTAATTTATGACTATGCATTTCTTATTTATAGTCATATTTGTAAATATTTATGCTTATATAATTCATTTAAATATAATAAAACATACTTTAAGAGGTCGCAAGTTGAGAATGTCACATATGTTGGTGGTGCAGCATAGCATTGGAAATGCATAAGCTATAGCTGTAATGCCAATTAAACAATGCATGTAGCTTACTCTTCTTGCATGCTGTATATTTCTTACTTTAGAAAGAAAGTGCTGTATCCAGCATCCTTCCTAGTGCTACAGAGATTTGTTTATTTGTGTTATCCGGATTAGATCATAAAATTGTTAAAGTATTCTCAAATTGCTTTTTCGAGAATGGCAGGATGCTGAAAATGTACATAAACGGAGTGCGAAGGGAAGAAAATCTTATTTTACCCTGGGTCTGATAGGCAGGCAGGCCACATTTCCATAGCTTTAAATAATGTCAATCTGGACAGTCCCCGGATTGAAGCCCAGGCGCCGCAAGGCACAATTTTGCCTTTGCCTACAGTCTGATAATTTTCAGAGCTACTGGCAACTTGGGAATTTCTGCCTGTCTTATCACTTGGGCTCAGCGAACTTCACTGCAGCTAATCGTAGCCGGGATCACTCACTCAGGGATTGCGCGATCATGTTTTTCCCCTCGCCTGTGACAGCTGTCCCCTGCCCGCATTAGCAATGCAGATGAGCCTTCCTAATAGGTTAATGCGGAACACCCGAAAATGAGGTTTAATCCCCCAGTGAAATAATCGAACACTGGCAAATTCCTTGATGTGGAGAGATAGAGTCATCGGCTGTGACTCAATTAGGCCTCACGCAGTTCAGAGCCGAGGTACCTTGTGCCCTGTGTCCCTAAACGGCGTGCGGTGCACTGATGGCAAGGTAGGCATTGGATGAGACCTGCCGAGCCGAAGCTGCAGGGACACCGAGGGCAGTCATAATGCCCACCTGACAAACCTCATCCCTTTATTCATTCCCCTTTTACTCGGCCCACCGCTGATGTCAACACACACACACAGGCGAATGAAATGAATAAACACGTAGCCGCGGAACCTGCAGAGCAGCGATAAGTCAGGCACTGTGCGCGGGCTCTGCCACAGCAGCGCTGTTTTCAGCCTAATTGGAACTAAGTAGCAGACGCATGTGGGAGCAAATATATGGCTATATTCATATGCACGTTCCCCTATTTGGACACGGCGTCTATTTAAATATAAATTGAACTGGGGTTGCTCAAACTCAATCCAACTGATCAGGCTAATGTCAAACCCAGTCTTGCATTAGATATAGTGGTTATTATAGCCTCCGTTTTTATTTAACAAATAACTGCATGCTGGCCGTGCTCTGTCGTCGTCCAAATAAAGCAATTGTGTTACGCTGGTCAGTCAATTAGTGGTGAGTGGAGAGTGTCCGCGATGTAGGCTGGGACTCTCAGGCTGTTAAAGTGGTGTGTCTCCCCGTGACCACGGCCTCTCTGAGACGAGACAAAACAGTTCCACGAGTCTCTTTTCTGAGGAGACTGTCAAGAGAGGTTGCGCCTCATTTCTCAAAGCAGGTAGCGAGTAATAAAAAGTCCTCTCTTCAGCCGTCGTACATTAGCAATCCAGCGAGAAAAGTGAGAGCTTGGAAAATGAGCACTGTTGTGGAGGGGAGGGGTCCGTCAGACATCACAATTACAGCCTGTGCGTCTTGCGAAAAAAAGAAGCTGAAATCAATACAGAAACAAACTGCACAATCAGCCGGGGCTTGCTATCACGGCTGGAGTGGAATATGCAAAAACAGCAATTAAATGTGTTAGCATACACACTCTTTTCCATGATATCGGGGCATCTGTGGCATTAGTGAAGCGACTCCTTACGGATAATGGAGTCAGGAAATGAATGCGCAATCTACCTCTGTGTTTTCATCATTAGCGGGAGACAACTCCGCTAACATCGCCTAGCGATGCTGGGCGGGAAAGAGGAGAGAGAGAATTTATGTGCCCTCGCATGCCAAATTAATTCTTGTCTTGACATCTTAATTCTCAGTTCTTGTGTGTGGTCAAATCAGCCCGCGATAGAAAAGCAATCAAGCAATTATTCCTAAATTATATTTGCCCAACACACACTGATTGGTTATTCTTTTCTTATTGGCTAAGCTCATTAATTCTGAGCAGCTTGCTTGTTATGCCTGTGCCGTTACTCCTTTCCCTCTATCCCCTACCCCCTCTTTCTCTCTCGCTTGCTCGCTCGCTCATTCACCCTCTTCCCATTCTGTCTTCTGCCGTTGCCTATCTTCTGTTGCCAGCCCTGCCAATGTTTCAAGATGACACACGTTTTAGAGAAAGCCCCCCTCCCCGATCTGTGGCATTGTCTCCTCCACCAATTACCATGCCCATCTCTGATTAACTTTGATGTGGAACCTAATGAGATAAGGCCGACCGTCGAGGCAGTGGCTGATAGCTGCTCATTTATGCCTGTGTGCTGCATTGCTGAGCCACACTGGCTAATGAGAGGAGAAGGGGAGTCTTCCTCACTTCATCAGCCTCGCAGGAGTGCCACGCTATCGCTGCATTCTGAGACACTCCATATCCGTGCACATATGGCCATAAAAAGAAAGCCAAATATACTTCAAGAGTTTGGGAAGCAGGAACAGACTCTCCACTGTCTCACACACGTCATCTTTGCCTGGTTAATGGCTGCACTAGGGTTTAACGGCCATGTTAATTGCTGGAGTATTTTGGTGTGTGTGCTTACAGAAGCCTTTACCCTTATCTACAGCTCCAGCATTTAAACCTTATTGTGGCACATCTGGGCGCCCTGTAAATCCTGCCTGTACAAGAGAGAAGGAAAGGAGAGCTGTTATTGTTGTAGGCATTGTTTGTAGTCTCCCATTAGCACTGGGAAGGTCTTGGGAGCGGTACGAATATTCCACTGGCAACAATCATTATAGCTTTCTCATGCATTGACCTCTGTGACTCAAATCTTAATGATAGATTTTTATTTTACTATATATATATATATATATATATATATTAATTAATTTATTTATTTATTTATACATGCATACATAATGCCTTAAATGTTTATTTGCTGGTGTATATTTTTGTTGTAAGGTTTGCTGCTAACATTAACAATTAATGGTATTATTGAAATTAATTGTAAAAATAAATTCTATGTAAAACATTTTATCTTCATTTAGGTGCTTTTCTCAAGAATTATATGTGGCATTTTTAAAATCTTAATTAATAATAAAGCACATCATGTAATGTTTTGGTAACACTTCAAACTTTCATTTAGTAACATAACATTGGCTAACAATGAACAATACTTTTACAGCAATTTTCAATCTTAGTTAATGTTAATTTCTGCATTTACTAATGCATTTTTTAAATCAGATGTTGTCTGTTAACATTAGTTTATGGACTGTAAACTAACATGCGCAATTGAAATGTTATTAACAAAGGTTAATAAATGCATTGTAAATGTATTGTAAAAATATTTTGCTCATAGTTCATGTTGCATTAACTAATGTTAATAAATGAATAAATTAAATCAATATAAAAATGTATATTGTATACTCAGCATTATATTGCAAGGCTGTAAAAATAATAATGATAATTACAGTTGTAATATATATTGTATATTACATTTTATGTTCTTACATATATTTCATACATTTGCAGGAAAATAAACATTTCCTGAGCTTTAGAAACTTAATATTATATTTTTTGTTTAATGCATTTATTTTTTTCCAAACTTAAATTTAATTGAAAAATGTATTTAACAAAATATAAATAGCAAATTCCCTGCCGTACCACCACACACCCCATGTTGTAGTGCAGCATCCTGCTATGAAGCAAATATTTAGGCAATATTAAAAAATACTGTACTGTACAATTGTTAATTTAAAATAACAAATGATATACATATTTATTTATATTACAACCAGGACATACAGTTTAATCTTTTATCAACATTTATTAGCCAGTTGCTCTATTATTATTAGTAGTATTATTGCCTTATTTACTCATTTACTGCATTTTCTTTCAAATGTAAAGAAAAGTGCAATTCCTCTGTGCTGTGTGGCTTTTGATTTGGATTATAAATGTAAATAAAATATCTACATCTAGCAGACACTCGAGGTAAATGGGCAGAGCATGAATGCAGCTCTGTGAGCTGTGGAGAGCCCTACAGACTTTAAAGCACAGGCCCAATTAAGCTGTGCCTCATCAGCTGGAAGAGAGAGACATGCCCAGAGCTGAAGACTGAAGATAATACTGCCTTACAAAGCAGCCGCTTCTCACTCAGTGTAAAATAGAGCCAAACATCTTGATAACGCCCAGAAAAACAAGAAACCTCCAAACAGACGAGAGAAAGAAGAAAGTTACGCAAATCACTATTAATTAATGGCGTCCTTTTTGTGTTCTAATAATACATGATAACTGTCTGTGCGCATGCGTGTGTGTGTGTGTGTGTGTGTGTGTGTGTGTGTGTGTGTGTGTGTGTGTGTGTGTGTGTGTGTGTGTGTGTGTGTGTGTGTGTGTGTGTGTGTGTGTGTGTGTGTGTGTGTGTGTGTGTGTGTGTGTGTGTGTGTGTTGGGGGTTGGGGGGGGGGGGTTCTTTATCTAAATTGTAACCAATTAAGGACAAAGCAGTGCCTTCTAGCTTTCCAGAAAAGGAGTCGCGAGCATAAAAGGAAATTGACAGTCGACATTCCAATTTCATTCAAGGAGGCAATTTCCTAATGCTAATCACCATCTGCAGATGTTGTCCGCTGATATATTTCTCTACATTCATTGTTTTTCATCCCAGCGACCGTGTAAAATTTGTGACAAAGGCAGAAAGCTCAGTGCTAAGATGCTTGCACCAGGTTTGTAGAGTTCAACAAGCCAGAAATATTTCTGTCTCTCTCACTCTCTGATATATCATCAGAGCTTACTGTCTGAGCCGCTGAATGAAAGCACTCTTACTAGAGAGGTGTTAAAAAATAGCAGCTCTCTGGATGTCTTTGCACAGATATTTCAGTGTGACGAGTGGAGGCAGATGTGAGCAAATCGCTTTTACTTTTGTTGATTTTTTCCCTTGCTATTGCAGAAATGGATATTTCAGTGCTTCAGTGTTTTTAGAAAATGATTAGCCAGTTGAAAATACTATTCTTTGCATGTAATTATTTTTCTGAATTTATTATTTTTATTTAAATCGTTTAAATATAATTGCAATTAATAGTTGGCATTGGCATAATGGTTACAAAATTGTAATTGTAATGTCATTATAAAAAATGTGTATAGTATTAATAATATGTTATTATTACTATTACTCTAATAATGGTAATATTCGGCTATTACAGGCTAAGTATTATTTTTATTTAGATTGTTTAAATATAATTGCAATTAAATAAAATGTGCTTCTACTAGACATATCATTTGAAGTACTGGTTCATTTAATTATTCACTTTACATTTAATTATTTTTCTTGTAATTTTCAAATTTAGTTAATTTAAATACATTGCAATTTAATTAATTTAAAAAATCAAATGCGTTCCCACTAGACAAAAAATTCAAAGTACTGATTCATTTTTATATATTAATTTTAATAACATTGGCATAATAGTTACAAAATTGTAATTGTAATGTAATTATAAAGTTTTTGTATAGTATTAATAATATGTTATTATTACTATTACTCTAATAATGGTAATATTCGGCTATTACAGGCTCAGTATTATTTTTGGAGAATGAGGGTTAAGAGCTCTTGAACCACACACTCATGAAATCACCACTGTGAATGAAGAAACCTTTCTGAAAATATATGCCATCACCGGGATCCATTATTGACCGCTAACAACATTAAAATTACACAAGTAAAATGGAAATGCCTATTTTACATTGTTATTACATAGCAAATAATTCACCATTTACAAATAGTGAGTTTATTCTTCTACCGTGACCTTGTACATTTGTCTTAGTGTTTAGTAAAATTCTTGGGACAGAATGTGTCTAGGCTTTTGGCTGCGACGCTGAAATAATCTCTTCTTTTTCTCACTCTCCTTTCAGAATTCTATTTGTTCCTTTTACACTTTCTGTTTGGATTTTGGAGATAGCAACCACTACAGCAGTCCCAGCACTTACAATGCCAGACTCTGTTTTGAAACAATTGTGACTCGTGGCCTCTTCAAGCGTGCTAAGCGATCAAAAACAGGCCAAGACAAACAAGGCCTGCAGCTGTCCACAAAACAAAACCACAGATAAATACTCAAACATGTCCGGGCCAGCGGAAACGGCTTGGCTCTCGCCTGGCCCTGAAAGGATCCATTGTGCACCCCAAAACAGCACAATGTCACGCAGCCCTCATTTGAGAGAAATTTTTATTTACCACCTCTTTCATTCGTGGAGCGCCGTGGCGGTGGGAGCGAGAAAAAAGGAGGAAAATACCCACCCTGCTGGAACAGAGTGGAACGGCTCCAAGCTCCATCGCCGTCGCTCAGCCCGGTTTTACAACCAGACCCCTCTCATCTTTCAGCCAGAGATACTCGACGTGCCACAACAGTTTAGACGGCAGCACTGAAAAGCCTTGTTTTAATATGCAGCACGGCAATTCATTATCATTCTATTGGGTGCTACAATGATGACTGAAGAGTCTTTGACCCCCCCTCTGATTGTCAGATCAAGGTCAGTTACTAAGAAAATAAAATCTGCTTTCCTGTCTGACTGCTCCCACCTCAATCTACATCTTTCTGCTTATGAAAACTAGTTTCTGCTCTCCCCCTTTGATGGGTGTATTCACGTTCTCAATGGAGCCACTTCTAACAGAATAGACTTGTTTTTAAGCAAAATAATTGTTTTGATCTTGGAATATGAATGGCAATTTTATCTCAAGGGTGAGAGATGTGCTGAAGGATGAATTTGTCGGATTGTAGGTTAGATATACAGGAGAGGGCATGCCATAAAAAAGGATAGCGCGGTGAAGACATGGGAGACAAGGCTTGTCGTGCTGTAAATATGTCCTCTCATTCATGTGGGCAGTCCAGCAGCGGGAACACAAAGCCTAATTAAAAAGCACCCAGACGCAGCGCAGCTTTAGTGGGTGTCAATGACGATCCATTAAGAAGTCTTTACAGTGACCTGTCCCAACCCACTGTCATGTATCTCTCTAGCACACTCACACATGCATACACATCTTGCTCATGCATACGCGGTGCTCTTCCCTTCGAGCGTACTCCCAGAGCCACTGCTCCAAGACAGCAGTAGGCGCTTCTATTAGCGCCTGTGTGGCCTGCCTGCCCCTGGGGTCAGCGGTAATCCAGAGGGAGTTTTCACATTGTGTTTTGGGACATGGGGTCAAACTGTTTGAAATGAGGGGGTTTTGTTAAACATCCATTAGCCAGACCCAATGTTTTGTCTTGATTTATTGGGAGATGGAGGCACTCCGCCCCGCTACTGTGGTGACGGCAGTAAAACACAGAACAGCTCTTGGTTACCAAGGGTAGTTGAGCAAAATTATAAAACAAAACAAAAATAAATTTTAATCCTACTGATTTCCTAAATGTGTGAGAATTACAATGACAAAAATTGCCAGCTAGATTAATTAAGACAAGATTAAAATGTAATAACTCTATTTTGGAACCTTTATTTATAAGAGGATTTAGCAGTGACTTCCATTTTGGGTTCCTCAAAGAACCGTAACAGTTCTCTTTTTTTAGTGTGAAGAATATTTTAATAATCAAAGGTACATTTTTCCTCTATGAAGAACCCTTTGAGCAATTAAAAGGTTACATAGATGTGTAAGGTTTTCACTGAACTTTAGAAACCTATTATATATATATATATATATATATATATATATATTATCAGTTCTGATTCTGCCTTGTATTGTGCGTAATTACACTAATTACCCTGATTCAACAGAAGAGAATGCAGGACTCATTAAAACAATCTACTGAAAGGATTTAGACTCCACTTTACTTTATTTGACAAGTTATCCTTCGTGGGATTGTTGCTCTTGGCATCATGCGGAATGATAGAACTGTGATTTGATATCATCTTCTGGAGACTGAAGGTAAACAGGCTCTAATTATAGAGGCACTACAGCAATTCCCCTGCACAGGCTAGGAAATGTCAGCCTATTACTTCACTGTGAGTTTCAAATGCTCAAGATAATGACCAGTTACTAATTGGTGCTTATACTTTAAATCGGTTAGCATGGAATATAATTGCAGCTATTATGGAGGTAAATAATCCCTGGAAATTAGCATCTTTTAGCCAAAACACATCCTAAACAGTACTACGGGGGAGAAAGGGTCTTGGTGTTGACAGTGAGATGGTGTGATTTTTCATTAGCATAAGGTTCCCAGGGGCCGGGGGGCTGTGTGTAACATCACATGGCTGTTGAGACCCTGTATTGGACGTGAATTAATGTTCTG
The DNA here is from genome assembly GCA_027422405.1 of Ptychobarbus kaznakovi. NCBI lineage: Eukaryota > Metazoa > Chordata > Actinopteri > Cypriniformes > Cyprinidae > Ptychobarbus > Ptychobarbus kaznakovi. The sequence goes on along the minus strand of CM049806.1, from coordinate 3,389,733 downwards.
GATGGATGGACCGTGCCTGTTTGTGCGCTTTCTTCTATCAGCTGTCCAAGTACTATTTGTTATGGGCGGCCATGTTATTTTTCGTATGTGCCCATGTGCTTGTACTTTTTCAGAACTGAAGAAGAGAGGAAGAGCTGGAAAAAGGCTCCCCATTTACATGAGCATTTCAATATAGTGTTTTCACAGCAATGCCATAGAATAACTTTTGGGTTCCCCAAAGAACCTTTCAGTGCGCAGTTCTTCAAAGAACCATTAGTTTATTCATGTGAAGTACATTTAAAAAATCTCAAGAACCTTTTGAGGTTCCATGGATCTTAAAGGTTCTTCATGGAACTATCGATGCCAATAAAGAACCTTTTATTATAAGAGCGATGCCGCCAGGCTTGGAACCAGAACAGCACTTTGGATGTTTGCAGAAGAGAGCATGTTCGTTTGACCGGAGCAGTGGGCAGCGTAACCCCCACCTCATACAGCACCAACGCCACCGCTGTCTGCCTGTTTGCACCCATGTCACGCTTGTGTGACACCCCACTTTGCTGTGCTTGTTTGAACTGTCCCACCCAATTAGCGCTAATAAGTGACTCGGTAAGGATGAGCAAACATGGTGTATCCAATCCTTCCTTGTGCCCTCCCTGACGCTTAGCAGCCCATGAAAATCCCCCAAAGAGCACAACCCCTGCTAATAGACAGAGAAAGCCAAACGCATCTCGTTTTCTGAGCAAACAAGTGCCAGTTAATGACAAGTCGTTTGTCAGGGAAATGATTTTGCCCACGTCTCACCGCTGAAGAATTGATTAGGACCTGCTCGATCAAAGTACCTGAATCAATAAAGTAGCGCAGAGAGAAGAGAAAAGACATGCTTCAGCTTAATTTATCCCTTGACCATTTCTTGTAGGAAAAGAGAGACGAGAGGGAAGTTACCATACTAATCAGTCAGGCGGAAATGAGCAGACTTGTTAAGACAGAGGTGTTGACGGAAGGTTTTAGTGCCTTCTTCACAGTCATCAGACTGTAGGCCATGCTACGAGAAAGCAGTCAGGGGAAGTATTTAAAGGCATTGTATTAGTATGTGTTGAAAAGTCTATAATACCATGTTTTGTGTGTGTTTTTTTATATATACAAATAAACAAAGAAATTAATAACACTTTATATTAAGGTTCCATTTGCTAAGATTAGTTAACTGCATTAACATTACAATTGTTATCATTAGATAACAAATTAAATGTTAATAATGTTAATTTAAACATTTACTAATAGTTATATATTTTAATATTATTTAATGGACCTTGGCTGACATGAACGAACAACAATCAATTAATTGTATTATTTTATTTTAATGTATTTTCTTTACATTAATGCATTAACTCAATTTAATTAATAAGACCTTATTGTAAAGTGTTACCAAGAATGTTTTACGTAATTGCTCAAATGTATATTAACAGTGCTAACATAGTTTCATCTGATCTTTTGATTACACAAAATGTTATTACATTATATTACTTTTATTAATGACTGCAATTGCAGTGACTATTAACTAATTAATACAGAATATTTTATATTCAAAACAGCCTCAGTCCAACATTATTAGCACCTTTTTTTGTTGAATTTGTTAAATTTTCTCAAACCTATAGCTTTAAGAATATAAAATATTTTATAATACGCTAAAAATTAGATTGCATAATAATATTACATTAAGCGTTAATCTAATATTTCACAGCATTGATCTCTGATTTAGAAATATAATTCATGTATTTGTAAAGTAATTCCTATATTAAGTGGACTAGGTCGATGATATATTCAGCACTGATGTTTTATGAGTAGGTAACATGCATAAACTGGTTCGAGGTGAATCATAATATCTGGTATGCTGCTAGAGCTGACTGAAGTTGAACTTCCTTGTTCTGTCTCACATGTTTGTTTTTGTTTTTCCTCTAGTTTATTCCCGCCAGAAGTTGGAGGGTACTGCGGGCAGATTGGAGCGTTATTTTAAACGTGGCTTTGCAGATTAACACACTTGCCAAGCCCTATGGAAGGCCCTTAATTGATTTCCCTTTTGACTGTTTACCTCAGCTCTAAGGGTTCCTGGAGCAGAGTGACAGCAGTGTCCTCCGTGTGCCGTAGCGCTCTGTGCAGCCCCGCCAGCAGCCCTGCCAAGTGCCTCATTAGTATTCCACGCAGTGGCATTTGCCAGCCTGAGTGTTGCCTTGGCAACACTGCCCACACAAGTGATGATAAATGAGGCTTTCAGTCTCCTCTCCCTGTCTCTTTTGCTCCTCGAACCCCAGAAAGCAGTGCTGAGGAGGCCCTGGCCAGTGCACAGCTCCTCCCGCTGCAGGGACGGCCAGAAAAAGTGGGGTAGTAAGGGTTTATATTAAACGATGCCGTTTATTCGATCGCGAGTGTGGAAATGAAGATGGTAGTTATACAGACTAGAGCCCGGTGAAGGATTGATTGGAGGACAGTCGTATTTCTATTTAACTCTGTTTTGGCAATTTAAAATTCCCAGTGTGTGTGGGGTTGTATATCTAATTAAAACTGTTATTTCTTAAGTAAAATTTGCTACTATCACTTTGGTGCAGGATTTACTTTGAAATAATTTTCATTCAGACATTGCTAATACATTTCACAAGTAATAACAAAGAAACTGAAAGTAGCACATTGAATTTAACATGACATTTTGAAGTAGATAAAGTAGTAATAGTATTTGTTTGTAAAACACTCTTTATATGTTATTTATTTATTAAATGCTTATTCTAGCAGGGAGTTCTCTACATGTTTAAAATTTACTTTATATTTTAGTTTGTATTACTCTACTAACGTAACTCATATAAGAAAAATTGAGCCTAATTTATAGAACACATTTTTTATTTCAGCTAAAAAAAAATATTTTAATATTTATTTAAAGATTTTTGAGCCTAGTAATTAGATTAATTTTCCTTGAGACTAAAAGAAGATGATTTGAATGCAGACCTCATCTTCAGTAATATCATATTACACACAGACGGACTGTAGCTGGATGTGTTTCAGGATCCTCTCCTGATCCTGTGGTGATCATAATTAGCGCTCATCAATCTAAGGAACAAATAACATGAATTTAGGGAAACAACATTAAAGAATAACAAATTATCATTTTTGGCACACTGGGTATTTTTTTGTATCGTACTGTGTTAATCGTTTCATATTCAAAGCATAATCAATATAAATGTAAACATTTCAAAATTAACATGTCAAGTAAATTAATTCACATTCAGTTTAGATGTGTAACCACAGTAAAGGTATTCTGGGTTAGTTTGCTTTTATCACTGCCACCAACACCAGACATTAAAGTAATGAAATTATGATCTGTGAAACATGATCTCCTAAATGTTCACATTATAAAATGGAAATGAATAATAATAAAAAAAAAAGGTCTTCCGAGCGCAGGCACATAATTTTGCTTTGGACTGGCTGTTGTCACTAAGGCCATGGCTTACATGTAGATGAGAGGATGAAAGAGGAGATGTATTCTTCCACTCACAAATCTTCCTCGTCCCGTTTAAACAAAGTAAGCCGAGTTATTAGAGAGAGGGGCCTGAGAGGCTGGTTGAGATGAGATTCAAAGGCACTTTATTATGAGTGAGGGGAAATGATCCGCTGAAGTATCTCTCCTTTATTTGTGTTGCAGATACTTCATTTGGCTGCACAAATAGTCTCTCTCTCCCTCTCGGTGTATGATGCTTCTTCCCATCTCTAGGAATGTTTTTGATGAAACTGAATACATTAAAACAAACAATAAATGTATACCTTTTTTCTTCATTACAATATTCTTTCATCTCTTGTAATGTACTTGCATTAAAGCATCTTAGCTTGAAATGTTTTAAAAATGCATAAGACCATGATTACTATTATTATTATTGTTATTATTAGTATAGTAACACAAGTATCTATTATTATAAAGTTATTAATCATCATTCAGCATTAGATGGACTATTTTTTTCAATGATATTTACCTCCCTTAATATGTTGTGATTTGACACTTGAGAACATGCAGTACTATGACAAATAAAATAAAATAAAAACATTACTGAGGCTACGATAATTTCATTGTTCACTTAAATACAATAAAGACTACATTTCTGGACAGAGTGGCTCACTCGTTAGCTTTTCTTGGTGAGTTCAACATTCTTGAGAAAAAAAAGAAAAATAAAATATATATATTGCATTACAAATTATGCACCAAACTTTTTAAGGAAAAAACAAATGTTTGATAATTCCCATTTATTACAGAAAAAAGGAAGAAGTATATCGCTGGCAAATCAAATCAAGCCTGATTAAACTTCTCTAGGACACTAAGAAGCGACGGCTTCAAACAGACAGGACACAATTGACGAGTGTGAACCTCAGCCTCTAGTGTCAGCCTAACAGAGTGGGAGTAGCCGGAGGGGGCCGTGGGGGGAGGCCATGGCTATTAAAAGATAAATGTATTTTTTCAATCCATTATTCATGGCAGGGCTAAGCATGGAGTCAGGGGCTTAGCACTGCAGAGGAGCCCACCCGTACCGGCCCTCCCAGACCCCCACACTACGATAGAGGCCAAGCCAGCGACAGCTGGGAGAAGCCGAGAGAAAGGGTGGGAAGAGGGAACTGAGAAAGGTCAAAAAAGAGAGGAAGAGACACAAAGAAGACACAGAAAGGTTTTTGGGATGGGGAAAAAGAGGGAATGAGGAGGAGCGAGATGACACAAGAAAATAGTGAAGAACTGCAAAGCACTCAGACACTTTTGAACGCTCTCTAAGTTCTGCCGATAAACAACACTAACACACTCATTCCCTTCATACACTTGTTCTCATTTCACTTTTATGTATTTTCTGCATGAAAGGTCCGAGCAGCTATTTCTAAAATAGAAATGGACTCATTGCGGTTTGTGCCGAGACAACAAACTCCTCGTCTGATGGGAAAACAGATTAGAACTGGAAGCCCCCCCCCCTATAACTTTATAGCAGTTAAACCTGCCTATAGAAGGTTTAGAAAGTCATATTGAATCTAAACATTACATGACTTTTAATTGCATGCAATTAAAATACTGCTGTATGATATTGAATGCAATATGAATAAATAAAAAAATTACTACATTAATTTCTTATTTCGGATGTTATATATTCCGCACATGCACTCCAGCTTGCAAAAACAAAATCTGATGATCTATGTTATGTTCCTTAAGTGCTTAACTGGAAGCATGAACATTTTATTTTTTCCAGCAAAGGGGTGAGTATGGTCAAGATTGCACATTTGTTTACTGACCTAGAAATAGTGAAGGATTATATGCTTCTTATCTTCAATTCAGAATTATTTAAAATTTTCTAAAATGTTCAATGTGGTTTCAGACTTAGGACATATTAAAAATTGTCTAAAACTGATAGCATTTGTATCCAATAATTATTAGATACTGACACAAATAAATAAAAAATGTTGATAGTATTGTAGTCTTACTACAATTCCCAGCTGTTGGCTTTGTTTGGGTAAAAATGGCGGCAGATGACAGATTAGTGGCAAATTGTTGGGGAGAAATTACCTGTTCTTATTCTAAGCAGATACCTTCAGAATTGTCTCATGATTGGTGATAATTGAGCACATGCTGCACGATTTATGTGTTTCCTGCCAATGGCCATTTAGCAGTCCTGGTTAATTGATGCTCTGATTATAAGCTTCTGTGTGAGACGAATGCTGCTCCGCCACCCATCCTCGTGTCCCCGTTTGCAGAGGCCACATGTTCTCAGTATGGAGCACAATCAGTGCCTTTACACAAAGAGACACATCCATCAAACCAATACAAACATTGCTCCTATAGGTGTATGTGTGTCTGCATATGTTAAGCAGAGGTTAGATTTATGAACTTGTTTTCTTCAGGATACTTTTTTTGCATAATTTTCACATTTACATTATTAATTCGATACTTTTTAAAATTGTATCAATGGTTACTCGTCACGGTATTAAAAATATTCAGATACATGTTTAATGTGAAACGCTAACTCAGATATGGAAATGACATGAGACATGTGGTTTAGATGTTTCCGTGCGAAAATCCCTTACATAGGTTATGTAGTTTCCTTTCTTCATCAAAAGTGCTTCTTTTGGTGGTGCAGGAAAACTTTGGTACAAAAAGCAGACATATATTGGCATAAAATGCACACCCACGGCCGAAAGAAAGGAAACGCTACATTACATGAAGAGAGGGTGGACTGAACAAGCCGCCATGCTGAGCACATTTGTATTTAGACAAGAGAGCACAAGGGTGGGAACAGAGTGCGCAGGGGCTGGAAGATATGTGGGGCGGCGGAGGGGGGTTGTTTGTGTGTGTTTGTGTATGTATGGGTCACCATGCCCATTTTTCCCACTTTAGTGTTGTGGGCGAAGCGAATTGCAAAAACAAAGCACGCTCATATTTGGGCTTTGACATGTCAAGGATTACTTGTTCCATTGAATGTGCTGCCTATTATCTGCTTATCACTCTCTGCTCTTTATTCTCTTTCTTGTCCCTGCTCAATGGCTTCCTCTCACTGTCCGTCCCACCCCACGCACACACACATACACACTCCCTCCCCGTTCTCTATCTTTTAACACTTACAAAACTGAAAAGATTCAGTCTGGGCTGGACTCAGGCCACCTGGAAGCTGCAAAGGAGTTTGGCATCTCGCCAGTGGCCAGCTGTAGCATTGTGCTCGCCGCTGCCGTCTCAGTTAATTCCAGGCATTGGCGATTGTTGCCGTCCCTGTTTACGGCCCACCTCCTCCGCCGGCCTTCCCGGGCTCCCCTGGGCCGATTGTCCCAGGCCGTCTCTTGTTTAATGCTGTTTTGCAAGTTATTAAGCCCTGGAAGTCTATTAATCACAGTTCAGGGGCTGTGGAAGCCCACACAGTGGCAGTCGGGGGAGGGGCAGCGGACAGGCACGCTCGCTGGCCTGAAAAGGCTTAGACGGTGGTCCATTCAGATCCCTAACGAGATCATTACCACTAACTAAATACAAACCTGACCCCTTCGACCCGCTGGGAAATTACGTAGGAGGTCCCTCCCGGTGTGGGACATTAATATGCCGTTCCGGTCCCCTCCCTGTTCCTTCTGCTCGTCCCACCCGCACCTCCCCCAGCCTTTACTCTTCCCCTCTTTCTCTCCAATGGCCAGAAAACTAAACCTATCATCAAAAGAAGTCTAATCACTGCTGTGATTGTGGTAAACCAAGCCTGACAGACATTTCACTGAGACCTCAATAGAGCACATCAGTGCAACCTCCAAACCCTACCTCCACCCCCCAGCGTTGGCGCTCTTATTTTCTCGCTTTTTAAAGCGGGAGCCAATGGGCGGCCGGAGAAGCCAGGCCTTTTCAGATTACTCGACACACTGTGTCCACTTTTCGGGGGACCACCTGGCAAGCTCATTTTAATATAGCGCTGTCCCTCTTTAATTCGCTCTGCTTTCTTTCTTTCTTTCTTTCCCTCCCTCCCTCCATCTCTGTCACTTCTTCCTCTAATTCAGCCTCTCAAGCCAAGCCATGTCCGTGAATTCCATCTAATCCATTGACCCTGCTAGAACATTCCTGGTTAGCACTCGTCGGAAGAGGCTGGATTTGGGGGGATTACATGGTTGTGGTACTGCTGGGTGGCACCTGTGACTGGGAGCGAAGCGAAACAATTACGGCTCGCCACAGAGAGGACGAGAGCCCCCTGCGTATCCCAACTTTCATTCTTTTATCCTCCTCTTTTTAGTCGAGGGATCATGGACTATCACCCCTCTAATCTCTACCTGTGACAGTAGCGCTGTGCTCCCACGCAGGGTGGCCTGTGACCCGGGAGAACAGTGGAACGGCCTCGGGGTGAGGCGTGAGAGAGGGAGCCCTCCTGGCTTATGTGAAGTTTCTGTCACTCTTAGTGTTTCAAGTGTCTCCACTTCAGGGAGTGAGAGCTTAGCTGAACCACTGGAAACAAGTGGGTGTGTCTTTGAGAAACCAGCACAACATTCCCGGATGCTGCCACCCCATATTATCTCCTTCCGACTATCCTTCCCTCTGTCGGACGATTTCAAAGGGCTCAAATTGTGAGGAATCCAACTTTACTTTCAGGAATAAAAACTGGTCCAAGAAACTATGCTAGAATAATGACTGAACCTGAACTTTCACAATGTTCAATGAGCCAGATTAATAAATCAACACATGATTGGGCTTATTAAAACAATAAATTGAACTTACATTTTTCCCTGTCTGCTGGCTTTCACGTCACAGCTCGGGATAGTTGTTAGATAAATGACTGTGCACATTCTTGTGATTAACCACGTGACATTACGGCTCTGATGATCGGCTCAAAGGTCGCAGATTTCAGATTGTGTACTAACAGATGGTCCAAGCAACTGCAACTGGGAATCTTTATTTATTCCCTTTTGAAAAATAAGTACTCTTTAGTGTACTTTTAAAAAGAGTGCTTATTATGGAAATAAAAGAATATACTTAAGTGCAAACAGCATAAATGTTTTTGGACACTGCATGTTAATTCCAATTAAATTAAAATGTGTAGTTAATTAGAAATTAAGTTAAATTAATTTTATAGTTAATTTGGTAACACTTTACAATAAGTTTCCATTTGTTAACTATTTAATGCATTAACCAACATTAACTAACAGTGATCAATACCTTTGTTACATTATGTATTAATCTTTGTTAATGTTAGTTAATGAAAATACAACTGCTCATTGTTAGTCCATGTTAGCTGAGGTCCATTAAATAACATTAATAGATACAGCTTTTGATTAGAGTAATGTATTGGCAATTGTTGGAATCAACATTAGTTAAGATTAATAAATTATTTAGAAGTATTTTTCATTATTAATTTGTTAACTGATGTAGTATTAACAAATGGAACTTTATTTTAAAGTGTTACGGTTCATTTATATTAAATACAATTAGCTTTAAGTATGACTTTAATGCATTTTTTATCATGTAATTTCATAATTACCTATATTGTATTTGAAATAAGGTTGAAGTGTACATCTGAATGTACTGACAAGTATTTATGGTAAACCAAAATATATTTTGATTTCTTTTGAAACCTGTATATCATGTATCTAAATATATGTGTAATGGCGCATTTGTAATGATTATGCAATTTAGTGCATTTAAAATAATGGACTTCCTATATCAAGTAACACACTAGTTATTAAAATTATTAACAAGTTATAACGAAGTCTAATTACACAAATTATGCTTATTTTGATGTTTTGACTAACATTAAATATGTATGTTAGTAAAAAATTAAGATACCATATGTTTTTAAAGCATGTTTATTGAAAATGTACTTTTTAAAGTGTTAAGAATTTGTTTTAAATGTCCTCTCTTTAAGCACACTTTAGTAGCCTTTTTATCTGCAAGTACAGTTAAAAAAAGCTATACCTTTACAATTTTAATTAAAATATGCACATTAAGTGCATTTCCTTTTCATAAAGATTATACTGTCCTTCAAAGGTGAAACACAATAACTCCTCATTTTGTCAAAATGAACTCAAGCCAAAAATTGAATCCAAATAAATCACAATTCAAACAAAAATGTAAAAAGCATTTTTCTCAGTTTGCCTTTGTTGCCGTTGTCTATAGTTTCCTTCTCTCTCAAGGCCTGGTCATTACGCTGTCCATGGTGCTTAGCCGAGAGGCCGCATTTGATAAAGATTGCAGGCTGCATGTTTCTGTTTACACAAAGTACTTTTGTTGGTTGTGCTGATATTCCCTTTGCATAAATATAAACACCCCAGGACCTCAGCAATGTACTTCTTAGATAATACTGTATAATGCAAACTTTTCCACATGCAGTACTTTTTATATATATATTATGTTCTTTTTGTTGGGGGAGGGGGTCATTATGACAAATTAGTTATGAAAGGCTATTAAAGTATTGTTAACAAAGATATGGAAAATATGTTTGGTACAAATTATATTTAAGGTGTCTATTATTAATATATGAATGTACATATTTTCAATTTTGTTGAGTGTTGTCATAGAATGAGTATTCATCTTGATGGTCACAATAGTGAATAGTGGGATAACGGTGAATTTAGGTTTACAATATAAATCCAATGGCAGTTGTTAGTGAAAATTGCACTAAAATGTTGCAATGACAAAATATTGCATTAAATAAAAAATTATAATGTTTCAAAACATTTACAATATTGATGTAATACTGGTAGCACTAATATAAAAAAAATATATTTTACAAAAAAAAAAATTGAAATGCGCTGATGGTTTAATTTTTCTTGTTTTTATCTCAGTGTTCCTATCAATGTTGCATAATGTTTTTTATGCATAATATTAACCCTAGAATGTGATCAAACCATTTAAAATAGCTAGGCTTAGATATATAAAAAAAATTATGACTGCAGAAATATGTTAATTCCATACTCGCCTTATCCCACAATTGTGACCGACCATAAAACACAACTTTTCACATACTTTTCCAAAAATTGTAAAATCAAGTATTATTGATTATTTCAAAGGGTTACTAATGACACATCATTTGGATATGTTCATGCCTGGGAAAAAAATGGGATTAAATGGGTTAATAGTTAGTAAGGTAGTTGTTAAATTTAGCTTCTTAGTACTAATTAACAGCCAATATGTTAATAATAGGCATGCTAATAAGCACCTAGTTAATATTGAGATTTGTTCGCTATACTAAAGCGTTACCAAATGTGCATACTTGTTAAGCAAAGATAAAATATGTATGAGGAACACAAACTGTAGCCTTATAAAGACGATTCAGGCAGATTAACTGTTCCACACATGTTATGAATGTTCTTGTTAAGAGATGAACCTCTAATTCCTATTAGTTTCCTGCACTAAAAATGACAAGTATGTTAGGATCTTCTAATTGAAGGCCCGTAAGCCATGCCTGGTATGTGGCCATGCCCATTCAAGACATTGGAGCTCTATCGCCTCGTTAATCCGTGATAAGATCACTCTCCTCAGACACTTCAAAAATGGAGATGTTAAGCAAGCAAAGATCCAAACGTCACCCTGCTTTACCTGGATCTTATCTGACCCAGAACAGACATTTTATTCTCCAATGCACTACAGACATGTCATTTCTGTTATCGATGTCACTTCTTTTATTGATTATGTTGATTACAATGGAACAACAGACATGAAATTGTTCAGCTGACATCGAGATGCAATCTCATCAAGAAATATAATAAGTCGTCTTCGGTAACATAGAAAGAATTGCTTAATATTTCTTCCCTGATGTTTTTGCCTGTCATTCAGACATGTACATAAAGTTGAACTGCTGCCCTGCATTTTCCTCATTCACATGCACAAACACTCATATCCATTAGCATTCAAGCGGTCATACCAGGAATGAAGCGCTTTTTCCAAAGGGCCATGTTGATTGTTCATCGGCACTGACCAATTGGAATCCTATCATGATGATCTCCAGCATAACAAGTAATTTTAACCTGCCTGCGATCCACCCCCTCACCACGCTGCTGCTTAGCCTCACCCTACCAACAAAAACACTCGCCGCACGCTCATGTTTAAGAGCACGCTAATTAATTCCACTCTGAAGCACTTTTCCGCTTCTATTTGCTCGGATACAAAACGTCAAATCCCTCTTATGCGTGCAAATAAACACTCTGAACAACAAAGAGACGGGAAAAAACTAATAAAAACAATGGTGAAATTGACTGAAGGTATAACATGATGAATGCTTTAGAAATAGGCTCATGCCACCCTGCTAAATTACTCTCACCCCCAACAGACGGCTTTTGCTGATTTGCGCTGGTTTTGTGTACGGAATATCTCTTCACCGTAATGAGGATGCAGTGGAATATTTCTGAACTAGTCGCATGAGCGATGTCAAGCATTGGGTTTACACAATGTTTTGGTTTTCTGAGTACATCAAGTGTAAAAACAAACACACAAGGTCCCTCTCTGTATCACACACACACACACAACACATTCTCTCTCATCCGCACTTCCGTCTTTCCATCATGTCTCACGGCCACACATGATCTGCTCCATATTTCATGCTCCGCTGGTGTCGACATCTTCCAATTCCACAGCGGCCAACCGGCTAGCATATGTTCTGGCTGAGTAATTAGATGAAGCCCGACAGGTGTAAGAGAACCAATGGGCTCCACATCCCACTAGTCATTACCCTAGCGCTCACCACCATATCAGGCCCTCATATAATATTCTTAGCCTTTCCTCATCATCGTCTTGCTAATCCCGCTCACAAACACAAACGCTACTTCCCTGTCAGGGTTGGCCTAGGCCAGAAGTGAGCTGCCAACGACTCCAATCGCCACCCCTACAGGTGAGCGTATCTCTACATTTGAGGGCCAAATGAAGCGGAAATGGAGTGTTTGTTTTCCCACACTCGTTTTCCTTGCACCCTCCACTCTTCCTTTTCGCCTCCTCCTCCTCCTGTAGTTAGGGCTCATCAGCGCTGAGGCGCAGTGCCGTGAAGTGAAGTGTTAATTTAGTGCTCCTGCTGGGCAAGAGGCTGCTGGGGAAGCAGAGGTGAGCTCTTGCAGAAAATGACCCTCATGCTGTGATTGTTCTTGTTTTTTTTTTTTCTGCATGTTTGAAAGCTTCAGACTGCCACTCAGAGATGAAAACAAAGGAGGAGAGATGGCGAGAGCTAATGCATCAGCCGGAGAGGATTACCTAAACCACACTGCGACATAGTCATGTACTGACTCACAACGTGTTTCAGTGAGCTCGTGCTATTGAAGTTGAACATGCATGTGGAGCAAATTTAGATGTAACATTACACAAGCAATGTGTTACTTAAACACATGTATTTGCACATATACTGGCTCACAATATACCAGCCTTTCATTTCCCCCACCATCGCTGTTCACTTTAGCAGAACGATTAATTGGGCCGGGCTCAGCTCTGTCCTCTGAGAAACTTAAACAAAAAGCCAGGCTCTATCCGAAGATTACAGCCACACATTACAGGCTGAATGAACCATGAAATTGCTTTTTTCCCCACCTGCAGTGCGCTCTCTCTGCAGCGTGGTCACTGCCGCTCTCAGGAGGGGAGCAATGGAGAAGTTTCCTCACTCTGAGATAATAAAACAATCCTTCAGACCTCCAGCTCATAGCACCAGCCACTGTCCATTTGCCAGCAGGGTAACGACTGATTTCGGTGAGTGTATTATGCTGTTAAACACTGCTTACGTTGTGATATAGGGGCTTAAAATGATGTAGGGGGTGAAAATGATAGACTTGTGCAAGAAAAGGTGTTCCACGTCCTGACGTAATTTTCAATTCCAGATTATCAATTATTTACTATGTCAACAGTCTCTAAATTATATAGATTTTTTTCAATCATTATTATTTTGTCAATGCACAAAAAAGTACCAGCTATTTGCTTAGAGTAATAATAAATATATAAAATCACCATGTTTTTCCTAAAAAAAAAATAGTGTAAACTTTAAACTTTGTTTAAGATTGTTCCAATAAAATTAAATATGTAATAATAATAATTGTAAAAAAAAAAAAAAATGTTTTTGCTGTATTATAGGCTCCCAAGAATCGTAAGCCTCTCCTCGGTCCATCACTCATGAAATCCTCTTGCTTCCCTGGTCTGATAAACCCTACCTGGTCTCATGGCATTTACGTACCTGGGTGCACTTTTTAGCGAGACACGAAATACGTACCAATAACTACATATTACTGCAGTTTCCAAAAGAAACAAACAATAGAGGTAGTAACACTCTGACACCTTTTAATCCTTTTCATACAAATTTACAGAGTTTTGATTAATAAAGCATAATTTTGGCACAATTACTTGAAGAATATCATGTTACGACTTCAAAACAATATAAAAAACTGGGAGATTTGAAAACTGGATGCTTTTGAACGTTAGCATCGCACATATCCAGCCTCGTATTTATCGGTTTTCATAGATGGTAGGTTTGTTCGGTAGCTCACGGAGTACAGAGACGTACTTATGAGGCGAGGAGCTCCGGTTCGAATCCCATGTAATCACGGTTCGACAAAGCAGTTAAAATCTGCATATAAGGAAGTTGAAATGGCACGGTTGCATCAACAATTACGTTTTTATATCAGTTTTGCATTTGGTAACACAATCGGGTAGGTTTAGGGTCGGGTTTGGTGTAGGGAATATTTCCAACACGATAGAGCATTAACTTTTAGCAACGCAATAATTTAGCTTCACCCCAGTTTTGTGTGTGTGTGTGTGTGTGTGTGTGCTGTTAATCCTATTGGTACACTCTAAAAAATGTTGGGTTAAAAAAAACACAACTTGGGTTATTTGGCAACCCAGCGCTGGGTAAATATTGGACAGAACACATGCTGGGTTATTTTGACCCAGCTGGTTGGGTTAAACGTTTTTACCCACCATGCTGGGTTGCTTAATATACTGTTTAAAAATTATTATAATGCTGGCTTATAATGGTCTGGAAATTAAAAATCACACACAGAATTACTATAGGCAAGAGCAATAATCAAAAGATGAGCATTTATTTTTAAGCAAGAACACCCATGGACAAAATACAAGACAAATTTAATTTATTTGGGTGAATACAGCATGGTTTACAACATAATTTAATTTAGAATTATTTTAGCATAAGGCTGTAACAACAAAAAAAAAAAAAAAAATGCAAGGGTCTGAATAATTTTTTAATCCACTATCTATATGTGTGTGCGTGTGGGGTCCTGGTAAACCCTACGTTATGGGGACAAAATGTCCCCACAAAGATAGAAATAGCCAAAATCCTTGTCCTTGTCCGCCAACTCTGGAGGTTCTTCCGTGGTACCCGTTTCCTTGACCGCAACATGACAGACCAAGAGTACATTGCTGGACGCTTGGGGGTGCTCTGGAGGCGCTGAGTCTTGGGGGCGCTCGGGAAGTGCTGAACTGGACGTAACCAGCGGAGACGAAAGTGAGCTGGGCGGGACCAGCGGAGGCAACAGTGAGCTGGGAGGGGCCAGCGGAGACGAAGGAGGGCTGGACGGGACCAACTCTAGGGGGCGCTCTGGTGGCGCTGACTCTCGGGGGCGCTCGGGTGGAGCGGGCTCTGTGAGCTCCTGGGACGGAACGGGCTCTGGAGCGGACTCTGTGAGCTCCTGGGACGGAGCGGGCTCTGGAGCGGACTCTGTGAGCTCCTGGGACGGAGCGGGCTCTGGAGCGGACTCTGTGAGCTCCTGGGACGGAGCGGGCTCTGGAGCGGACTCTGTGAGCTCCTGGGACGGAGCGGGCTCTGGATGATCCATGGAGACGCGAAGAGACTCTGGAGGGTCAGCGGAGACGTGAAGCGACTCTGGCAGATCAGCGGAGACGTGAAGCGACTCTGGCAGGTCAGCGGAGACGTGAAGTGACTCTGGCAGGTCAGCGGAGACGTGAAGTGACTCTGGCAGGTCAGCGGAGACGTGAAGTGACTCTGGCAGGTCAGCGGAGACGTGAAGTGACTCTGGCAGGTCAGCGGATTCATGAGTGGCGGAAATGATGTGAACGGTTGCTGTGGCCGCCATTTTGTGAGTGCGTTCTGGTGCGTCCGCTATCTCAGTCACAGACACGGTGTCGCGTTCTTCTTCCGCAACACCCACAGTAAATGAAGAGCCAGCAACCATCAAAGCATAGTCCATGAAATCTTTTAGACTAACATTGAATTTTCCCTCAGGTAACCATGATTTTACGGGCTCACTCAGTCCGAAATGAAAAATGTCTTTTAAAAAGACCTCATCAAAATGTACCTTGTCAGATATCTCACAGAATTGAGTGACGTACTCCTCAATAGCTGAACTCCCCTGTCTCAGGTCGAGCAGCTGGTCGAATGGATCTATACCTGGCCAGGGTTCCTTGGAAAAGCCGCTGGATCCTCTTGTGTCCGAGTATTCTGTAACGGGGCCGACAAGACGAGAGGCGTGCGGATCCACGTGCAAGCTTTTATTTAGAGGCAAGGTCAAAAACACAGACAGGGTCGAACAACTGGCAAACAGGTATATAGAGGGCAAGGCAGAAGAGTAGTCAGGTAAACGGGCGTGGTCTGTGATCGGCGAACAATATCCAGAGGGCAAGGTAGAGAGAAATCCAGGCAACAAGCAGAAGGTCAGGAACCAGACAGCAAGGCAACACAAAAAGACTAGACTAACTAAAACTATAAACGGAAACTAGGAAAGGCTCTGTAAAGCAGCTAACACTTGGAGAGTGAAAAACGCAGACCAATACAGGGGATTAAACACAAAAACAAAACACGGAAGGGCTTGGTTGTAGCTAACATTAGGGGAATGCTATACGCTAAACAATACTCGGCAGGGAGAAAGAGGAAATGAATGTCTTTTGTAAGGTGTGTGTGATGGCTCTCAGGTGAGCGTGTGATTGGAGACAGCTGTGTGATCAGTGCAGCGTGTGATTAGTGCAATCAGCTGGGTGTGTGTGTGTGTGTGTGTGTGGTCGGTGCAGTGAATGATGGGAAATGTAGTCTGAGGTGGAGTGCAACAGTGAGTGTAGTGCAAGAGTCCATGTGGTGGAAGGGCAACCAGATTCGTGACAATTACATTTACTTGAGTAATTTTTGGGGGTAAATAATACTTTTTGACTATATTTAAAGATGAGTAGGCCTACTTTTACTCTTACTCTAGTACATTTTAGTGAAAAACATTTACTTGTGGTGGACTTCAGGAGGACGAACTCCACTGACCACCCCCCACTGACCATCGACAGCTCGACTGTGGAGAGAGTCAGCAGCACTAAATTCCTGGGGGTGCACATCACGGAGGATCTCACCTGGTCCACCAACACCATGTCACTCTCCAAGAAGGCACAACAGCGTCTACACTTTCTCCGCCGGCTGAAAAGAGCAAGTCTCCCTCCACCCATCCTCACCACATTCTACAGGGGCACCATTGAGAGTGTGCTGACCAGCTGCATCACTGTCTGGTACGGGAACTGCAGTGCTGCTGACCGTAAGACCCTCCAGCGGACAGTGAACACGGCTGCAAAGATCATCGGTGCCCCTCTCCCATCCATCCTGGACATTTTCCTTGCACGATGCTCCAGCAAAACCAACAGCATCATGAAGGACCCCACCCACCCCTCCCACAGTCTCTTCCAGCTCCTACCATCAGGAAGACGGTACCGGAGCATCAGAGCCCGCTCCACCAGACTGCTCAACAGCTTTTTCCCCCAGGCTGTGAGAGCCCTGAACTCAGATCACCCACCCCCCTTTGAAACCCCATGCAAATCCCTACCTCCTGAAACATGGACCCCCCACACAAACACCCTCCAACCTTACCACACCAAAGAAAAAGCTGTGAACTTTTTTGTGCAATTCAAGTGTGCTACACACAGGTGAGTGGGCTTGTACAAACCACCTGTAGCAGCACACTCTCCTCTATGCACTAGACACTTTTCCTAACACTGCTATGTGTACACAATCCCACAAAAGACTCAGCAATATATGTATGTTTACATGCTCATGCACTACCATAAATCATTTTGTACTGTTCCTCAGCTAGCTGCTTGACTCACAATGTTTCTCTCTGCACATGTACAGTATTTATGTGAAGCATTCGCATAGTTTGCATAGTTTGTATAGTTTGTATTTTTTATCTTTATCTTTAGTTGTATAGGTAAAACAATATATATAGTATACTTAGTCAAAATCTGTCAGTAGGTTAGTTGTGTATAGGTTTATAGTGTTTTACTTCATTGTTGTATGTCTGTATTTATGTCTGTATTTATGTAGCACCGTGGACCCGTGAGGCACAACATTTCGTTCCACTGTATGTCCCCACATGTAGCGGAATGACAATAAAGCTCAACTTGACTTGACTTGACTTTTACTTCATTACTGTGGGCGACGCTCCTCTCGTTACTTTATCTTAATGCAATCCAAGTAAAAAATGCTTCAATTTATTCCAAACGCGCCGTCTACTTTTCTCTGGGCAATGAGCGATGCCCATTCGTGAATGATTCATTCTTTTGAGTCAATTCTGTTCAAAGGCTTGATCAAACCAGTCGGCAAACCAGTGAATCAGTTCGCAAATCAGTTTGAATGATTCGTTTAGTTCCCTGCACGCAGGCGCTGAGTCGGTTCTCACTCAGAGTTGTAACAGAAAGTTTAAAAACATCAAGAGCGTTGAGCGCAGCGGCGCGCGACCTGTTCCAGGAGGAATGCCTTTGCCTAGACACAATTAATATTGATATTTTCACAGTATTTATGCTTGCAGAAATATAGGCTACATTTGTACATTTTGCAGAACAGACGGAAGAAGATCCGTCAATGTGCATTCGTTTCATTATGTTCAGATGTTCGGTAAAGTTAGCCGGTCATGTGAGGAGTTTTCACTCTTCTCCGTGTCAGACGTCAGAGGTATACATACATACATGTATAATACATAATTAATATACTTTGAAATATAATTTAATTCAGTGATGCAAATCAGAAATTTAATCAGCTGTTACTCCAGTTTTCAGAGTCATACGATCCTTCATAAATCATTCTAATATATTGATTTATTACCAGTGTTGGAAACAGTTTTGTTGCTTAATATTTTTTGGAACCTGTTACATTTTGTTCAGGATTATTTGATGAATAGAAAGCTAAAAAGAACAGCATTGATAACAAGTAATCATCTTTTGAACGGCAGTGTGTGTGTGTACACAGGTACGAAACACCAGGGGGCCCCTTTGCTCTCAAAGATGATTTCATTTTAGTTTCGTTTCTGAATTTGTCCAGCAGGCTATGAAAACATGAATGATAATTTATTGTAAGGCGGTGCTGTTGAAAGCATAGCGAGCCACGTAAGAGACACTTTTTCTCGAGCGCTCTCCGCGAGCATGATCATGGTGCAGTGTGTGTGTAGTGTACGAAGTAACTAGTAACACAGGCCCAGGGCCCCTTTGCTCTCAAAGATGATTTGCATTTTAGTTTTCAGTTTCTGAATTTGCTCCAGTTTTCAGCAGACATGAGATAAGAGTTATGAAAATTTCACGTGTCTAAGAAAATGTTTAAAAATCATTCTCAATCTTTTTCTAGAACATTGTAAATCTGAAGACTTTCGCTTTCAAGTTCTTTGCATATGAAGGTGCTGTGGGGTTCCTGTGGCTCAGTGGTAGAGCATTGCGTTAGCAGCGCAAAAGGTTAAATTCCCAGGGAACACACATACTGACAAAAAATGCATAGCCTGAATGCGCTGTAAGTCGCTTTGGATAAAAGCGTCTCCTAAATACATAAATGTAAATGTAATTCACATGCATTAGCCTATTTTATATACACACTGGTGTCAGGGTTCTGTCTCTTCGGTATAGTGTTATTCATGTGTTTTTTGACAGAGCCCTGACACTCCCGTCATGTTCTGTTTTTATGTGAGTACGCGACCTTGAGTGTGCTCGAGCTGTCTGCTCTCTCGTCTGCGTGCCTTGTTTCATGTTGGAGCGTGGTGTTCAGATCCCGGCACTCATGTCTTGAGTTTCGGTTTCGTGTCTGGGTTTGGACACTCGCGCTCCATGTTCAAGTTCGCTCGGCCGTGCGCTCTTCTGTCCATGTGTTTTGTGCTGTGTGGCACGCAGCTTGTGTTTTTCATGGCTGCATGCTTTCATGTTGTCGTGTCTTGTGTGAACATGCTGCTGATGAGTTTTCTCATTAGCTGCGTGTTCGTGTCTTGTTTTGCACATGGCTGGTGATTTGTTTTTCTGGCCATGTGCTTTTGTATTTGTTTGGTGAGAGCACGTGGCTTTTGTCTTAGTTTTCTGTGTGCCATGTGCTCTCTTGTCAATTGTCTTGACCCCACCTATCTTGTTTCCTGATTATTGGTTAATTAACCCCACCTGAGTTTTATCACGTTACTCTCCTCATTTGCTCCCTTCATAATCTCCTTGTGTTTGCAGTCCTGTGCCAGTTCATCGTCGCAGT
This sequence comes from Ptychobarbus kaznakovi, assembly GCA_027422405.1. NCBI lineage: Eukaryota > Metazoa > Chordata > Actinopteri > Cypriniformes > Cyprinidae > Ptychobarbus > Ptychobarbus kaznakovi. The sequence continues at coordinate 3,369,835 of CM049806.1, read as the reverse complement.
TAGTCAGACTGCCCTCGGGGTAGTTTTGGTTGTTTGTTTTTGTTTTATTTTTGGTTAATAAAGCCCATTCTCCTGCACTACTGAGTCCTCGTCTCATCCTTTCACCCCAACCCTGACAACTGGTGGTTAACAGTTTGAAATAATTAAGGCTTTTTATTTATTTATTTGAAATAAGATATAATTTATTTGATCAAAAATACAGTACAACAATAGCCTAATAGTATGAAATATTACACTTAAGATGTGGTTTTCTATTTAGGATGTTTTAAAATGTAATTTATTTCTGTGATAAAAGCTGAATTTTCAGCATCTTTACTCCTGTCTTCAGTGTCTCTTCAGAAATCATTCTAATGCTGCCTAATTTGCTGCTTAATTATCAGTTATTTGCGATCAATTATTAATAATGGTTTTATTATTGGTATAATGGTTCTCAGTTAAAGAACAGCATTTATTTGAAATATAAGTACTTGTAATAAGTGTAAATATATTCACTGTCACTTATATAAATTTAATCAAAGTCCCTTTTTGTATTCTATAATCTTTGATTTAATGCAACATTGTTGAATAAAAATATGAATTTATATTTTTTAATCATACCCAAGACTGAATGGTATCACATTTTCCACAAAAATATAAAGCAGCACAACAATTTTCAACATTAATAATCAGAAATGTTTCTTTAGCAGCAAATCAGTATATTAGAATGATTCTGAAGGATCATGTGACACTGAAGACTGGAGTAATGATGCTGAAAATTCAGCTTTGATCACATAAATAAATTATATTTTACTATATATAGTCGCATAGAAGACAGCTGATTTAAATTCTAACATTATATATTTCACAGTACTGTTTGCTGTATTTTTCATCAAAATAATTTGTAAACTATTTTCCACAATTGGAGCTCTATTCCTTAAATAATAGATGTCAAGCTCCTGCAAAAGGACAAAATCAGTCCACATTCTGCACTATTCAAGTCTTCTAGAAGATACCAGAGCATTGCGTCATATGGACTGATAGTATTGGTATTTAACTTTTGTGATATTAAACTGTCCCTCATAAAAACTCTTTCAAATTCTTTACTATTTGTCATATACACCAGAAAAGACAGATTATAATGTCAAGAATTATGCCACTCATTTATGGTGCGGTGTGTTGCGGACCGGGTTTGGTGGGCCGCTCTGTGACAAAAAGTCCAGGGCCACTTTTTGGCCCCAGTCCGCCCCTGGTCATTTGTATCTATATTATGCAGCTTCAAGTTGATATTACAAACGGTTGCAAAAAAGCAAATATCTGAATTCAGTACTGAAATCCAGATAAATTCTTCGTTCCTTCAAAAGGAGAAAAGTTAAGTCTGAACATTTAAGTCTCTTAGTGGCATTCATTTAATCAGAGGTCATCAGGCTATGAAATTTATGCTGTATATGCTGCAGTCTCAGCAAGAGGGACTCATTTCAATAAAGCAGCTCTAGCCCATGAACAAGATGAAAAAATATGAATTAGTCCATTTTAATGTGTCTCTTTTTCTCTCTGCCAGGGTGTATCAAGGCTACGCTTTACATTGCATTCTAATTTATTTTTACATTATAAAATATCGGCATCAGAGAGTAGAAATAATGGAGAGGAGCAGTAAGCTCTTTTTCCCCATTCTACCTCTATCTCTTCTCTCATCCAATCGCTCGCTTAGTGCTTAGACGGGAGACAGAGTTCACGGCCACAAGCTGAGGACATTGAGCGGGGTGACAGAGAGACGATTCAGTGTGTGAGGAGAGCTCTGATCAAGCATTCAGATTAAAGTACTTTCTCCTGCCCGAGGACAGCTCTCGATGCACACCCCTCATGAACAATCTGTGTGTGTGTGTGTGTGTGTGTGTATGAGACACTGTAGGAGTGGGGGATGACTCCCTCCATCTCTGAGGTCACTAGCATCCAGCTTCAGTATCAATGGAACAGTTTCAGATTTTATTCAGCCGTCACATAGAAGGATACAATAAAGCGTAGCCTATATGCTAGGGGTGTAACGGTTCACTCGATGACTCAATTCCAAATCCTCCCGATGCACATGCATCGATTTTGAAACATGACTTTTGAATTGTGAATGGTTTGTTTGTGTGAAGGTTTAAAATTCGGTCATTCAATATTTTAAAATACAGGATGGTCACTGACTATTACATGACCAGATGACAGCTCTCTCACAATAGCGCTCTTGTCTTGAGTCAAAGACGTGCAAACCATTGATAAAGCTGCCAACTCATTGTGTGGCCACTACTACTGAAATACAACTGTTTCTGTAAGATAAAATACTGCTGTTTCACTGGTATCATTGTGTATTTGGGTAAGCAGAAAACATTAGGTATGTTCAGCTCTAAAATATGTTATTGGCACATTGCACTCTTTAACAATCTCAATCTTAACTTGAATTAAACAATCTTAAATAGTTTGTCTTTTTCTTACCATGGACACATTAGGATAATTATTTACATAATCATACGGTGACCGCGAGAGGACATGTTCAGTTTTCTCATGGCCATGATTTATTGATTTGTGGGAAAGTGATAATACAGTATGTCGTGTCCACGAGATCATTGTGTCGAGGTAACGACATCCTTAAGTTCTGACAACACGATGTGAAGCCGTGGACTCGAGATCCTTTTCTCGTGGCCACGAGTTTAATGCATAAACAAATCTGCATGACCATAGCAACCGGGGATTATCAGAAATCGAACAAACATTTTTATTTATACCAGTCTTGTAAAACTGATTGTGTCTTTTTATTTAATTGTATTAATATTATTATTATATTAACTGGTCAGGTCTATATTTTATTGTTATATGCTTATTTCCCCTTTCAATTTGTGTATCTATTTACCTAATTACGTTCTGTATAATTATGCTAGTGTTGTTATGCTACCATATATTTTGCCAGTACTGTAAACGCCTGAAAATTATGATAATACAATTTTGACTTTATGATTGTATTTACACCCGTATGTGACAATAAATGAGCGTGCTGTGTTTTAATTTACAGATAAAGCTACACAAATGATCTATTCCTCAATGAAACACTATAATATTTATATTTATAGTCTATTAATTAGCCAAAATAATATTAAATATATGTTAAATCCAAACTATAAACTGCATTTCCAGTAAAAATCCCAGTCATATAGCATAATCAAGCTTTATTGGCATGTCAAGCATTTACACTGTTTACAAATATATTCAGAATGTTACAAGATCGAAATCAAAGGAAAATAAGTCAAATACATAAACATGAATATAAAAATATAACCAATAATAATAATGATATTCAAATATTATGAAAAAAGATGATCAGTTATGATGGACTTACAAAGACTGGGATGGATAAAAATGTATCCTTTTTATTTTGTGTACTTTATGTAACATTTATTCATGATAGTCTAAGTTTATAGTTAACATAAGTTAATAATGTAATAATTAATATAATAATTTCTTAATTCAAAATAAAACATGAATACATCCATCTCTGATAATCGCCAGTTGCTATGGTCAGGCAGGTTTGTTTACACATTAAACTTGTGGCCACGAGAAAAATATGTGATTCCCTCGTGGCCTTGAGAAAAGGATCTTTCTCCCTCAACATAGAAACTCGAGGCTACGACTTCACATTGTGTGGCTACGACAAGGATGCCATTACCTCGACAAAATGATCTTGTGTCCATGACATTATCACGCTCCCACAAGTTAATATGTCTTGGCCATGACAAAACTAAGTGAACCGAACATGTCCCCTCCTGGTCACCATATAATCTTATAAACGCACCTAAAAATATATGTAATCAAATCATCAATCACAATCAAATTTTACTGAATTGAATTTAACCTTATTCTGAATCATACCAAATTGTTCTGAATTTGTAATTGAATCGAAAGCTTGATTCGAAAACCTACAAGATGTGAATCGAATTAATTTGCTGCTGGCTTCCCATTGATTTACACCCCTACTGTATGATATGACATTCACTTATTGATTTAACAACGTCGTTTCTTGGTAACACTTTAGTATAAGGACCAATTCTCACTAGTTGCTTATTAGCATGCCTATTTTTCACATATTGGCTGTTTATTAGTACTTATAAAGTACATATTTTGCTTGACCATATTCTACATCCCTACCCAATATACCTGAACTTAACAACTACCTTACTAACTATTAATAAGCAGAAAATGTGGAGTTTATTGAGGCAAAAGTCATAGTTAATTTTTGTTCAAAGTGATAATTGGACCTTAGAATAAAGTTTGACCAGTTTCTTCAATATATTACAGTTGTGATTATATATAAATGAGAAATCAATTATTCATATTTAAAATGCATTTTCATAAAACTAACATTTCTAAAGCAAACACTTAGCCATTCGAAAGTCCCCACCACAATGCCAGGGGCTGTGAGTGGTTGCTATGCAGATGTGAAGGTGTTCTGAGTGAGTTTTTACACATTGTTAAGCCATTACAAAGGTGTTGTGGATGGTTGTCAAGTGGTTGCTTTATGACAAAAGGTCATAGCACACTGAGTCCAAAATTTTCATCCGAAATGTTCGCACGTAGAAAAATGAATACGACCTCACGTTGTGTCAATCACGTTAACTTTACTGCCTCCGAATTGGTCGTCTGTAAAAAATAAATAATAATTGGATCGGGTTCGATTTTTTGCGTTTTTCCCATCCGTAGCAAGCATTTTGAGAGGTGTTTTGACAGTTCAGAGCCACCATACAAGCGAACGCCAAAATCCAGATTGGCCCTGTCCCAAATGGAACACTTCATGTGCACTTGCGGTCTTACAGACTTACAATGGCCGCCACGTGCGCGTGTCCGTTAAGTCCACGAGAGGGTGACATTTTAGCGTTCAGAAGCGTGCTTGCGAGCCATTATGGCCCTGATCCCATTCCTCATTTTAGCGTTCAGAAGCATCCTTGCACACAGAGTTCACAGAAATTGGTAGTCTTCTTTTTAATATGTGGCTCTAGTATCGCTAGCAAAGAATCTAACTGAGCCACTGACATCCTGAAGTAAACTTTGAATCGCCCGTGATAATCCCACCGCTCCTTAATAAGGAGGCGGAACTCTCCGTCCTCTATATTTTAGGATTGGATGGACCCAATACTTCCTTTCTTTTTCTTTAAGAAGCGAGAAGACAACAAAATCATCCTCAGTGCTTGAAGACTCCATTTAGTAGGCTACTGTTTTGCTAATTTTTCCGCAACGGATTAATTCATACGCATCAGACTCATGACAATTCATACGCATCAGAATATCATAGACAAATCTCTATGATATTCTAGTGCATAAATGTGCCCTGGGTTCTTACTATCTGCACGTCCTGATTTTGCTGAGTTAGATGTGTTCCTGGGTCAACATTTATTTTTGACCCTGGAACAACATTTTAATCCAAAAATGTAATCTTGACCATTTCCCTACACCTAAACCTAACCTTACCCATGAGTAATCCCTGAAATCAGAGGAAATGATAGATGATTGACACTGATGTACAAGCAACAAACACTGATTGTAAGCCTACAATTCACAAAAAATAATAAACTTGTTCTTCAAATCTGATTGGTTGATAACAATATTGTTCCAGGGTCAACAAAGGTGTTGATCCAGGAACATGTCACACTTGGTAAAATCAGGTTATGCCTTACTTTCTACAAAGAAAAAATCCTGGTAAATAAAAGACCATAATTTGAGAAACAGTTCATATCTGTAGCAGTTACGTAGCAGGACATATTATGTACCAAAAAGGGAATACATAGGGTTTGCGGTTTAATGAGATCTCTGCCACAAACTATAAGCAATGATAATGCTTTAGCAAACACGACTAATGAATAAACAACAGCACTCATTTGATCAAGTCTCTTAACTTGTCTGACGGACGGCAGAAGTACTGTTTATAGCCTGGAGGCATCCATAAAGGGCATTAGACCAACTTCTCCTGAGCAGCGAGCTCTGTGTGTGAGCCAAAGCCCAGCAGGAAGCTAATAGACCGTTCCAGTGGGGGCCCCTTGAGGCCCCTGAGGCATTATGTCAAGCCCTTGACTACTTCACGCTCATTAAGAATCATGTGCCACAATTTCACACTACTGTAGGGGAACAAAGAGGTCAGTGGAGTTCACTTTTACTGGTTAAATGTCAGTGTCATCAATCAATGTCAGTCTGATTGGGTTAAAGTCAATGATTTTCAACATGCACAGTTTTGTTTCTTCTGTACATGCATTTCGTAATCTGCAAGTTGGCCAAGTAATTACTTGCTTCTGGCTTTTCCTATATTTATAATTTAGCATTGTACTGGTCCAGAAAAAAAACACTTATAACTGTACAGTGTCAAATATGACCTTTTCCATTAAGTTTCCATATTCCAAGTGTCCATATTTGCCCCATGTATATTTTTTTTTTTTTTTTATTAACATATACAAAACAAATTGGTGTTGTCTTTATGTCAAATACACTGTAAAAAAAAAATTAACTTAGAATGTTTTACAGGAAAATACTATTTCGGTTTTCCTACTTCAAATTAATTAATTGTGTTATTTGCTGTTTCTTTGAGATTGTTTGTAAAATTTACAGGCGATTTCTACCGAAATATAGTCCCTTTTGAGTGCTTAAATTTAACCAATTACTTCAGTCAATTAAAATATTATAGACTGATAAATCTATTTTTGCTAAATTTTACATTGCAAATATAAAAATAGAAGCTGCTTCTGACATGGCATTTGTTTATTCACACATACTGTTTAATGCTGCTTCTAGTGGCGTATATATTTTTATGAAACAACAAATAAATAGCTTACATAAAGTTCAGAAATTGTGAAAGAAAAACAGAAACACTTTATGAGGTAGGGCTGCAATATTATGACTAAATCATTATTGCTGATTAGTGATTATTGCTCTTGGTATTGCAATTATTAATGATGATTAATAGAAAATATTTTTTGTGTTTGGGGAAATTACATATTCTGACTACAAAGATAAAACTAGCTAAGAACCATTTATGGATTAGTTTATTACTTTTTGCGCATTCAGAAATCAAGACTTCATCACATTGGTTATTTCAGTAGCATGAAAAGCAAAACTGGTTCTAAAATAAACATGAAGTGAGTAAAGAATGTTTCCCATCACTTCAGCAGTCAATGACTTTCAGCACGCTAACAAAAACTCCTTTTATAATCACTGACGCTGTCTACATTGCAAAATGTCTTTACCTACATCTCTCTGCACTTAATGTTTATGATGAGAAATTTCACAAGAGTGCAAAAAACTTGTGTTTTACAAAGTGACTAATCTAAACGTCTCTGATTGGCCGTCGCATGCTCAACAGAAACATGTGATCTAATGCAACATGAGCACATCTGAATGTTAGTCAACAGTTTTCATTCATTTTCACATTTCACTCTAATTAATTTACTGTAGTTGTCTAGGGGCTTCTTTGTGTATCTTTTTTTTTGGTGGATTTGTTTGCACCTAAACTGTGTGCAAGATGAATCATTTACATTTATGGGTCTGTTTTCCTGGGACATTTTTTTATAATATTCTCTAATCTTTAGGTCTACACCAGCAGAAAGATGACTACGTGGACTAAGGGTGATTTTTCTAATTCTGCTATATCCAAAGCAACAAACCCATTTATAAAATGTATTGAGTTGCTACCTAGTTACCGTGGTATACAGCTGCTGCTGTTTATGATGGTACCTGGGGGGTGGAAGCAATTGAACCAAACGTGAAAACAAAGTTGTATTTTTTATTTCATAGAGTCTTTTTTTGTTTTAATGTCTTTGAATTGCACGATAATTCGTTTTTTGTCATTGTATGAACTTGAGAGTATGTATTGTACACAAGCCCTTGTAATTATTTATTCATTCATTTATTCAAGCCGCATGTTTGTTTTGTTGAGAGATAAAACTGCTATCGAGGGTCCAGTTGTACCGGAGAACATTTTTCAATGCCCCACTTCAGAGGCTGGAGACATTTCTACTGTCATTTTCCTCTAGTGCTTCAGGGTAATTCTTCTCTCCCCTCTATTCTGCAGTGCGGTGTGTGGCCGTCTGAATTGTGTGTTATTACCCAGCTGGAGACAATATCATTACTACATATTTGCTGTCAAGGGTCTGCAAAGAATGGTACCACCGTGGGCCTTGGTGATCTAACAAGCTCACACGGTGCTGCTGAATTACCCACTCCTACCGGGAGGAAGTCAAACACTAGCCGTTTGAGAGATGACTGAACAAATGAACACACCTCACTGACATTACTAGCACCGACTCTGTAACTCCTGCGACTGTGCTTCCTCTTCCATGTGCTGTAATGTGTTCAGTGTGGGGAAGATTACAGATTACAAGTTACCCTATTCTATAACTATTTCAATGACTTTATTAAAGTAATGTAAATGATGACTTTTCTACATTTCTAACAGTTAACCATTTTCAAACATTTAAAGCAGGTAGGGTTAACCTTACAGTATACTCAACACGGATTACTGTCATACTTTCAAAATCTTTCATCACTTGAATTAAGATTATAATTGAATTTTAAAGCACAGCCACTACAAAATCAGACTTTAGCACCTCTTTTTACATTGAGATCATTCTGAGGTTAAAATCATAACAAGAAACCATCTGAATAGATATGACAGGAAACGCTGGCATTTAACAATGCCTTGGTGAATAACAAAACTGTTAATCATAAAAAATAAAGCAAACCAAATATGAAATAAGAGTTGTTAAATAAGCATGTGTCCTACTCTCCTGATACATTGGTGTTTCATATTTTAAACAGTCAATGCCATTTGGGAGAGAAATGTGTGAACATATTCAGATGTAACCCCTTTGTAATTGTTAACATTTTCATAAGTATCTGTAATTGAATTACACAATATTTCTCAGTAACTATGACTGATTACAGTTACATTTATTTTGTAGTTAAATTCCGTAATTCCGTTACATGTAACTAATTACTCCCCAACACTTTGGTGTTATTATCAAACTTGACTTTATAAAGAGAAATTATTAACAAATCTAGAAACTTTATTTACAATGACAATTTACTGATTTTTAAATATCACAGGCATTTCTGCCAACAACATGCATTACATTTCCTAAGACTTCAGCATTTTGATCTGCATTTTTAAAGGGGTGGTTGACTATTTTTCTAGGCTTGATTGTTTATGGGGTGCAAAACACATTCTTTTATCTTTATTCTGCATCGCACTGTCCCTTCTCTTATGGATGCTCTGATGATTTCCTGCTTTTATGAAGCCCCTCCCTCAGAAATTCACAATTTGTTGTGAATTGGCTAAACCGCCTAGTGCAGTCCAGAAACGTCCCGCCCCTCACCTCGGAATGTGCTCTGGTTGTATTGTAAACAATGGTGTCATCTATATTGCTTATCAATTTTAGCCCCATTGAGACCCAGAGAATATAAGGCCCTGTTTACACTAGTGCGTTTTCATTTTAAAACAGTGTCTACACTGGTTTCAGAAACGATCTACACTACACAACTGAAAACAGATATGTTCAGGTAGATGCCCTGTTATTTAGATGGCGGACGCGTCTGCGTGTTTGGAGTGGTCAAATGGGGAATCTACCCAAACATATCTATGGGTCGAATAACGAGCATTATGTTATTGTTTACACCAGGGGTCATCAAACTTGATCCTGGAGGGCCGGTGTCCTGCAGAGTTTAGCTCCAACTTGCCTCAACACACCTGCCTGGAAGTTTCAATTGTACCTAGTAAGACATTGATTAGCTGCTTCAGGTGTGTTTGATTAGGGTTGGAGCTAAACTCTGCAGGACACCGGCCCTCCAGGACCAAACTTGGTGACCCCTGGTTTACACGGTCGTCAAGGATATGCAGAGTGAATGTGGGCAGCCATGCCATCGTTTTCAAAAGTCTTAGTTTTGGTCCCATTACACTGAAACGCAACGCCTTAGTGAAGAGGATTGCGCAGAACCTGTGCAAGCTCGGCTCTTACAGGACGTTTCAGAACAGTATGTATCTTTGTTTGTTGCTGTCTCACACTTTTAGATATGCTGTTATTTGTAAATGCTAATGCTTATGTTAGCTTTTAATATATGGTCTTATTACATGACTTACAGAATACATGATTGCATTGTAGCATTTTTGTAAAGTAATTGTTTACTTTGTAACAGTAAGAAGTGTTTGCCAGCAAGTATTACTCGCTACCATGGCAACCGTGTGCATGTCCACGTTTAACGCTTCTCGCAGCTATGTGACAAATATCTGTCTATACACATAAAGTGTATAACTGGAACAGTTCATTGATGGAGGTGACGAGCTGATGATCTGAATGAGAGAGAGAGAGATGCCGAGCAGAGACATTGATTTTGAAACTTGTGAATCCATTAGAATCGTTAGAAGACAGTGATTCATATATGAATAGATTTTTTCGTGAACCCCTAGTTTTGACAGCATGGCAACAACTCTTCCTCTTCTCTAAAGCAGCACATCATGGCCTCGCCCACTTTGTTGTGTGCTCCCGGGGGCAGGGTTTATGTAAATGTCAGGGTTTGTGATGTCACCAACCCGGGAAGTAGCTCATTGTTGTAATTTTACTAGAATTTTTATTTTAAAAGACAATATCTCAGTTTGCATTGAACTTTCAGCGTCGTTACTTTGCAGATATTGTTTATGCTCAAACAGCAACATTGCACACTAACTAATGTTAAAAAGTGAAATTACAATCAACCACCCTTTTAAGAATACAGCGTTACATCAAATGCATGCCCAAAGTGCCATGAATTGCAGCGCAAATTTCAAAAACATACAGTGCTATTTTTCTAAAGCCCGGCTCACACTGTGCGATTTTGCATTTGGTCGTTGAACGAATTTAGAAAATCTAAAAGATTCTTATAATCCTTGTCGCTAAAATCTGTAGTCTTTATTGCTTTGACATGTTCACCGACAGCCGATTAATACTGTTGCGATCAAATTTCACCTCCGACGAAATTCTGCAGTGTCAGAAATTTGGCGCACAGTCCTGCATGTGACACCCCTACGATGAAACACAAACCGTCTTCATTTTTCAAGACACTATGACAGAATTAATGCTGATAATTATTTATCAGCCAAAACTCTGGTGCTCCCGTCCTCCGCTCACAAATCACTGAATTCTGCCTTTTCTATATAAACCACTGGTTGCGCCCTGTTTTCATGTGGGTTTAAGCTGCATTCACTATTCTTCTTAAATATGCCGGTATTGCCGCCATTCATATATTTTCATGATAGCCAAATTTCGGTCTCGTGTGCAACGCAGCTGCAGTCCTGAACGTGTATGGGTTGTAACGCGGACAGTTTTCCTGCGTGCACCCGTTTTTAACTCGTCTTGACTGTCATACAGCGCAAATGACAACTGAGATCCCGCAGTATGACATGATCACATGTTCGTACAGTCTGACAAGTACAATCCTAAAGGACTTTTTAAAAATCGCACAGTGTAAGCCCGGCTAAGAAGAGTCTGCATACACCCAAATATTACATTTGAGTCACATAGTCAAGTCACCTTTATTTATATAGCGCTTTTAACAATACAAATTGTGTCAAAGCAACTGCACAATATCAAAATAGGAAAATAGTGTGTAAATAATGTAAAGTGACAAGATTAAACACTCAATTTTCATTATTGAATTCAGTGATGTCATCGTCCAGCTCAGTTCAGTTTAAATAGTATCTGTGCAATCAAGTCGACGATATCGCTGGAAATGAAGTGTCCATAGCACATAGCCCATCATTAAAATGTAATGAATATGTTGTCATTAACCTCAAATGGAAAGTGGAAGTATTAGAGTTTCGAAGCTTTATATAGTATTTTTCACAGTACAACAATACAATTGTTTGTGGTATTAATATTATTCTAGAACCATTTTGAAATCTTTGAAAAACTAAAAACTCTATGAAATACATCCCTTTCTGGGATGTCTGATTTATTTATTTATTATTTGTTTGTTTGTTTGTTTTCTGAAAATCAGTAAAACTATAAAATAGTTTGTCACACAGCCAGTTTTCATATGCTGAAAGCTTCCAGGAAAAGGAGTCTAAATTTGAAAAATTGTTTTGAATATTTAAACATGTGTGGTCTAAATTTGAAAAAGGTTGTGGGTTCGTTTCAAGATGAACACACATACTGATGAAAATGTTTTGCAGTCGCTTTGGATAAAAGCGTCTGCTAAATTAAGTAACATGTATGGCTGGACACACAAGACCATCACAAGGCCTTTAAGACTCCACTATCATATACTTCTAACAAATACATTTGACTGTGAAACAGATCCATGCATGCACAGTCTTCACATCTCATGAAATACAGAATTTTTCGCTAGCTATAAGCTCAGACTATTGAACTGCAAATAAAGAGAGACAATGGCTTGTGATGCCTTTTAGATTTGCCACAATTTACACAAGCAACAGAAAATCCTTGATCTGCGCTTTGAGACGTTTCAAAGGCAGATCGCTGCACAGAAAATCTGACAAAACCCAACTAAAACCAATGTGAGGTCATTCCCGTGCACATGTCGAGTGAAGTGAAAGACGTGGTGTAAAGGGAAAGGAAATGAGAGAGAGAGAATGCTGTTTGGAAGCTTTGAAGGTAAACAGAAAGCCATGATGAGGTGCAGATGAGGCAGGGCATCCTTAGCACACTACATCTCCACAGCCAATCATAATGGTGAGAGTCCTTGATTTCTCGGAACAATAAAGGAGAATGCAGAATTTATGCCTCTCAATTTACCTGTGTTCGGTGGGAGTTGTGAGTTTCACTTCAGCGTCCTCACCACAGAAGTCCTCGGTCATCGTTAAGGGCCATGCATTAAGTGTGCTGCTTTATTCTTTTAATCAAGAAAGCTCTTGACTTTAATACATTTAAGAAAAGGTATGTTTGATATCGAATATCTTGTGGCTCTATTTCGCTGACCACAATGCAGCAAGCAGGTGCCAACGTGCCCTTATACAATTGGACATTTCAGATCTGTTTGTATTCGTTCTTGACCCTAACACCACTGTGGCGTAACATGACACAACATCTCCAAATTATTTTTTCAAAAATTGTGAGATCATGCTCCAGGATTGCTTTTGGAAATAAAATAAAAAATTTCCTTTACAGTTTACTGAAGAATGTTAACACACAGGGACCAGCATGATTTATAGCATGAATATTACTAGCATATTGGCTGTTTATTAAAGCACATATTAATGCCTTATTCAGGCATATTTCATTATCATATTTTACATCCCTACTCCAAAAACATACCTAAACTTAAGAACTACCTTACCAAATAAGCAGCAAATTAGGGGTTTATTGAAGCATAGGTCATAGTTAATATTTAGTTAATAATGAGAATTTGTCCCCACACTAAATTTGACCAGAAGGATCAACAAGAATGAATATATGGTGTAAGACTTTCTGGCAAATTTATATTATTCTCTTTCCACATCTGAAATACATATGAGACAACCTTATAATTATAAATCCATAACACCTTTTGATAGCACTTTAGTATAAGGACCAATTCTCACTCTAGTTGCTTATTAGCATGCCTATTATTAACATATTGGCTTTTTATTAGTTGATTAATGAGGCAACAGTCACAGTTAATGGTTTGTGAATGGCGAGAATTGGACCTTAAATAAAGTGTGACCCACTTGTTTTATTTGATAGTCCACTTTAGACATTATGCTAAGAATTCGTAACTGTAAATAGCTCCATGTCAACTAGCAGTCATTAGAGTATTAGTAGACTGTCTGCTTAATATCTACTAACACTTTAATTTGACGGTGCCCAACAGACATTCTTTACAAGTGCGTGTTATTCTTATTCTGCTAACCCTAACCCTAACCTAAGAGTCTACTAATTCTCTAATGAGTTATTTGACATGTAGTTTCAAAGAGAATGCAGAGCTACTAGAGTTAGTAGTTGCACCCACACAATCTTAGAGGACTACATCCCAGACATTTGTCCCTATATGACTTTAAATATATTCACATATATGATACATATACTGTTTATTCATAGTTTTATCCTGCATGTTCCATTAAGAAACAGAGCATGCTCGTGGCTCTTAATTTTGCCAGAGTACTCTGACCTGATGTTATCAACACAATCAGATGAACATACTGCAACCCTAAATAAATGAATCACAAAGAAACACATTCACGGGATATCAATGAAGAAGCAATCTGACCATGTTGAAATTTGCTGCTACCACATTAACCCAGTTTTAATGGGATTTCAGACAGATAATGGCACAAATTAATGTTTCCTTTCAAGTGAATGTACTAACTATGACAAATTGATTCTCCGTTCTCTCCTAAGCTTTTTCTTTTTTGGCTCTATTTTAATTTTAGATGAAGCAATAAGAGATTAATGGTTACTATCTCATCTTTTCACATCTAATGAAATTACAGAAGAGGATATGATTAGTTGAACAATGGCATAAGAACCCACTTTATGCAAGCAATCTCGCGTTAAAAGGAGCTGAAAATTGACACAGGCTGAAGAGGAGGGAATTTGGCAGTTTATACCCACGCCTGTGTCTATGGATTATGGATTTTCACCCAGGGATTTTAATGGAGCTATGCACAAAAGTTATCTGCAGCCAACCAGTGCTACTCCAAACCTTGGAACGTGAACTTTGTTATTGTTTAATGGTCATTCATGGCTGAAGGATGGGGGTTGCAAGCCAGTAACGCGGGGCTGCTGTTTGTTTGGGACTAACACAATGCACCACTGGGTCTTTTAGATGGGGCCTAAAAACAAACATGCCTCTCTAGTTCTCTGACGGCGCCACTAAACAGAAACAATGCCTGGTCAAGGCTTGCTGCTTCTCCTTGTGCTGAATCTCCAGGAGGAATAAAACCACCGGTTTTGTACATTGTTCACACTGATCAGCCTTCTGATCACACAGAAGCCTAAATCTTGCTTTCTTGCTCATTATCTAATTAGCTAATCCATACGGAGCTGAAACGTGCTCTTTGTTATTAATGTCGTATGAAAGCCATATGCAGACGTGGGGCTGCAGCATTCCATGGCAACGTTATACTACTATGGCTACTTAAAATATTGATTTGGATTTACATTTTTTATTTTCATGTGAGAAGAATGAGACCATAGAAGGATACATGGGAAATCAACAGTCAGTTATACAGTTTAGCAGCTTTTGTGTACAAAAATATTTGACCACAAAATGCAGTAGAAAGATAGATTAGAGAGAGAGAGAGAGATGAGAGAGAGAGAGAGAGAGAGAGAGAGAGAGAGAGACAGAGAGAGAGAGAGAGAGAGAGAGAGATGATAGATAGATAGATAGATAGATAGATAGATAGATAGATAGATAGATAGATAGATAGATAGATAGATAGATAGATAGATAGATAGATAGATAGATAGATAGATAGATAGATAGATAGATAGATAGATAGATAGATAGATAGATAGATAGATAGATAGATAGATAGATACTTGACAGTCCAATTTCTCTGAACATCTAAATTCATAGAAATTATACAATTATTTCAATAATAATAATAACGATAAAAACATATACTAATAAATAAATAATAGTTTCATATTTGGCATAATCTTGCACATAGGCTTTAAAACAAATCAATCGTAAATCTAATCTCAGTTAAGAGGTTGTAGGTTAATCTAAGATTATATTATAAAAAATGCAATTTCCAAATCAGAGAGGAAACTTGAGGCTCTTCTTCAAAAAAGATCAGTAACCTCTCTTTTAGACCCAAGAGGCTTTCAAGCAATGTTAAGAATTGAAATGCGGAGCTAGATGGATAAGGTCAATAAGGTTATGAAGATAAGGTCAAAACTAAACTACAGAGGCAGGCTATCTGAAGGAGAAGAACTGCTCTGTTATGCCGTCTGCTAGCAGTCATCGGCCTCATTAAACGGGAATCAGGCATTTTTAACTGTTCTCCTCCCTACCATTCTCCTTTCAGATATTCTATACAAAAAGACTTGGAACGAGTATGCTTTTGGTATATTATTACTGGGAGATCAAATACAGACTCTTGCTCGAATGCAGGGATGCAATGCGCTTACATCAATCTTACTGTAGATGTCTATGTCAATAGTAACACTTGAATATAGGGACCAATTCTTGCATTAACATGCCTACTAATGGCATATTGGCTGTTTATTAATCCGTATAAAGCACATTTTCTGCATGACCATGTTCTACATCCCTAATACCACCCAATAACTAAATTGAACAACTAACTATTAATAAGCAGCAAATTAGGAGTTTATTGAGGCAAAACACTATGGTTTCCACATCCTTTTGAGTCGTGCACCTTTATGGGGATTTTCCCCACTTGTCTCTACAAATGTCAAAACAGTGCGCCGTTATGTTTGGAGGAAATACAGGAGCCCTCATTGGTGCATTTCAAATTCAATTTAGCGATAGAAGATTGACTGAGGGTTTCTCCCCCCTCTTCTTTTAAAAAGGGTTTCTTTTTTCCATAGCTCGCTCCTTTTGAATAACGTGGCACAGCATTTATCCCTGTCCTTCACATATCCTCGGCTCTGCAGTCTGCTGCTGCCTTTGACGTTTCTTATGTGTCCTTAGGAATAAAAGAAGCTGGGGGTGGGGGTGGGGGGAAGAAAATAAAATGAGCTATTGTTTTCCTTTGATTCCGGGCAACAGTTCAGATATGGCAAGGGCACCGAGCCAAGTCTTCTGCAACAGACGCCGCTAGCAGTAGCGCAATACAAAAACCACAGCAAAATACACATTTGTAGGCGTCTTGCACCAGGGTTTGGCTGTACGAGACTCTCTTTTCACAGGGTTCAGGGATGTTGCGAGGGGTTGAGAATGAAGGTGGGGGAACGGAGGTGCTGCCGTGGACCTCGGCGAGGACAGCCAATCTCCTCATTCAAGCCTGCCTCCACACAGCTCATATTGTCAGTTTGCCAGTTTAAAGGAACCTTGAGCAGCATCAAAGATCTTTTCAAAGCCTTAATCCTAATAGGTCGTGGTTTGTTCTGTCACATCAAAGACGCGAGCGAGGGAGGTACAGAGGGGAAGAATGCATCGGGGGGAGCTGGCAAAGATTCTTATGGGGAAGATTGACAGAGGATTTGCGGCACGGCGAGCACTAAAATCTGAAATATCGGCCATGGAAAGCCTGCTGTAATAGATATGAAATGGGCCTTCTCAACACCATGAAAGGATGACATTTGCTGAAAGATTGTCACGAGAAGGCCTTTTATTCCCTGCCATCTATCAAGCGTTTGTACTGCCACCTTGTCCGCACTGGAAATCCGCAAGTGTCACTCTCAGCGGTGTGTACCGGATTGGTCATTTCCAAGTTTTTTTTTTTTTCACGTCAACCGCTGAATCTTCAGCTAGAGAACTTTGCGGTCCAAGCCCGAGGAAATAAATGTATCATCTCGTACGTGCGCACGCACGTGTGTGTTTACTTCTCACCTCTTGACACTTTAATCTGTAGTTCAGTGTCTCATGCATTGAAACCGATACGATCGTCTGACATAAAGCCACTTCCTGTGAACCAACATGACACAAGTGCTTCGTTAATTAGCCGTCCGTGGAAAAGCTATCGATTTTCTGTCGGCGCATCAGAAAAGAGGCCCTTTGTCTTCACGGCCGTCCGCCGATAGCGGTGATAAACCGTGCCTTTCACCGACAAGAAGATACTAATAAAACAAACCTAAAAAAAGAGGTCGATCGCAGAGCTCAGTCGGAGGCATGGAGGAAAGGAAAGATAATGATGATGCTGAGCTCTCTAGCATTTCCAGACAACATAAAGAAATAATTCACTGAAGTGACTGGGTTTTTACCGGTTCAGAGGACTGCCTGGGTGTGTGTTTGTGTGATGATGGCTTGTGTGAAATGAAATCCCACTGGTGCTTGTTATTTCACACCCCTGTGGCTACAAGTTTGAAAACAATCATTTAAAAACTAGCAATAAAACTTACTGGGCTAACAAGGTTAATCTGAGTCTGAAAAGACTGTTGCCATCTAAATAGGTCCCTAAAGAGCCACTTAAATCTTTAGGTTTTTGGTGACTTGGTCCAAGAAAATATGGGAGGCCATATTGGATAACGGTGATGCACAATGAAACAAAAGTGATCTATTGAAATCGATAAATGGTGCAAATTAGTGATCATTTTTGCATTCGCATAATCTTCCAATTAAGGTTTACATTCCTTGACGCTTTATTCTGAAAATAAGTTTTACACGCTTCACACTTTGGAGTATTCTTTTGTGATGAGCATATTCTGATTAAACAAAGAAGTGCATTTTTCCCCCCTTGGCAATTTTCTGTGAAATACTAGACAAGTTCGCTTTTGGCGTTTGTTAATTCTTTTAATAATAAAGCTCAGTGCTGTAATCAACTCAGTAATTCTCATTCTTGCCCTTGACAATGATGGAAATGGAGGTCGTGCGACTCTTACAGTGCTTTCAGTCATCTTTGTGTTCATTTCTTGAAATCTTTGGAGGAAAATAAGTCAAAAACAAAAACTCGCTCCAAAGAAATATGCTCATTCATGTGCTCACCTTCACATGGACATGTTTAATATTTTGTTTCAGTGGATATTCTGAAACCCAAAATCTTTAATACCCGAATGCCAAAATTCTTTCAAGGTTACGAGGTTCCAAAAAGGTTTTTGGAGCATTTTCATACAAGAACCATTTCTGGTTCCCCAAAGATCCTTTCATCGAACACCATCAGTTTTGTTACTCTGAGGAACATTTTAATAACATTAAGAACCTTATTGTGTAATAGAAATATTCCATTGATGTTAAAGGTTCTTCTTGAACCACTGATGCTAATAACGAACCTTTAAGAGTGGAGGAGGAAATAACATTTACTTAGCGTTCTTACAAATACATGCTGCTAGTGGATTGTACATACCGATGGACGTGCTGGAAATAACTGCTCTGTTCTCAGCTGCTGAAGACATCGTCATCTCATACACGCATGGGTCAGATGGACACAGTGAGCATTAGTATTCAAACTGCAAAGCACCAATCAGTGCTGGAGGAACGGGATGGAGGATATGGGGGTTGAAGAGCTGGTGGGAAGTGATTGTGTTACACATTCAAGATGGCACCAGAGCAATGATGATGAAACAGGAATCACTCGGACGCCTTCCAGGCTAGATGTCATGGCAAATCAGAACTACTGATTTCTGGGTTTTGTTTTCTGGTTTATGTCTCTTTTATGTGTATGTTTATTAATTAACAGCATGTATTCAAATTATGTATTTGGCATATTGACAAATTCACTGATGTTGTTT